>LZPO01034901.1:331821-345966 GCA_001675575.1 Neotoma lepida | reverse complement strand
GATAGACTGTAGGTGATGGATAGAAGATAGATAGATGGTACACAGGTAGCTGTTGATACCACTCACCCTCATCCACCATCCCAGGATTTATTCTTTTGTTTCTTTATAGTTCTCCAGAGAGTGTGAAATCTGACCCCCCCATGAGCTACAATCTATTGATGCATTTGCTCAACCCTAGCACATACACATAGTTTTGCATGTGTGCGTATGCATGTGTGTGTCACTGAATGTGTATGTTAGTAGATGTGCATGGGGAGGCTGGAGGTCAGCATCAGGCTTCTTCCTAGTTTCTATCTAATTTTCTGAGACTTTCACNGAACCTGGAGCCCACTGAGCTGTCTAGCGAGCTTCAGATCATTATGAAACCATCTCCCCAGTGCTANGATTCCGGGCACGTGCCACAGTGCCCAGCTTTCTACATGGGTGCCGGGCATCCAAATTCCGGTCCTTGTTCTTTGCACCAAGCACTTTCCTAACTGAGCCCTCCGTGGTCCTTAGAGCAGTTTTACAGACTTGATAACCCTTCCATCTAAGAAACAAAGTAACCAACCAAAGTGCAGTATTTCTGTACAGATCTTTTGTCTTTAGGCTTAAATAGCCAGGAAGAAATNTTGCTTTTCAAATCTCTTAGTGGATTTCCCTACATCTCCCTTGGGGGTGGGAGGTCCATNGTACATTTGTGANAGGCAGGCCTTCTTGTTGCGCTTGAAGTCCTTCTCAGGAAGCCCCCCAAGCTGGCTGAGTTTTCTTCATTCACACACAGAAGTTCACTCTCAGCGCTGTGTGCCTCTACGAGCTCTGACTCATCCGTGAAGTCAGGTGTCCACTCCCTACTACTGCAGAGAACATTGCCAATGACTTGAGATTTCTCTACGAGACCCGCTGTCATCAAGCCCTACCCGGATCACTCATCACAGCTACCTGGTTTCTCTTTTCATAGCAGCATGTAATTGGTATCATTTAATATGTGTCCTTCAGCCTGGGCTGCTTTCACTTAGCAAGATGCGTCTGAAACATCTGAGTGGTTGTGAAGATAAGTTTACTGAGCAGTACTACTATAAGTCCACTGTAAGATGTACGAAAGTTCATGTCTACATTTCCCTGACGATGGACATTTGTGATGCCTGTGGTTCCTGGTGGTTGTTGATAAAGCTATGCTATAGACGTTGTTGAACTTGTTTTTGTGTGAACACAGTTTTTTGATTCACTTGAGGAAGTACCTTAGAGTGGTTTGGTTTCTTCCATAAGCCTGTGTCTAACTACACAAGAAACTTTTTCCAAATGTGCCAGCCACACTGCATTCTGCAAGCAAGGAATAAATGTTCCTTCTTCTCCTTGATGTCACTGGGTACGACCAACATGTCAGCAATTTCAGTTTGCATTAAAGCAANACGTAATTATAGTTTTAGAAATCACTTTGCAACAGATGATGGGAGACATCCACTCAGCCACTTTGCTACCTGCATATCTTCTTTGACACCCCCATTTCAGATGGTTTTNCTTACTTCTTCCAAAGAAAAACNTGAATACATTTCATTCATTCTTTAAGAATATTACACGCATGCATACATATATTTTGATCACATTCACCCCTCGCATCCTCCCTAACTCCTCCTAGATCCAGCCCTACCTTGCCATTCCCCTCCCAACTTTGTGTCCTCCTTTTTTAAAAAAAGAGTAATAACAATCCACCAAGTCTAATTTGTGTTGCCTGTGTACTCAAGGGTGTGGAGTCATCCACTGGTCAACCTCCCAGGGGCCATACCCTTAAGGAAAACTGACTTTTCCCCAGAAGCTGTCAACTGTCAATGGCTCCTCAGTTAGGGGAGGAGTCTCAAGAGCCCCTCCCCACTCCATGATGAGATGTTGATGGCTTGATTTTGTGCAGGTCCTGGGCAGACAGCCATGGCTGCTGAGTTCATGAGGGCAGAGGTACCCTCATGTCCAGAAGACAGTTTCACTCCAGTCCTCCCTTACAANTTCTCTGCCTCCTCTTTCACAATGGTCCCTGAGCCTGGCTGGGAGGGGTGTGATAGTGATACCCCTTTTGTCACAGTTGCTTATTTTTTAATTGGATTGTTTGCTCATTGTTGAGTTTTAAGATACACAATATGTATAATAATCCTGATACAGGGCTTTTTTATCGGGCATGCNAATGGAAATGTTTTCACAAACCGTGGCTAGTCTTTTCATTTTCTTAACAGNATTTTTCAAAGTGCTAAAGTTTTGATTCAGTCAAGTCCAGTTTATGATTATTTTTAATTATTTCATAAATTGAGTTTGGCGANGAAATTTTAGCACGAAATTCAAACTGAAAATTTAACACAAAATTCAGAGGTTCTTGGTGTCAACTTACTGAAGCTTTCAAAGTTTACAAGTAGGTCACTGGCCAGCTATGACTTATGCCTTATGTAGAGTGTCAGCTACATTTCCTTCATGCCTTCTTTTACTTCTTTTGTTATTGTTTGTCATTGTTCCAGCCATTTGTTAAAAAGAACATCATCTCATCTAATGACATCTGTATCTCCAACACCATTCAGCTGACTGCCTTCCGATGGGCTCTGCATCCTGTCCCGTTGACCCGCCACTTCCGATGGGCTCTGCATCCTGTCCCGTTGACCCGCCATGTTGATCTTCTCATCGGACACCTCACCTTGATTGAAGCAGCTCTGTGTTATTTTAAAGTTAGTCACTAAGGGCCCTCCTACTTCATCATCTTTTCAGGATGCTTTTAACCGGCCCAGTCATCTCTGCTTTCAAANATGTTTTAGGATAACCTGACTGATATTTCCAAAGCNACTTCGTGGAATTTTGACAGAGACTCTACTAAATATGAAAGCCAAATCTTAATATAAATGTTTGAGCCTGGNATGTCTTTTCTACCCGGTAATTTAGATTTTCTTTGATTCATCAGCAGTACATAAACCTGCCACCCATTTCATCAGATTTAAATTTCCTTACTCATGGTGTGTTATAACAGCAATAGAAAAGTGACTGATACAAACTATAAAAACTATGAATGGCTTTTGTGCATCTTTCCTGTAGCCTACAAAGATGTTAATCAGGTGTTTTAGAAAGAAAATAAAACAGACTCCAGCTGTTCCTGTGGTTTGGTTGAATAGTACGAATCTGATCTGAAGCGTGCTGAAGGACATTTGAAGAAGGAGCCTACACTCTTTCTCTCCTCACACGCACTTCTCACAACATCCATGAACAGAATCCTCAGGAGAAAAGATGCTCAAGCAGCTTGAAACTAGGGAAACCGAAGCCAGAGCTCCACTGGGAACTGTGCTTTGTCTCATACTGACAGAACTACTGTGTTTGCTAACACTGTATGTGAGGCAGGCAGTGGGGAAGGAGCCCTGCCTTCTAACATCAATCCATATGGAAGGCAATCTGATAATATACTACAAAATCATAAAAGCCCAGAAATCCCATTCCCAGGAATTTGTCCTACAGACATTCTTAGAAAAGTAAAAAATAGCCTATGTGTGAGACTATTAATTATAATATGTTTCTATTGGAAGAAAGAAACAGCTCTAGTATGCACAGAGATGAACTGTTTATGTTAGGCTAGCACTGAACAATGTTGTATCATGCAGACTAAAAAGTAAATTTGGGTAAAACATCTGCATTATTAGCAGAAAAAATTTAAGAAAATGAAGTGATTAGTTAAGCACCACCAGGAATAACCTTCTAACCAGACCTGCATATCTCAATAAAAATTTTGGTGTATTGTCCCAGTGAAGCCTGGAGATAACTGGGCTTGAAACCAGGTCTGTGTGTCACATCAACATTTTCAATGATACGTAAGAATGCTAATCATGTTACAAATACNTTATTGGGGGTTGGAAGTTCTTCCACTTTAATATTGCATTCCTGTCCTCTGTCTGCTTTTAAGTTTTACTTGAATTCTGTTCTTCCAAAAATATTTTACTAAGAGCAGTTTGCTTAAAGCAAATAAATTTTATGTTGTTAAAGTCTTAAATGTTAATTTCACCTCTATCTTTTAAATTTTAACTTATACAGTGTTGATGGTTGATAAAACATGGAAGTGTAGGAACCTATAATTGGAATTCTGGGTTCACACCCTCCTAGTGATGGGGATTGGAATGAAGTTTGGAGACTATCATTGTGGAAAGATGATCTCTCTTGCATGGGAGGCCCTGGCTAAGCTAGTGGACCAGGCTGTTGACTAGAAAGAATAAAAAGAGAGGCAGGTAGCTGCCTAACAAGACTGTTGAGAACTTCGGAGTTCTAGAACTTCCAGGCAGCTGGAGACAAAGGAGATAAGAATCCTTCCTTTGCCAAAGCTCTAGGGAAAGGCCCTTGAGTTAGTGAAGGATCACATGTGTCTTGTGAGAATCAGAAATGGATTCAGACGTCTTGGTAACTACTGCCCACTGACTGAGTAAGTAGAACCAGGTTCCTTTCCACCCAGGAAACCAGTCTACAGATGGCACTGGGAGTCTGCCTTCTCAGTAAGAGTGGAACCACAGCTGTCTGAGCAGTCTAGCAAGGGCAAGCTTTGGCTTCCNAGTTTTCAGAGTAGGCTTGGGGCTACCACTGCTATGGCTATTGTCTCGATCTGTTTCAGAGCAGATTCTGATGCAATGGATGAAAACTGACTTAATATGTAGACTTTTTATGTTACACATCATTTGTCTGCCTCTCTGTCCCTAGTGTAAGACTATCATGGCCAACACATTTTCCATAAAGAGACAGATAGTGTTGTAGNTCTGGTGGCCTCTGCAGTCTGANATGATTTCTGGGGCCTGACACTGCACTGTGAAAACAGCCAAGCACAATATATCACCATATAGGCAGACCCAGGTTCCAATAAAACCTTACTTGGAAAAATAGGTCTGATTTTTCTGAGCTTTGTCCTTCACCATCATCCAGGTACCCCATTACTTAGAAACTGGAAGCCCCACTGTGGTTCTCTGCTAGTCCATGCTTACACACTGAGCTGTGTTTTCAAACTTCTCAATTGGAGAATCTATCTCCATGGGAATGACTAGCACCTTTGTAAGATTCTAGGCAGTTGCAGAAAACAATAATAGACAAAACAAACAAACAAATAAAAACCAAAAAACACAACTGTACAAATCTTGAGTTAGTGTCCTAAGTAGTTATCNGAAATATCACACCAGCCTCATNCCAGCAAAGTTGTGCTGCTTGAAGAAGGAAATATTTGNATGGGAAAAGATCTCACTGGAAGCCAGTCATCAGCAAGAAAAGCAACTCTTGCTTTTGTACTGCTTTAAATAACTCACCTCCAGTTCCCTTGTTACCCCTGTTCCTAACCCCCAACATTTCCCACTCATGTTACCCATTGTCCTCTCTCTACACTAATTCACTAGAAGCCAAACATATAGGAACCTCCACTAGGGTAGCAGTGAGGGAGACTCCTCAAAAAACACCCCATCTTTTTGTAACNTCAGATGAGAGACTGGTATGTTGGAAGCAACACTTCTCTATCTGGAAAGGCATCAAAATGGGAGAGTGGCANAGAGATAGACCCTGCATCGACCCAGAAAGCCCAGTGTCCCCATCAGCACTTGTCTGTCTCATCTCTGACTGCCAAAACTATGAATGCATGTGTGGGGAATGCCTCCTTCCATGTATTCTTCTTTCCTCATCTATACTGAGAGTTAAGGTGAAAATCTGCCATTCTGAAGATGGGCAGGATATAATCAGATGGGGGCACCCACAACCAAGAAGTACTAAAGTGAGGTTGCCCATAACCAGGATTACTATGTTCTGAAATTCTGGTGACTGGTGCTCTTAGGATGAATCAAGGTTCTCTGATCACTCTCCGNTCTTTTGGCAGGCTCTTCTTCCAACGGGCCTTGGGGATGAAGTCTGCCGGTGTCTTGGCCCTGATTATCAGCCTCAGCGTAGTTGCAGAATCCAAAGTCTACACTCGATGTAAACTGGCAAAAATATTTGTGAAGGCTGGCCTGGACAACTACGAGGGATTTAGCCTTGGAAACTGTGAGAATCCTCCCCTACCTCTTGCCTCATTCCCATTTTGAGTGTGGGTATCTGCTATGAGGTACAGTAGATCCACTCGATGTTTCCACCTGGTGGTCTCCAGCCTGGCCAAGCTCTCCTCCCGCTGGAGATGGCTGCTAGCTCTTCCCGTGTTCTCCTACACTGCTCACACTCACCCTTCTCTCCTTCTCCCCCTGGTCCTTGGTTTCTTATGGCTGGAGTCCAGTGCTCATGACCACAGGGAAGGAAAGGAACAGTGATGCCACCCATCCCAGTGTGTGGAGAAGACTAGCTTCCCCGTGTAAAGCTCAGCTACCTGCTGCTGTGCAGGTTCTGGTTGGCACCCCTGCTCCTATACACACTCCCATGTCCTGCTACTATTTCTCACTTGTGCATCCTGCCCAAAGGGCTGCTGGGAGGAGGCCAGTGGGTAGCATGGATAAAGAAATTCACCCCATAGGGCAGGCTGAGATAAAGGACTGTGGTCCCCTTAGGTCTTTCTCTCCCCATATAGGGATCTGCATGGCATACTATGAGAGCCGTTACAACACCACAGTCCAGACTCTCCTGGATGATGGGAGCGTTGACTATGGCATTTTTCAGATAAACAGTTTTACGTGGTGCAGAACTGAGAGAGTACGACAGAAGAATCACTGCCATGTTGCCTGCTCAGGTACTGTTTCTGATTATCCCAATTCTTCAACTTTGGGGCCAAAGCTCAGAACCTAGATTGCAGGAGACACACCTGCATCTGCTTTAAAACTTAAGAGTTCACGAGCACAAGGAAGTCTGTTCCTGGTCCAGCAGATGACTAGATAGCATGTGCACAAACGCCCTATTCCTCCTAGGGTGGTTTTTAGTAAGCCTTCCATGAAAACAGGTTGAAGCAGTCACCTAGGTCTTTTTGTGGATTGAAACATTTTAATTTTCAACAGGAATGGGAAGCACCCCTTGCCAAGTGCATACCAGAACTGATGTTCTTCCTGCACGGGACTCTGTGTTTCTTTGTGCAGATTAAGACAAATGGGCTCGGTTTCCTTTTCTTAAAGAGCAGAAATTAAACCAGGATTCACTTCCTGCTCTCTGCTTCTGTTGCTCAAGGGACACATGTGTGTCTGGGATTGAGAGTAGAAAACAATAAAACACAGTAGGCGTGAGCTCCGCCTCACCAAGCCTTACCCAGTGAACAAGAGAGGGTGTGCTGGCACAACATCTAACTCGATGGCTGGCCAGGAGGGCATCGATTGACGTAGGCTCCAGGGGAAAATGATAGTTTAAGAAATTCCAGGGCTGAGGATCTAGCTCAGTGGCATATAATGCTTGTCTGGCATGTGGGAGACCCTAAGGTCAATCCCCAGTTCTCCCCCCCCNAAAAAAAAGGTTCATGGAAAACTCTGACTGGGGACATGGAAGACATACAGGACTTAAGAATCAAGAAGAGTCATTCTAGGCAAAGCAAATAGCAAAAATAAAGAACTGAATGTAGTAAGGTTTAAGGGCAGGGGAGACGTTCTTCCTATGGGGAAGGAAAGAATACTTAAGAATCATAGGAAAGGCTAGAAACTTCTGGTTAAGGGGTTGGTGACAGCCAGGCTAAGAAGTTGGCCTTGGTTTCTGCCTGGAGTGGGGGGACAGTCATGGTCAGTCAGTTCAGCACTGATTACAAAAGACTGATTTGCAAGAAGGGCATGAAGTAGGTCAAAGAGGATGCCACCTCAGCGACACTGCAGCGACTCTAGTGAGAGGCAAGTCATCAATGGTGCTCACGGGGGAGGGGGGGCTGGAGAAGGGGAAGCAGAGCTGTGAAACAGGCAGGAAAGATGCGGGGAGACGGCTCTGTTCTTTTCCCTAGTTCCTGCACGGATGTGTCCTCAGTACCTAAAACATTATCTGGCCACTGCTGGTGCTCAATAAATATTCACTTAGTAAAGACATGAACATAAAGAATGAAGGACAGGGTTGAAGTCAGTCAGAAAATACTCTGGGTCAAATTCTTTGGGAGCAGAAAATAAACTGTTTTAATTGATCTTTGCTTCATCATTAACTTGATTGTGTTAAGAAACAGCTAGAGCACCAATAAGACACATCTCTGGGTATGTCTGTGAGGGTGTTCGCTGAGTTTAACTCAGCAAGGAAGACATGCCCTTCATGTGGACAACGCCCTTCCACGGATGGAATAAAAAGAGGGAAAGGAGCCAGGCTTACTGGTGCACACCTTTAATCCCAGCACTCAGGAGGCAGGCGGATCTCTGTGAGTTCAAGGCCAGCCTGGTCTATATAGTGAGTTCTTGCACAGCCAGAGCTAAATAGTGAGACTCTGTCTCAAAAATAAATAAATAGATAAATAATAAATAAATAAATACATAAATACATAAATAAATAAGACAAAAAAAGAAATAAAGAAAAGGAAAGGAAAGGAAAAAAGTGGGGGTGAAAGGAGAAGGGGGCCGAGCAGCAGCATTCATCTCTCTCTGCTTTTGTACTGGGGACACAATGGGGACCATCTGCCCCATGTTCCTACTACCATCCGTGCCTTTCCCACCTTGATGGACCACTTCCCCTCAAAAATCCTTTATCCCTATCCCTTTGTTTACTTTTTGTCATAACAAGAAAAACCTCTCATACACGATTCCATTCCTTAAACCAATGAGAGTGTGACCTTACGTGGCAAAAGAGGCTTCAAAATGGTCACTACGAGTGCTGAGTTTGAGCAAGAGATAATAGTGGACAAAATGACGACAATATGTATTTCTATATATATACATGAAATCCTAGATGGAAAGGAAATATTCCAATCCTTCTTCAGCATGCTTCTCCTTCTAGATTCTGACTCGGACACACTCAGTGTTCTCTCATCACTCAGTGAGTTCCTCCTTTTATGTGGTATATTTTCAGTATTTTCCATTGATTCTTCAAATTCTGTCATCAAAATCTCTGATCGTTTTCCCTGAAGTGTCTAATCTATCAAACTCGAGTCTAACACCTTCTTTTCACCTAGTGGTAAGAAATTATTTTATACTCTCTTATGTCATATTTTTCTGTTTGCATTGGCTATTTTATCCTTATTATGGGTTATGTATTCACACTTCTTTTTCCACATAATAATCTTCTTGGCTACTAGCTAGTAGCCTTAGTGGGTGTCTGGCTTGTTGTTCCCATAAGNAAGGAGTGTTGGATTTTGACAAGCAGCTGAATTCATCTTTAAATACCATGACAGAGTTCTAGACTAGTTTANGGTGAGGCTAGCTCATCCTCTATCAAAGCATAATTCTCCTGGCATCTGTTTGGGATGCCTTAGGGCAGTGGTTCTCAACCTCCCTAATGCTGTGACCTTTTAATACAGTTCCTCATGTTGTGGTGACTCCCAACCATAAAATTATTATCATTGCTACTTCATACCTGTAATCTTGCTACTGTTACGAATCGTAATGTGTAAATATCTGACATGCAGGAAATCTGATATGTAACCCTATGAAAGAGTTGTCTGGGATCCCATTCCCCAAGGGCTTGTGACCCACAGACTGAGAACCACTACCCTAGAGGTTCAGTGAGGTCTCTTCATCCTGAGTAGCCAAAAACAGGGTAAGTCTCCCAACCTGTAGAGCCCTGCGTGTTGTCCTGCTCCAGAGCATTTATTCCTGCCTGGCCCAGGGAGTCAGACCCTTGGCTCGTCCGGATGGTTTCAGAAGTGCTCTGCCTGCCTTTCAGATAATCTCCACAAATTCCTGTTCCAGAGCTTCTGACCTATCTCAGTTTTCACCTACCTATTCTCTGAGCAAAACATCATGGCAATCACAGGCTCTGTGCTTCTGTATCTTCTCTTGAAGATCAACACATTACCATCAGGTGTCCAGTGTCTGAAAATAAGCTTTTCATGTATTTTGTCCTATTTTTCTAGCTGTTGACAGCAGGAAGAAAAATTCTCCTCACTTTCACAGGTATACTTTACTTGATACACACGTTATTCAGTTAATACTGTCCCGATTTAATTCCAGTTAAGGAAGTCTTGGGAAATGCAGGATAATCCTCCTGTAGGGAGTGAAGTGTTGGTGGTTGATGGTTAGCATTAGAGAACATTCATATCTGTTTCCACATCAGCTGGAGATGGAGGGCTGGGGTTGTGGCCCAGTGACAGAATGCTTGCTTGGCATACACAGGACCCTGGGCTCCATCCCTAGGATGGAATTTTTAGAAACAGCTTTAAAATAGAAAACAGAATGTTGGCTTTATACCCTAACCAGCCTTCAATGACTGGTGAACCTCAGGCTTGGGCCAGAAAGGCTGTAATTGGGAACAATGACCTTCTGTCCCATACTGTATAGAAGTAGGGACATTTGTTATGAAACCCTAGAAATGAGTTAGCCTTAGGTATCTTCACGAGGTATATGACCTTACATCTATGTACAGTATGGACTTCATGACACTTCAGAAATTATACAATCTCTTTCATTTCAAAATTGTATTCCTAAAACCCTTTCTTCTCTTCTTCAAACTACTCAGAATTTATTTTGACGTATTTGCTGTAGTTTAAATGTGTTCCCCCAAAGTTTATGTGTTAGAAACAGTACCAAATTCATGTGACTGGTATTTGGAAGTGGAGAGTTTGGAAAGGAGTTCAGGTTGGATGACGGAGGAAGGATGGGAACTCTATCTTGACATTAGTGACTTTATAGGCTGGGGAGGGAGGCTAGAGTGAGCATACACGCTGTCTTCCAATAACTCCCTGTCATGTGCCTTCACCAGCACATCTCCCAGCACCATGCACTAAACAAAATTCTCTTGTTTATGAATTATNTAGTCCCAGATATTTTGCTAGCGCACCAGAAGAAGGACTAAGTAAATACTCACATATATAAATGAAACACACACGTATATGCATACATATGTAAACACACACACGCCATTTATGAATTTCCTGATATAATGGCAATCTTCATTTTCTTCTAAAACACAGGCTTTGCTAATGAGAGATGATGGTTACAGAAAAGGTGATTGCCGGCGTCTCCATATAACGTACGTTAATCTTATTTCTCATCAGCTGGGCATCTGAGTTGGCCTTTGTTACTTCAGAGAAGAAAAAGTGATGTAAACCAGGACCATGGAGGTTGTAATTATTCAGGGGGAGGCAGGGGGAGGCAGGGGAGGCAGGAGGAGGCACAGGGACTTTGACACGTGCTAACTGGAAACAAGAACTGCTCTGGGTACCAATTGCTGCTGTTTTCTGTTGTTGAGTGTAGAGTAAACTATTTCACTGTATATTGTTTCTGAGGAACTGTTCCTATTCTTATTTGACTAGACAGAACTGTCTATTTAAGGTAAATTGGGCAGAAACAATTATTGGCATGAATCCTTCTAAAAAGCCTGCTGCCTCCCCGATTTCTGCCCCTCTGCTGCCCCTCTGTGGTGATTTCACTGTTCCAATGTCTCAACTCTGCATCTGGTTTCTTATTTCTCAGCCCCAGGCTTCCTAAACACTAAGCTAATCCAATCATTTTCAAGAGACTTTTTCTTTATTATTGTATTGGTTTCCTGTCATCCAGGCTGGGCTCCAACTCACTATATAGCTGAGGCTGGTCTTGAACTCATAACCTTCTTGCCTCTCCCTCCCAAGAGCTAGAGTTACAGTCATGCACCACCACCACTCAGCTCTGAGTAGCACTTTTGAAACACCATAACCAGGCTGACCAACAGCTTCCCCCATCGTGTGCTCTTCCCTAACTCACATCATCTGATCCTTCTGGGAGTGAGTGAATCCTATTCAGGGTTCAAACTGTTTTCCCAAGACCGAATCTTGCCCTGGCACATATGCATTGGATATATCCCTGTCACAGAATAATGGAACATGACAGGTTCCTCCTCACAGTGTGTAATGTTCTCTTCCCACCCCTTAAGACAACACCAATGTCACTTGTTCTAGGATCTATCCCCAGCCACTTCCAAACACAGGCCCATTTACTGGGCATGGGGCCTCAGTTTATAGGGACAAGATGGTATCCACTAGGGGCTGGAGAGGTGGCTCAGAGGTTAAGAGCACTGACTGTTCTTCCAGAGATCCTGAGTTCAGTTCCCAGCAACCACATGGTGGCTCACAACCATCTGTAATGAGGTCTGGCGCCCTCTTCTGTATACATAATAAATAAATCTTTAAAAAAAAAAAGATGGTATCCACTAAAACGAATGTTCTGAGGATGGATGGAGGTTTTCATGAGGATATTTACTGTATGCCTGACACAGCAAAAGTTGTATTATCTGATGGTAATGAACAGCTCTTATAGATATGTGTGTCTCCAGAAACAAAACATCCAAGCTGCTGTAGCTCGGCTGCTCCTGGTGACCCTAAGTAAGAGTTTGTATGCACTGCCTTAGCTGCTCCTGCCTCACCTCAGTCCTGGCTCTGGTTTTCTTTCTATTGTGGTTCTTTTTTCTTTTTCTTGTGAAATGGTAGTTTGTTTTAAATCAAAATCAAAATAAACTACATTTTGAATAAATTTGCCTACAGGAAATGTCACAACTTTAATCTTCTAAGAAAAGTAGTATAATTAAAAGTAAACCAGCACACTGCAGGAAAAAATTTCACTTCTAGCAAATTTACAAACAATTCCCTATTATGATATTTTATTGAAACGTGACATTTCAAGCCAATGTTTCTTCTTTCTGTTTTGTTTTTTTTTTCTGACAGAATAAATGCATTTCTGTTGTAAAATGTTAGGGGATAAACACCTCAATTTCAAAACATTGATGATCACATCTTAGAGCTAATTCTCATTAAGACACCAGTGAGTCCATAGTCGTTTCTTTACAAAAGCTTTCCAATAGACTGTGCAGAGGTGGGGTCTNCTCTACCACATGATGGGAGATCCACCAGACAGACGGCAACGCACTTGAAATCTAGCTAGACAACAGAGAGGCTAAGGCTTTAGATGCATTCAATGTTAATTAAGTTTATTGTGTATTATCTTTTCCAGCTTTATTTAAGTATAATACACAAAACTCTATGTAAAGTATGTATACAATGTGATGGTTTCAGATCCATATATATTGTGAAGTGATTTCTACACTCAACTAGTGGGACTTCCATAGTTACTGGGTATTTGTGTGTGTGTGTTATATGTGTGTGATATGTATGCAGTATATGGGGGGAGTTGTGCATGTATGATATTTGTATGTGGTGTGTATACGTGTGTGGGTATGGTGTGTATGTATATGGCATGTGTGTATGTGTGTGTGTATGGTGTGTACGTGGTGGGGCTGTGTGGAATGGGAGTGGTATATGATGTGGAGAGAGTGTATTGTGTGTGTGGTAAACGTATGAGGTGTGTGTTGTATATGTGGTGTGATATTTGTATGGCATCTGTGTGTTATATGTGTGTGCATAAGGTGTGTGTATGGTATGTATGTGTATGTGGTATATGTGTTGGATTTGTGTGTGAGTGTGTGTGTGTGTGTGTGTGTGGTGTGGGTGGGGTAAGGTAGTATGTGGGTGTGTATAATGTGTGGTATATGGTGTGTGTGATACAGTATTAACTATGCTGTGCCCTAGACCTCCAGAACCCTTGCATCTTACTTCTGCAAGTTTGTACTATGACCAAATACCTCCTTGCTTCCCCAGCTCCCAGACTCTAGGAACCACCATTCTGTCCTCAGATCTGCACCTAGAGAACCTGCCTTGCTGGAGGAGTGATGTTAAACTTTTCATACCTGTTTTATGTTTTCTGTCATGTTTATGTCAAGGAGGTTTGGAGACCACTTCCAGACAAGCAGGAAAAAAACACTGACAATCAAGGCTTACACTTCAGCTNAAAGATTTTGATGGACAAAGTAATAAAGAATGAGGCAGTTGGCTTAAAATTTTACATTTTCTTCAGATGAAAAAACACCTTGGATAATTCTTTTAATGTATGAACTGAAAATTACAATAGATGGTTTAGTCTTTACTGATAGAGATGGCATAGATGTCAAAGTGAACTGAGTACAGAAAAAAAAAAAATGCTTCCCTGCCTTACATGTGTATTTCTACAGGACAGTAAAAATGGCTTCACAGTTAAGAGCTCCTGATGCTTGGTTCTCAGCATCCAAATCAGGCAGCTCACAACTGCTCCAGCTCCAAAGGACCTGACACCTCGTTCCAGCCTCTGCAGGCACCAGCAC
>LZPO01034901.1:308519-328145 GCA_001675575.1 Neotoma lepida | reverse complement strand
GTCCTGTCTGCCATCTTCCTCGACACCTCCTGTGTCTAGCATGCTGCTCCCCCTCTAGATATGGTTGACACTGGTTCTTGCCTAGTTTGGGAAACTTTGCCGCAGCTAGAGCTCAGCCCAGCCCACATGAAGCTTCCCTATNCTTTGACCACCAGAGGTCTTTCCCCTGAGTTAGTGTTATCCAGGGCTGGTATTCCTATCCAGTCTATAAACTTGATGCTTGCATTTCATCTTTCACTTCCTTGGTTTCTCACAATCCCCTTTGCAGTAATGACCACGTAATAGTTGATTATCAAAACTCTGATGCTGTTGGGTTCTGCTGAACNCNTGGGATGACTGAAGAACTACAAGAGCCTCTTGTAGTTATAACGCTTTTATTGTCAAGATGTTGCTCTCAGCAACCTTGGCGTTGGGTAAAGCATGCTTCATTTTCTGCTGATCACTCACATGCAAACTGGGGAAGCATCTCTCACAGTGTAACACACTTTTATCTAAGCTTATCCTTCTGTGAGATCAATGGAGAGAAGGAAAGAAGGAAGCTATTGTGTAAACTTTGGATCTGGAATGTTCCTTGAAGGGTCATGTGTTGAAAGTTCAGTCCCCAGCTCATAGTGCTATTGGAAAGNGTTAGAAAATGGTCAGAAGCTGGGGCCTAGCTCATCAGGTAAGGACACTCTGCATGCAAGTTTAAGGACCTGAGTTCAAATCTACAGAACACACATCTTTTAATACAAGCCAGATGTGATTGCATGTGCTTGTAACTCAGCACTATAGGAGAGGTGACAGCAGGATCTCTGGGGCCTGCTGGCCATCAGCTTAGCTCCAGGTTCAGTGAGAGACCTTGTCTCAAGGAAATAAAGCAGAAAATGAGAGAATGTCTGATGTCTTCCCCTGATCTCTGTACACATGCATAGTCACATCTGCCTGCACATACATTCCAGGTGTGCAACACACACACACAAAAAGAAATTAAGAAATATTTTAGAAGGTGGAGCCTTGGTGGAGAAAGCATGCCGTTGGGGAAGTACCTTTGAAGGGACACTGAGACCCCACCCCTTCCTCTCTTTCTGCTTCCTGGCTGGCATCTCTCCATCACAAGGCTCTTCCTCACCGTAGAGATCANGACTCATGACCCTGAAACCCTGAACCAAAAGATATCTTCTTTTGTCTCTGGTGTTTTGTCNCACTGGTGAGACTCTGGCTGACTCAGAAGCTAACTGTTCCACTGGGCAGCAGAGAAAGAATGAGCCTCCCTACACATACACNGTCACAGAGTGGACACTTCTGACCACTTAGGCTCCTCACTGCTGATGCACTGTATACCAGGCTATGGCACTGTCCTGGCCTTTCTTTTCCTTACCTTACTAGTTAATCTCTGATTATAATAGAAATCTGTATCATGAAAAACAAAAAAATGTGTTTTTCCAAAACTACAAAAGTGAAATTTCANCATTTAATAGCTACTACTGATATCTTTTTGTTTTTCTTCCAACTTANCTACTCCATGTAAAGTATTTTATTTTGTGTCCTGCTCTTTTTTTGCTCACTATACCACAAGATTCCTGCCACAGGAAGGTTTTCCAAACTGTTCACATGGAAGAGCACAACAGTTCCCACAATTCCCCATAGTTCATTTCCTCTTACCTCTGCAGTTGTAACTCTGAGCTAACCAATAGCACTTTCAGACCTTGGACTCTGAGCCAAATTCTACAAAATGTCCTTTCTCCTCTCACTGTTTATTTTTCTCCAAACTTCATCCAAAGTCCTCAGNGCATTTTTACGGTCTCTGTCATCCCATGGCTCTCAAGAGCATCTAGAGCTGCTTGGGGGTGAGTCTGAAGGAGGTTAGAAGGGCATTGATTCAGTCTCAGACAATTGGGGTCTGTCATCTGTCGTTGGTTGATACTGTAATGGCAAATCACAGTTTCACCATCCCTGCCTGGACACAGATCAAAGCCAATACCAAACAGAGCAAAGAGCTCTGAATAAAGTACCAGAGCCACTCTGTGACTAGTTAGCTGTGTGCACAGACTAGGTACCGAGTGTCTGCATCTCTCTTGCACAATGGGAATGATAAGTGCTATACATAGTGTGCAAAAGGGGATTGCCACAATAGCAGAAGCACACTCCACAATGCAGATCTGAACGGTGGGTACTGCTGCAGCTCAGCCTATCACTTGNCCTTCTCCAGTAGGTTCTGGCAGGTGACTTCTCACTGGCTCTGCAATCATATCTCAGGAGCGACCATATTTTGCATGAGATAAGGAATGACTCACTCCAAAGGCAAAGGAGCAGATCCTGACTAAAAGAAAGCCATATGAAACTGTGGTTGGGTTTTATTTTAAAATCTCTCTGCAACTGTGATTTCCAAACTATAGGGAAAAAATAAATTAAACAAAACAAAACAAAACAAAACACCCAACTCTGTGGCTACATTTTCCTGGCTGCTCCCTGCCACATCCACACTGGCAGCACAATTCTTGGTGAGGAAGAAAAATCTAAATCTATAGTTACCTTGAAAAGCATTCATGCAAAAATAAAGGCCAGATTCAGAAGTAATCCGACTTCTGCATCGCCTCTCAAAACAGTATCCTGTTACCCACTAAAGCAAACAGAGCAGTTCAGAGCTGACAGGCTGCGCAAAAGGGCAGATTGGAAAAGATTAAATATTTGTGCAGAAAAAAAAAAAAAACCCATACACCCCTTGACAAAGGGCTGCCTCAGTCTGGAATAAAAGGGAAGGAGGCAGGAGCTAGGAGAGAGCCTTATCTTTGCAGGGCAGCCTGACGGGAAAGAGGATGTGGAGAAAAAAACATCAGAGGGGGCCACAGGGTGCTTTGCCTGCNCTCTGGCCAGTGCAGAGCTGGGCTCCCATCCTGAGCTCCTAGGCTGCACTTTTGACCTCTTCGGGGGAAGCCAAGCAAGCCACTTGGGCTCAGGCACATATGGAATTGAGATAGCTNGCTGCTTTGAACTTGCCAGGCTGGGAGGGCAGGGAAGCTGGGAAGAGGCGCAGCCTCATTCCCCTGTCACCCTCAGCACCAGCACATTAATTTGCAGGAGCTGGTGGGGGAGGGGCAGGGTGGAGGCGGGAAAGGAGAGGGGCCTGAGGTAAGGTTAGGGAACAGGGTCCTAGGCACATCAGCACCCTGACCTTGAGACAAGGTCTGCCAGTGGGCAGAAACACTTGAGAAAGGGGAGATTTGGGGAAATGGTTAACAATTGCCGTTTTCTACTGCAAGCTAGTTTTTGCCCCAGAGACATTTTAGTGGCTGCTGGGAGCTTAAAACTGAAAAGGGTGGGGATGGGGGTAAAAGGAAGTGAGGAAGAACCCTCACGCAATGCAGCCCTGTGCCCAGCGGAGAGGGCTGACAAGAAGAGAGAGGCAGGCACTGGGATTGTTCTGTGGACTTGGAGCTCCTCTAGTCGACTAACTGAGTGCTTCACAGTAAAACCCCCTGGGGATGCTTTCAAGCCAGCTCAGGTTACCCACATTTGAGGGGGAAGAGGAGAAGAGCCAAGGCACAAAGTCCTTCAGCTATTGGGGGCAGTGGTGGAACTGTGGTTGGCCAGGCTTCACTCCTGACAGTCCCTGGGACACTCCCCCAAAGACACTGAAACCTGGCCTTGTTCACTGGGTTAATTAGGCTTCCTAAGGGTAAGACTTTGAGGTGTGGGATTTTTCTCAATCCTCAAGTCAATTCAGTGTGTGTGTGTGTGTGTGTGTGTGTGTGTGTGTGTGTGTGTACATCCATATGAGTGTGCACGTGTGTACAAGTATGTGCAGGCCAGTGGTTGGTGTTAAGTATTTTCAACCACTCCTCATCTTACGTTTTGAGACAGCATTGCTCACTGAACCTTGAACTCCCCAATTATCCAGACTAGCTGGCCAGCAAGCAGCACCCCATCTCCCTTTTCCTACAGCACCCTACCTCATTCTACTCTTCCCAGCTTTCTTGGCATCTTGTCACTCAGACAAATACTTCAAGTGTACTCCTCTGGGGCCCAGCCTCTGTCCCAAGCAATGAGTGAGTCATTCCTTTGAGTTGTCAACCCCAAGAGTCCAGAGACAAACCAGGTCAGCAAAGCAGAGAAGGATGGAGAGGAAGAGGTATGTAACATACTGTAACATTCCGTTGGTATGTGCCATCCAGAGACATGGGAGTGGTAAATGTGGCCAGTGGCCAAGTTTGCGGCCCTGGAGTCCCTCAGCAGGCAGGACACCACACACATCCACACTTCTGAGGTCCATGGGCTCTGGGAGGGTTCATGTAAAGTTACCAAAAAGGTAATTATGATTCTTCATTTGAATATAAAATACATCGAGTTCATTTATAAATGAAGGAATCAGCAGGTATTAGAACCAGTTCTGAGGACTGGAGAGATGGCTAGCAGTTAGGAGCATTTCCTANTTTTACAGAGGACCCAGGGTCAGTTCCCAGCACCCACATGATAGTTTCCAACCCTCTGTAACATCGAATTNCAAGGATTAAAACACCCTCCTCTGACTTCCTCAGGTACCAGACATGCATGTGGTGCACATACAAATACATGTAGGCAAAACACATAAAATAAATAAATCTGAAAATATTAAAATCAGTTCTGGCAGATCAATAAGCTGTGTTTTTATGAGCAATTTACTAAAGGAATGTCAGATTCAGGTACTAAGATGCCTGCAATCAGTACAACCTAATGTACATGGGAAAGTAAACCACATGCTTTGGAGTTTGTTTCTTTTTTTTTCTAATAAAAACCAATTGTATTACTAGTAAATAAAAACCTCCAGCTTATAATTTCTCTAAACTTAGGCATTTTAGAAAGCACTAACAGTGAGGAAAGTGCATTTGTCCCTGAAAAATGTTTAAACAACACGATTACTTCCTGCTTATCTTACTTTCAGGTTTTTGATCATTTTTCTTAATAGTGAGAAAAGAGTAATGAGACCACACTGTAAAGAAAAAATACTGAGGTAGCAACTTGTACAAGAACGCCTAGACTTAGAAGCCAAAAATTACAGGTGCTATTGCNCCTGCTGACAGCCATGTTAGGATCGCCACACAGCAGTGGCCACTGGGCCCTTCAGATCTGNTGGAGGCAGATTCAGTCCTTTGGCAGTAAACACTAGAAAGCCTTTTGGGTGAGTCAACTTTCTCCTATTCTAACAAAGTATCTGAGATATTCATGTTATAAAGAGGAAAGTTTTACTTGATGCTGTAGTTTAGATTNAGAACAGTAGTTTTCAACCTGTGGGTTGTGACCCCTTTGGGAGGCCAATGACCCTTTCACAGGGGTCATATATCAGATATCCNGCATATCAGATATTTACATTACAATTCATAACAGCAGCAATTTTACAGTTATGAAGTAGCCACAAAAATAATTTTATGGTTGAGGGAGTCATCACAGCATGAGGATTAAAGAGTGGCAGCACTAGGAAGGTTGAGAACCATTGTTCTAGAGTGTCACTCAAAGGCCGGTGTATTCAAGGCTTGGTCACCAGCCTGTGGTACTTTGGGGAAATGGTGGAACTTTGAGGAGAGAGGACTAATGGGAGGAAGTTACATTCCTGAGGGTGTGTCCTCTGTAGGGACACTGGGACACTGGCTCCTTCCGGTCCCCCTTCTTGATTCCTGCTCATCATGAGGCAAACAGGTCTCCTCCATGTGTGGTCTTCTGGGATGCACTTCATACCACAGGTCCCAAAGCAATGGAGCCAAATGGCCAAGGGCAGAGAGCTGAGGCTCACACAGACCTTTCTGCCTTGCGAGTCTCTGTGACCAGGGCTGGAAGATTTGCAGAGTTCAGTCCATGACAGGTTGTCCTCTTTGCTTTGGGGCCTGTGGTATACCATGTGTATGGCAGGGACATGGTCAGGTGACACTCCAGATCCAAACTCTCCAATTTCTGAGTGACTTCTGAGAACTTCGGAGCTGTGGCCCACACCCTCCCCAGGCCAGTCTTCCTCATGTGGCCTTTCTCTGACTGAACAAACTGCTCTTTTGGTTTTTGCTTAATCATCTTGGTTGTTCATAGGTATAGCTTCTTTTTAAGGAGCTGAATAAAAAGCTGGGTACTGTGGGGTGCTTGGGAGTGCGAGTAGGAGGATCAGAGTTCAAAGACAGCCTTGGTGGCTTCACAAGAAGTTCAAGGCCTGGGTTATATCTCTCTCAAAAAAATGAGTAAATTTCATTTAAAGATTTTTATAAGGTGAGGCGGTGGTGGTGCACGTATTTAATCCCAGCACTTGGGAAGCAGAGGCTGGCAGATCTCTGTGAGTTCGAGGCCAGCCTGGTCTACAGAGTGAGTTCCAGGACAGGCTCCAAAGCTACACAGAGAAAAACAAAAAACAAAACAAAAACAAAAAAAGCAAAAAAAAAATTTTTTATAAGTAGCTAATAAGAAAGCAAAATTCTCATCTACTTTTAAAGTAAACATAAAGCAGCCTTCATACCCACAGGTCCTACATCCTCACATTCAAACAACCAGATGGAAAGATGTTTGGAGAAAAAAAATGTACCGATACTGAACACATTCAGAATCTTGGGTTTTTATTGTTTCCTGAATCTGCAGCCTAGCGGACACTCTCATGGCCTTTACACTGTAGTGAATGCTAAGACTGACTTACAGCAGATGAGAGGACGTGTACAAGCCACATGTGAATCTGGTGTCACCAAGACCTGCACATTTTAATAAACTAGTTCCTCCTTGCAGTATTTAATGCACTAAACTAAAGCAAAAATTACATGAGGAACAAAATGTCAAAATAAAGTCATGGCCTCTACCATATTTATTTCTTATGCCTGAGGTTTTAGAGTGGGTCTGCACGGTGCTGTGAATGATTTTTGCTTTATTTGGAAATTCTGGTATTTTGTTCTTTACAGACATTCGTGGATTAAATTGTGTGTGTGTGTGAAAATAGTGATTTCAAATGCTAGTATCTCAATTACTCAGTTTATAGAACATAGTTAAGTGGTATGCCGAACCCTAACCCTCATGTGAGCCCTAGTAACATAAAGTGGAAAAGAAGCATGTTAGAGATCTTTCTGAGCCATGGGGAGGGAGGGGAGGAAACAGGGAAGGGAGGAAGAGAGGAGAGAAAGGGAAAAGAGAGGGAAGAAAGATGAGTGAAGGAAGGGTCCTTCTGAGAAATAGAAGACAGGTATGGTGGAGACACTCTTGAGCTGGAGAGCCATTCAGGTACTGAGCCTGTGAATGGTACACAGTAAACAGCTGTCACTGTGGAAGAGGCAGAGCAAGCTGGTGGAACAATCGGTGTGGCTTCAGCCTCACCTGAATGCTAAGAAGATGTCCGAGCGGTGACATTCACAGCTACTCATGACAGTCATGTAGGAAGCTTTTTAAGAAATGCCAATTCAGGGCTAAGATTGTAGGACTGGGACAGCGCTTGCCTAAGCAGATCCAAGGCCCTGGGTTCAGTCCCCAGCACTGCCAGAAACATAATCCAAACACATCGAGCGAGTCCCCAGCTCGACTCACAGGTCACCGAGTCTAACCTGGGGCTTGTGGCCCTGACAACAAGGCTTCTAATAACCCCCAGGTCTGTGCCATTGGCCTTCATCTTGTCCAGTGCTCATATGCTGAACTCCATGTTCCAGCTGCTCTTGGAGTAATCAATACACTGGCTTTTGTAAACTCCTGGCCTATATTTAGAAACCTTTGAGAACCCACAGAAAGCCATGCTCCCTGGTCTACAGTAAAGCATGCTAATTTGTTGTACTTGTAACTTAGTCTGTGGTAGGGGTCCTCAACCTGTGGGTCTCGACCCTCTCACAGGGGTCTCCTAAGACCATGGGAAAACATAGATATTTACATTATGACTCATAACAGTAGCAAAATTATAGTTATGAAGTAGCAACAAAAATAATTTTGTGGTTGGGGTCACCACAACATGAGAAATTGTATTAAAGGGTCACAGCATTAGGAAGGTTGAGGACCATTGGTTTAAGGGATCCTATGGCCTCTCCCTCACCCTAGAGAAGCCATCAGTTGGTTCTAATTTTAAAATTCCTCATTTGATATAGCATCCTCTAGATACTGAGATTCCTCACATGCAGCCCTGGGCTAAGGGCATCATGAGCACTTCCTGTGGCCCTTATTTACCTAATCTGCAATGGATATGGACATTTTAAAGTCACCTATGCCTGTCTGGACACCAGGGCCGAGTGCCACCTTGACAAGTTGGGCTGCTGGAAAGCACTGAGGACCTTACTCAATGACTAAATCTCTTCCAGCTGTGGGCAAGGCTCAGCAGCTGGTTTCATAAGCTCTTTAAAGTTTAATCATCCAAAATATTGACTGCATTTAGCACAGCGGAGCTAGCCTAGGACCAGACAGAGAATGGGAAATCTAGAAGCTGCATGACTTTGGCTGTCCTTGCCACTTTCAGGAACCTGCCTGTCTCCTCCATCAGTNATCTATACAGCCTGCTGGGCCAGGAAGCCCTCAGTTCACACTTTGTCTAGCATGGCCACTAATTTAACTCCTCAGATCTCTGATACTCTTCCAATAGTGCATAAATGTCACCTCATGGGGTTGTTAGAGTGTTAAGGCGCCTCACTTGACATCTCCACATCGCTCATCCCCATAAGCTTTTATCATTGTTATTCTGACTCAGCTCAGAGGGCCTTCCAGTCACAGTCACAACAATGGTGGGCATCCATACCACCTTCCACTGCCCTGAAGGACTTCAGCTTGTGGCTATTGACACNGTGGCTTTACACCAGAACCTAAGTTCGGCTACTTCTAGAGTTTTGGAAAGAGAAGTTGAAGTCCTTATCACACCTCTATACTTTCAGAAATTTCTTTTAAGACCAAAGAGAATTCTAGGAAAGCCCCATCTTAGTGAGGTCAGGGGTCAGCCCTGGGAAATAGTGTGATACTTTCTGGTGTACGACTGAGTTCTGGGGCAGGGGAAAGGCCTGAATGTGAGGGCAACAATGACCGGACTGAGAAGTCAGGTAAGCATGATGTCACTCTGGACATCCGAATTGCTCCTGAAGTTCCTGCCCAGTCACAGGCTCTGAAATGTCTAACTCACAAAATGAACACAAGATACCTTCCCACCATGCTTACTGCTGCACCATTAAAAATAGTCAAGCTTGTGCAACCAGCCCAGATGTCCCCAAACCAACGAATGAGCAAAGAAAGAATGGTGCCTGTATCATGAAACAAAGAAGAGATGATTTGGGTTGGAAGATACAAAAGGCCAGGAGGATGGGGACGCACGTAGGGGAGGGATCAGCAGAAGCGAACTGTGCATGACAATGCCATAATGAAACCTTGGTGTGCTAGTTTAAAAAAGAAACAAGTCCCAAAAATTAAAGACGACGTGGTACTGAGACACAAGAGGATTTTATTCAGCTGTAATAAGAATGAAATCCTGTTATTTGCAGGGAAATAGACGGGACGGAAGGTCACCGTGTTAGGCAAAATAAACCAGACTTAGGACAAGCACACGTTTTCTTTCATATATGGAATCTAGACTTAAGTGCGTGTGTAGGACATGTGAAAGGAAAAGAGGAAGGGCGAGGAGAGAACAGAGAAGGTCATACAGTCACGCCAGGACAAGGGGAGACCTGGGAAAGAAGGGAGGAGAAGGGGAAGGTAGTGAGGGGACAAATAAGAACCGAGTATAATGATATATGTTTGAAAATGAAACTTATTTCTTTGTGTGCCAGCCACAAATTAATTTTAAAATGTTTAAAAGAAAGTGCAGATATTTAATATTTTTTATCTTTTATGTCTTTCCTATGAATGCTAAGTGTATTCTGAAAAAAAATGGCTTTCCCAAAGTTCTGGCTTTCAGTGACTAAGGAGTTTGGGGTCACATAGATGTCCACCAGATATAAATCTGTCAGAATTATATGATAGCTCTCCATATGAGAGGAAACCACTCTCATCTTCTCTGTGAAATCCTGCCACCTTTACTGTTGCAGCAGTACAGATAGGCCCTCGCACACTCAGGAATCACCCGGTGGCCTGTTGGCTGTTTGGACAAGAAAAAGACAGATGAAGGGAGAGAGACATCAGATGGATCCTCAGAAATCAAACCAAACACAGGGTTCTGAACCCGAATCAGTGAATGAGTAAGGAAAATCACCAAATGCTGATCATCAGACAGAGGGATCTGTGGAGAAATCTGAACATCCAGAGCCTGCTGCTCAAGGCCTCTTCAATAAAATTCAGATTTTTCAGCCAAGTTTGAAACAAAGTCTCTCTCCAATTACAAAACAACACACTTGTTAGCCAATGTTCATGCCAAATGAATGACATGCATTTCTAGGCTGGATTCTCCACTTGCAAACTTGCAAATTCAACAACCTCCTACAGACACAAGAAACCAAACTGACTTCTGCTGGAGTGGGGTTGTTTCCTCTGAGCCTGACTGGACCATTAGCCGTCATGAAACAGTTGCTCTGAATACCTAGAAAAGGACTTTCCCTGCAGTCACACAATGAAATAAGCAGGAAGCACTGCCATGGTTAGGGTCTTTGGTGGTGGCTAAGCTGAGAGGTGTCACTAGTCCCTTGTCTGAGATTCCGGGTCCCTCTACTTCTATAGCTACATATGGTCTTGGGGCATGCTAGAGTATAGAGGAAATAGAAGGTTGCCTGGTGGTGGGGACCCTTCAGTGCCCCTTTGTGAGTGACAATCCATGTTGGAATGAGATTTTTTTCCCCACCATATATTGGCTTTAAGTCACCCAGGCTCCTGTAAGTAACCCCTCACTTGTGTCCCTGTAACACCAATAAACTCACTGGTCCTCCAAACCAGGGTTGGATGGACAATTTCTAACGAAAGCTATTGGGGTCCAGGCCCTCCATAACCTTCTCCCAGAGTTCCAGAAGAGATGCTACCAGCGGCAGATTAATCTGAGGGATTCTCTAATAAATCTATGTACATGTAATTCTTTAGTCCATTCACTTTATTTTTCTGAGTCAGTTCTCTCTCTACACGGCTTCTAGTTTGCTCTCTTACTTAGCTCCTTTCTTGCTGGTTTCTCTCTATATTTATATGCTGTTCCCCCTATGTGCTATCTTAATTCCTTCATCTAGTTCTGCCCCATCTAGGTTCTCATCCATCTAG
Source organism: Neotoma lepida (assembly GCA_001675575.1). NCBI lineage: Eukaryota > Metazoa > Chordata > Mammalia > Rodentia > Cricetidae > Neotoma > Neotoma lepida. The sequence continues at coordinate 317,039 of LZPO01034901.1, read as the reverse complement.
TTCTTTCCCATCTTAGCTCCTCTCCCATCTGCTTCTTTCTCAGCTTTTTCTTCCTCAGCTTGTTCTTCTCCATCTGCTTCTTCCTCATTTTCCATCTTGTTCCTCTAGTACTCTCTTCTAGCCCTCCAATGCAGACTTTTTCCAATCTAGTCCCCCAAGTCTCTGAGGTTCACAGTTATATACCCATGCAATAGCAATGCTCTGGCTAAGGCAAGGTCACCAGGCTTGAATTCCCTCAGNGTCAAAAGGAGGGGCAAGAAGATCTACACAAAGNAGCAGTAATTGTCAGCTATCATAGCAACCCAAAAGGGAAGTGACTAATAGGGAATGAATCAACTGAGGGCTAAATTCGGTTGATATCAAGCAAAGGGGATTTATGTGCTCAAACTGTATTCTCAGAAGTGGTTATTTGGAATGTTAAGAACCTATAGAACCTATAAGTCACTAGGTCATGGGTAAAAATAAAACTGCCTTTTTTCCTTTGGTCCCCTTATCTGTCCAAGCTATCTCAGCTCCTGCCATTTGCTGGCAGGGTGGGGGAGTGCACTCNGTGGCTGGGCACCCTGAGTCATAGCTTGGTGTATCTGTAAGTAGAAAACCTTTAGTTCTGAGTTAATTGTTAAAGGTAGATCTAAAACTAGAGATAAGGCTTGGAAAGGGGAAAGTTAACNTTAATTAGCACATCCGCCAGGCCTTCTCAGACAGATAGTCTGGATGCTTAAGTCTGTTCTTAGAGAATCTGGGAGGAATCTCTGATAAGATACTTTTGTCTGTCCGGGAATGGTCCTGGCCAGATGCTGCTAATGACGATAATTGCAGAAAGCCCTAAAATTAGGAATTTTGACTGTGTCTGTTGTTAGCACAGTTGGAGAAAGTTATACAAATACTTTAGTTGTATAGGGGAAATTGTGCCCAAAGAGTGATGGAAAAGCTACAACAGGACATGAGAAATTCATAGCTGGAAACAGCTAACAATCAAAAGCCAGTATCACCAAGACTCTTTGAGCCTCGGCTTGACCTCTGGAAGGCCCCTGGCTTCTTCCAGGTATAGCTTTGTCATAATCGGCTGAATTCCTACTTCATATATATATTTTTTTGGCAGCCTGCTGCACATTACTATGGTTTTTTGGTGTCCACCAGGAAGGTGAACACACATTTATTTTAGTCTCCTCAGGGAAAGTCACGTGACAGCTTCTAACCTCCGTTTGACTGATCAGCTATGGAATACTTTAAACTTCTGGAACAGCCTGATGCTGCATTGGTAAGAGGCAGGAGAGACGGGGAAGAAAACAAGCAGGTCTGAGCAAGAGAAAGCAGAGCTCCTAAAATCCCACAGTGGGGCTCAATGTATTCATGTGTTTGAAAAAAAGTCTCCAAACTAAGGCCTCCTACGAGCCAAATCCTGCACTACTCCCTCTTTAGGACTCAGCGACCCCCAGTGCCAGTAGTGGATTAGAATGTGAGTTACATCCTGTCTGACCATCAGATCCACATTTTCCCGTGAGTTAATAACGTGACCCCTCCGGAGGTCTTGCTGTGTGTACCGAAGCTGTCCGTTAGCTCTCCTGTGGAGTGCTGCGTTTGGTATCTAATCTCAAACAAGAATTTCAGAAGGTCAAGGTCCCCGTCTGTGAGGAATGCCCTGCAAATAATGAAACAAGGCAGGCAAGTTCACTTTCAAGGAGACGGGAGTCTTTAAGTGTGGCTGACAAAAGACCTTTAGACTGTAGACATTTGCAGCCTGGGGTGGAAGGGACAGAGAAGAAAATGAGCTCATGGGGAGAGATTCTCAAATCAGTGGGAAAAAGGAAAGCACGCAGTGTGGAGTGGCTAGCTACTGGGACATTTGGTTTCTATTAATTACATAAGCAACAGAGGCTGTTGTGGATGGTGTGTGTGTGTGTGTGTGTGTGTGTTATATTTAATGGGCACTCAGAACAAAGTGCAAAACAAAAATGTAGTGGGGTAAGTCTGGGAAGGAATTAAAACTAGAACTTATCAGTGTGTGGAAAAAAAAACTAACCCAAATATTTGCAGGTCCCTGGCTGTCTGAATCCCGTGGTCTCCCACGCTTACAGNGAGTACCACCTACAGTGTCAGCTTTCTCATTTCAAAGTCAAAAGCACCCTAAGCCAAACATGGACCTCACAGCTCAATAGCTTCTCCCTGATTTACACATCAATATTTCTCAGTCTGTTGATTTAGCCCAGTCAGCCTGAATGTGTCCTTCCAAGGAGAAGTCCTTCAGATTTTCCCCTGNGAAGCTGTCAGGGCGGTCCGTGGAAGAGTGCGCTGAGACAACGCAGACCATGCTACATCTGAGGGGATAGGGCATTTCCTTTCCCTCGCTTGAATTTCAGTCATGTGGCCTCCATTCCAACACAGCCACATAAACAGTTTTCTTATTTGCGTTAGTACTAGATTATGCAGTCTCCTTCATCCTCCCCTTAGGGAAAGGCAACTGGGGAAACTGAGGTATTTATCCACTGGCCTGTTGTAGGCCAGCATTTCTGCAGTTGGTAATCAAGACATTGAAGCTACCTGAAGGTCTGAGAGTCCTAAGTCGATGAGAGAATGACACGGTGGTCACCAATCACTGCTTATTTATTTATTTATTTATTTATTTATTTATTTATTTAGTTTACATTTTCTTTGGGGGGGCACATGCCCTAGCACAGCTGTGAAGGTCAGAGGACAACATGCGGAACTCCTTTCTCTCCTTCCACCAGGTGGGTCCTGGGAATCAAACTTGGGCAGCCAAGCTCATGAGAAACTGTTTGCTAAGTAATGATACTAACTACCTTTTATTAAGAGCTTACATTTCAGTCACTTTTCCATCTGTAACTCCTGGATGACTCACCCAAACATAGGAGGAGTTCAGGCTGCAGGCCCTGAGGCACATGGGAAAGTCTTACAGATAGAATGGGGCAGAACCAGAACTTGGACCCTTGGGTCCCTTTGCCTTTGAAGCCTGTACACATCACTGACAACCACACTGTTCTGCAGCTAAGACTGTTGTGCTCCTAGATGGTAGGTGTGGAGGAGGGTGTTTATCTCCTCTCCTTTTCTTTAGGGGCTCTCAGTTTCCCTGGGTGTCGCCTCACAGATCTGATAGGATGTCAATATCCATCCCAGACATTTCCTGATTGTTATTGAGCAGGTGCAGGGCCAGTGGGACTTGTCCTTGTGATGAGAAGGCTTTTTTTGTTTTGTACCATCAGTATCAACAGGAGACTTGGAATGGGGACTAAAAAAATATTTATCAAGCAGCGAGGACTAAGACCTTGGGGACTTGCACCTCACAGGATGTTTACTAACTGTGAATAGTGAATCTGGGAACAGAGGGAAATGGCTAGAGTGAGAGGCTACCCACATTCCTGAGTNAGCATGCTTGTGCCCACCCCAGGGTCGGCTCCCTGGCAATTCCACCCCCACTACAGCAAAAAGCACCCACATCTTGATCTCCCAGCCCCCACCAGTTTTTGCAAAGCCTTCAGCTCCCATGATTCTGAACCAATCTTGCCTCACTTTGTAATCACCACTTAAGAGGAAGTTAAATTTACACGCGATGCTTTCACATTTATTTGAAATAGATGTCAAAGGCACTCTACTTCATAAATCCTTCCCAAGTCAAACAATGCTTCTTAAGACTACTCTAGGAACAGAGTTTACATAATCCTGCCTTAAAAGACAGCGTGACTACTTTTAGGTCTAAGCACATATTTGGTCCTTAAGATTATGAGTTCTGTCCCTGATGCTTTTCACAGGAAACTGAATTGAGCAATGAGCATGAGCCTGCTGGGTGATCATTGGTGTGTGTGTGTGTGTGTGTGTGTGTGTGTGTGTGTGTGTGTGTGTGTATGGAAGTCTGTAGGAGAAGGATAACTACGAGTTATATGGCTTCTATAATCAAGTGGTCTACTGTTCATAAGTTGTAAGGAAACCCTTAGTGATTAGAGGACAATGCATGGTGCAGTCCAGATTTTTTTTGTCATTGTTAGTCTAACACCCAGGCACAGTGCACACTCACACTTTTGCNTTAGAAGTAAAATAGCAAGAAGCTATTGGAGACTGTGTGGACAGGCTTTCCCTGTCAGTGTCGTTCCTATGTCCGAGGCCTCCCTCAGTTCTCAGAAGTGAAGGAGTGTGGACTGAGCAAGTGTGACTCTGACTCTCTGTTTTCCCATTTCTTCCTTCTCACCTTTTCATTTTCTACCTGTCATTATGCTGTGCACATTTTTCAATNTTATGCCCCTGCATCTGTCCACCAGATTTCCAATGAAACCAGGAGAGCTCCCACATTCTCCTCTCAGTTANCCAGAGGCTTGTGGAAAGAGCATCACACTTCGGAAGTAGAGACCTCGGCCAAGTTCCAGGTTCACTCACTTCTTGTTGCTTGATGGACATGTCTTTACTCTCTACAGTAGCATCTCTGCCGTTATCTCTAAAGTAAGGTGAAAGTACCTGCCTCTGGCCCACAGTATTACTCTTAGTAGTAGATAAACTAAAAGTGCCTGCCATGCAGAACCACACACCCAGTAAATTACTCAACATGTATTTCCTTCATTTCTGGTCTTACCTGTAGCAAAAAGGATGACACACCAAAACTTCAGTACATACATGGGTAAGATGTAGAATTCAGGGAGCCAGNGGAGGGAGGAAGGAAGGAAACAGATATAGAAATTTGGTTCTATTTTTCTAGTTNTTGTGTTTCCTAGCTCTACCCTAATGGGTAATACTAATTTCAGAGGAGATTCCTGTATTTATGAGAAGAGGACATTCATAGTTCCTCTCTCAAACAACAGAAGTACTTCCTCCACCAACATCACGAATGCAAATTGAAATGTTATTTTTAAATGACTGTTGCTGTCCATTGATGAGCCACAGAAAATCTATTTGGCATTCAGTCCTTGCCACAGCCAACTCATCACCAAAGAAAGTGAAAAGGAAACCTCTTCCCCATTCTTGCATCAAGAATGGCTAAGGCTTGGGCTGTCAAGCCCCGGCTTCAACCATCTCATGCCAGTGCCTTTGAAGTTGGACAAGCTGGATTGTCCTGGCAGAAGAGACACCTGGCCTTCAGAAGAGACTGAGAGAACCTGATAGATTGATTTACGATGAGATGTAGAGACAGCATTACTCTGGTGAGGGAGTGGGCTATGGATACCTGGAAACCAAGCAGGGTCTGGCCCAGTAAGCACAATGGGTACAATGGCTGAACTGTCATCTTGGTGAGAGGACCAAGAGTCTCAGTACAACTGACTGGATCTTGCTGGAACTATGAGAACTCAGTTCTCATCAGATCCCAAATAACGGATAAACTTGGGCAAAAAATGACTGAGATGAGTTGAGGGTGGTGTAATTATAGCATGCACCTGTAATCCCAATACTTGGGTGGTTGAGGTAAGGAATCAACCTGGGATATATAGCAGCACCGTATCTCAAAATTCAGTAGTAAAAAAAAATAATAGAAAAAAGAGAAAGATTTNAATGAAAACGTCTTTTCAGTCAACAGAGACTTGAGACCAATTAATTGGAACTAATTAGACCTGGGCACAATGTTTCTGGGGCAGACTCCAGATCAGAAGAGGAAATGCCAACAGGTGCAGACTAACTTAGGAAGGTCAGTCCCATCTAAAGGAGTCTCTGGCCTNGAGTAGACCATTGCAAAGAAAGCCTCCTGCTTTGATGCCAAAAGCCATTGGCTGAGAACCTGAGTTCATGATGCCAGATTCAGTCATCTGCCCATGGCTTTCTCTGCCTGCTGCAACAAACAGTAGCAGTCAGGACTGCAGACTGGTCTGTAGTGCTCTTGAGGTGTCACTAGTCCTTCTAGAGCTGACCCTTTTGGGCTCACATCACCAGCAGCCCTGCACAGTTTCCCTCTGGGTTCACCATGTTTGTAGCAGTAAAATGAAAAACAAACAGATGGCTCATGGCTTGCCATGGGAGAGTATCACAATACTATTACCGTGATCTCAGGACGTGAGATTCATGGATTATTGACCATGGAAACCTTCAATCTGTTAGCTCTGGAATGGAATTATGTTCTAAGAGAGGTTTCAGTCTTTGTAAATTCCTTTCCTCACTTCTATGACAAAATATCCCATAGAAACCACTTAAGGGGGTTGGCTCACGGTTTCAGAGGGTTNGGTCCTCAGTTCAGCTGTGTGTTGTAATAGTGAGAGTGTGTGGTGGAGAAGCTTCTTTACCTCATGGCAGACAGGAAGCATGAGAAGANAAGGGAGCAAGGTAATTTGTAACCATCAAAGGCACATCCCCAGGGACCCATCTATTCCAGCAAGGCTTACCCACTGCAGTTTCTAGAACCTTCCCAAATACCGTACCAAGTTGGTAAACCAGGACATAAAATGAAAATGGGATATAATTNGTTTCTCTGTAGTTTCATCCTCTAAGCTTTGACTAGGTAAATTATCCTTCATGCTGTTTTATCCCACATGGGCCCCCAATCTCCTTGCAGATTCACTGACAACACAGCAAATTGGTGGAACCCAAAACACCACAGCACCAGGGCCAACTTTAGTCCCTCTTGGCTCAGCTTACCTACTATTTCTCAGAAACCAGAGACTGAAAGACTTTTGGAATCTCTATGACATTGCCCTGTATTCTCCATGTCTCTGAATGCACAGGAATTGTAGCTTGATAAAGATTCTGNATAATAATCAAAGTCCTCTCTGCTCACCCAACTAGCACAGCTTCTAACTTCATCTGCAAATGCCATGGATATTCCCAGAGTCTCTTTCCAGCCATTTCTTATGCCACTAATATTAAAAGCAAACATGGCACTCAACGGGCGAGGTGACGCTCTGACTATGCTGCCATNGAGGAAATGACTCGGGAATGACTGGTGGTTGTCGTGGTTCATCTTCACTGTCACTTTGAATCACCTAGGAGATTCTGGTGCCATGGGGGGAATCTCCAAAGATGTTTAGTTGAGGAGGGAAGCTCCACCCTGNGTGTGGATGCCACTGNCCCATGGGCTTGGAAGTGAGATGAGTGCAACACTAGTCTTTCTCCACTTCCTGCTGGTGGAGATAGTATGCCCAGTTGCCTCATGTTCCAGTTTCCATGCCTTCCCTCTCTTGGTGGACTCTCTCTCCCCAAACTTCCACCAAAAATAAACTCTCCCTTCCTTAAGTTACTTTCCCCAGGTCACAGCAAACAGAAAAGCAACAGATAATAGGCCTTGGGCTGTTCTGGCCCCTTCTGCATTTTCCAAGGTTTGATGTTCCCAGTCTCACTCTGTAACCTTTGGCTCATTCACNGAGACTTTTTATACCTGGGTAGAACTCAAGGTGTAGNGCCAAGACTAATTTATTCTCTCTCCCCAAATGCTCCATTTCCCACTTAGCCACAGCTGGCTCCTAGCTGGCTCCCAGCTGACTTGCNGAAGCCAAGGCCTCAAATAAAAGTGTCCTCAAGCTCATAGCCAGCCAAGATGTATCCAGAAGCTCCCTCCTTACCTAGACTGGGTTTCCATCTTCTTGGATCCACAGTTGATGGCAGATTCTTTTCTGAGAACTTACTTAATAATTCTGTTTAAGCCAATGTGAAAGAGGCACACCCCCACACAAATACTGACATGTCCTGACCATTTGGATTTTATCTTTACACTTNGGAAGCCACATGGCAGAATTATGTTCCTTAGTCAAACAACNGACTACAGAGGATCCATTATTAGGTCCAAGCTTCAAAACAGGAAGCTGGGATTAGTGATGGCGACGGATGCTTGATATAATGAGGGGTGCTTGAGGCTGCAGACATCTATCTATGTGCTAGAGGTTAGACAACAGAAAGCAGACCCATCAAGATCTACCCCTTCTAGCCCTGGAGTCCCCATTAGCCTGGACAGACTCACCCTTGACCTTACTGGAACAAAGATCGGCCTCTAACATCTGGCATGGGTCCTCCGGAGCCCCGAGAGTTGCAGTAACCATGAGGNAGGCTTCCAAACATAAGCAGACCTCTAGAGTAAGTCTGTCTCCGGCCCCATGTAGGTGGCCCCCACAACAAGGAGAAGTTGTGTGCTTTTATGACTGTGGAAGGAGAGGAGCATGTGCCCAAAAGACCCAGGTGAGTACTCAGATGACAGAGACAGATGTCGCTGGCATTCTCCACTCAGCTCTCTGTCAGTGATCAGAATCCTTGTTGGACCAGCTACTGCTTCCCTTTGTAACCTTGGCTCCAAAGACAACCGATAGCCTTCCAGAAGGCCACTGGGAGGTCTGCATTTGAAAAACCAATCATTTCCCCTGCTATTGAGAAGCGAGCCAGAGCAACCTAACCTTAGCTTCACCTTGGTAATGAGGATTTGGCTCCCTCCCGGTGGTGCCTGAGAGAGCAAACCCCTGATGGGTCCCAGGAGAACCCTAGCAGCATTAAGGAAACTTCAAAACAATTGAGACTCTTCTAGAGGGTCTTTGGGGACCACCCACGCAGGAGATGAATCATTTGCCTGTGGATCACACACATCCCACCAACAATGCCACCCACAGGCTC
>LZPO01034901.1:286947-305639 GCA_001675575.1 Neotoma lepida | reverse complement strand
ATCACACATCAGCAGACATACCCATCAGGATCAGCTGGGAACTAAGCTATAATAGATGATCCCTGTAGGGGACACATCAGACCCAAACTACAGCAAGCTTACATACAATGTGTTATATGCAATATTATATGTATAGTTGGTTGCATATGAATGGATTTACCTTTAAGATTAGGTTTATGAAAAACTTTTGTCTTAAAAAAACAGTTAAAGAATTTTCCAAAGAAAATGTAACTACNTAGATGTTTTGCTTCTAAATAGCATGTAAAAGGTATTCTTCCTAATTAACTTTTGTTCTAGTANTTAAAATGTTAAGGAGAATTTTTTGCTTTTGGAAGAATAGTTCAAACTGTGAGCTTTTCTTGAAGTCTAGCAATTTGATTGATTTGGGTCCTTACTGGTTTTTTACAACTGACTAATGTCTTTCCTATTTTCTGTCTGAAATGTTGTGATACAGCAGTTCAGAGTGGCTTTTTTGAAACAGTTGTTAAGCAGCATTGTAGATAGATAAGCCCCNAGGAGAAAGATACTTTCTCTTTCTCAAACTGCCCTAACCCCCTGCTATCATAACCCCACTAGGGTATGAGCTGCTGCAATAAACCAAGGAGATGCGTGGGAATTCTTCTTTCATTGTGGGCTTGTCCTGGATGAGACTCCTTCGGGTTTTCTGGTTATACTGCATTTTCAGTAATGGCTCCAATACTATCCTTTAACTTTTTCTTTGTTCTGTGGGTCTTCCTCATAACACGTCCTTCCTATCTACTTGTGTCATGTAGCAATTTCTTCTCAGTTGAACCATTCCATCCCTCTACGAGACTCCTTAATGCTCAAAAAGTCAAGTTAAAACATTCTCTCCAGAAAAGAATCAGAAGTTGCCTGAGTCTCAGGAAGTAGGCAACTCACAAGTCTCAAGAAGCTCCTGAAACTAGCAGGATGCACAGGACCCTCATCAAGGTTGTGGACCAGTAGGACAAGTGCAGNGGGAGGAGACTCTGACAAGCAGAATTGCCTAGAAGATTCTCCCACCTGTTGAACTGCCTCCAAGTTGTACAGAGAGTCCTAGGGTTGAAGTTTCATGAGCTATCACCCAGGTTGGGGTGGGCTTTTCAATGATGCAGACTTCTTTGAATCATTCCTGTTCTTTTAACTCCTCACCATATTCCTGTGAGTAACTCCAGTAAACTCATTGGTTTGTCAAATTAGGCTTTGGTAGAAATGTTACTTTNGTCTGTTGTCATTTCCCTGTTGAAAGAACAGGGGTTTGTGGCACACAACAATTTAGTGGCACTTATTCGCTAACTCCCTTCGTAACAAGTACTGGGTGACTAGAGCAAATATAATCTCCACTCTCAGGAATCTGGCAATCCAGTAATTAGGCAGATCTTAGGTATCAGGAGTTTACTGCCATGTAAATAGAAGGTAATTTAAGTGACCTCATGAGAAGGGAATATACATGATTATCAGGGACAAGATCAAGAACAAAAAGCCATGTCCTTGTGCAGGCTAAGATAGTCAGCGTCAGTTGTTTGAGTCCCTGTGTAGTGAGCAGCACAAGACACTCTGGTCAGTTGGCCACTCCTGCTCTGCATNGCGGCTCTGGGCATGGATGGGTCTTCCTATTTTGCNCACAGACCCACTCATGCCTTCTTTTCAGGGAGAAATAATTTACACTTGAGAAATCTACTTCCACAAAATGAAGGTGAGAATCCTACAGGGAGTGTCTCAGAGGAAGCTGGGGAGGAAAGAACGAGAAGNATGCTGTCTGTCTGTCCTAGGTGTCTTTCCCAACAGCTCTCACTTCCCTTCCTTGGGCCTTGGCCCCACTGTTTATGTCACATGGCCTCAGGAGAGCCTGGATTTCCATTCTGCCTTTGCAGGGTCCCACCACCAGGCAATCAGCAAAGGGAAAGAGCTCTTGGGACCCAGGACTCTGCCCTACTTTAAGATGATGAGATCTGTACAGCAGTGGCACCAGCTGGATTTCTGCCATAAGTGAGTCATCAAGGGACAGATATCAGCACTGGGTCTGTGCGCAACTGTAGGAGGGAGGCATGTNGCTCTCACTATGGGTGCACTAATCGTGTGAAATAAGGAGATGGTGCCCCAAAGAAAGCCAACAGCAACTGCTGCCATTGAACGTGGAAAATTAAGAACTGCAACCTCCNAACAGGAAATTCTCAGCAGAGAGCTCATGCTAAGATGCCATTGCTGAGTTAGGGAGTCTGNTGGAATTTCTAGTTAAGGATCTGTCTGCATTTGCTTTTTGTTACTATAGCAACATACCCGAAACTCAGAGATTTTCTTTAAAAGGTTCATTTAGTTCACAACTCTGAAGTTTGAAAGCCCCAGAGCGCAGTGATGGCATCCGCTGGCTCTGATGAGGGCCCCATGCTGGTTTAATTCATCACAGAAAGCAGAAGAAAAAGAGGGGAAACTCCAATAATCCACACCGTGGGAACAAATCCAGCCTCACGACAGTGATTAGCAACTCATTTTCACCAGGGGACATTCACCTGAGCGTGAATACTCTCTCCCCATGTCCCAAATGCCCACATGGGGCCACCTCCAAACACTGCTACCCTGGAGAATCGAGGCACCATGTGCATCTTGCTGGAGACAGAGCACATTTCAAAGCCCTACAAGGTNTAGTGCTGTGGTTCTCCAGCATCCTAGTGGTCGACNATTTCAAAGAGTTCCACATGATGTGGTGATCTCCAGCCACAAAATTATTTTCATTGCTACTTCAGAACTGTAATTCTGTTGCTGTTATGAATCGTAATGTAAATATCTGACATGCAGGATATCTAATATGTGAAACCTGTTTGGGGTNGAGACCCATAGGATGAGAACCACTGATCTAGTGCATTGTATTGCTTTACTAATGTTTTGAAAACATGTAGGAGCCTNTAGTTCCTTCTCCCCGGATGGACTAGAAACATAACTCCAAAGGCCTGCTTGCTGTCCTTGCACAAAGTCACTTAGGACACAAGTTCTACTCTTGATAGTTAAGCATCTTTACTAAGACATCTTCAGGATTAAAATAAGAAGCCAAGATGGGGCCCAATGAGTGGATGGTGGTNTGAGGATTAATTTTGGTTGTTTAGGTAAATGGATCAGCAATCATTAGGAGATACACCNATTGGCAAATCTAGAAGAGTATTTCCTGTATCAATTAACTAGGGAGGAAAGCCCCAGGGTGGGTGGTTCCTTCCTGCACAGGCCAGAACCAAGAAAGTCCAAAGGAATTCTGTGGCTTTTCGCCTGCTTGCCCTTCATCTCTTTCTGGTTAATATANCTATGCTATTGCTGCTACCCCTGCTGCTGCCACCCCTGCCTCATTGTTCACTGACATCAGAACCATCTTCTTCAGCCTTCCAACATGGACCAAAGACTAGAGGCCCTTCATGAATCTTCCAGANCTATGCTGCGTTAGGACTGCCGAGGCATTCCAGCCTAGTGAAATGAGCACACCTGGGATTTCAAGCTCTTTGGTGTGGNGACAGCGATTGTTGGTGTGAAGACAGCTGTTGTTGGNCTACTCAGACCACACTGAAGCCAAGTCCCTCATTAATGCATAGCCTATCAGTCCTGTCCCTTCTGAGAACNCTCACTGATGCGGGCGGGTTAGGCGGTGCATGAGTGGTGAGCTGATAAGCCGACACTGTAAACTGTTTCGGTCCTTCCTGAAGGGTGGTTGGGGAAGGAGAAAAAGCAGTGTTGTGGGAAGTGGGGATAAAAGCAGCAGCATGGGGGAGTCAACCCTGGATGCCTACTCCAGATTGTTCCCAAAGTGCAATTCAGGTAATCATCCTGCTCCATGTGGAAACTCAACTCTTCCCGATGTGTCTTGTTTCCAAGTTTTAGGCTTTGGATTGGATGCCTCTCAAGTCCGTGCTGAAGTCCTAACCCAGTACTTCTGAAAGTGTGTTTAGAGATAGGACTATGTGGCTGCATCAGTTCAGATGGGGTCATGCTTGCGTTGATGGGCTGTGACTCCCGTGTGGCCAGTGTCGATGCAAGGGGAAACTTGGCATTGGAGAAAACTTAGCTCTGTGGCTAAGAGCACCAGCAGCTATTGCAGAGGACCTGAGTCTGATTCCCAGCACCCATGTCAGGTGATTCACAGTCACCTGTAACTCCAGTACCATAGGGATTGGATGCTGCTGGATTGCACTCACATGCACATAGCCACACACAGATAGACACACAGAGACACAGACACATAATTAAAAATAAAAAAAATTAGGTGGAAAACTAGAAGACACAATACCACATAGGTAATTCTTCTGTGAGCCAATGGGTACCAGTCATTGCAAACAAAACACCAGAAGACAGCAAGAGGCATGACACAGATTCTCTCTCTACCGTTGTGGGTCGTAACCTCATCTCGCCTTGATCTCAGGCAGCCAGTCTCAGAACTATGACACACNTCTGCTGTTCAGTCCCCTTAGCTGGTAGAACTTTGCTATGCAGTCTTAGCAANCAAATGCCCAAGTGTAGAAATGTCAATTCCCCATTGTAAATCTCAGACGTGCCCTTCTTCCAGCTGGACGCCAGCATGTCAGCAATTATAACTGACGGTGTGAGCACCCAGAGGCTGAAATTGTAGAAAGTTTTATTGTATCTCTGAAAACAATCAGGCATTTATTTAAATTTTATTACATTTTTATTGCTTGTTTTTGTGTGTCATGTGTGATGTGTGTGTATATGCATGTGCGTGTGCGTGTACGTGTGTGTGTGTGTGTGTGTGTGTGTGTGTGTGTGTGAATGTGTGCATGCCATAATGTGCATATCAAGGTCAGAGGATAACTTGCTGGAGTCAGTTCTCTCCTTCCACCATGTGGGTTCTGGGAACTGAACTCAGGCCTTACCTGCTGAGCCACCTTGCCAGCCCTACAATCAAACATTTTATTAGTTCTTNTTCCCAAAAGTCATTAAAGTTAATGGGATTTGGGGGATCATCTAATATCCCTCATTTTTGAAGATGAGGGAGCTGAGATAGAAATTGACTTGGCCAAGGTTAGCCAGCCCATGGGAGACAGAGCTGGGAGCTGGGGCGTTCAAATCCTAAGCGGAGATTCTTCACAGCACTGCACAACATTCTGTGGAAAGTTTATGCGGACTTACAAAACAAATACGTGCTTTCCTTGAGGTGTTGCTGCCAGCAATGTGGCAGAAGTCTCTGCAGAAGCTACTATTCACAATGTTAAGACTGAAAAGCAAAAGCGGTAAAAAAAAAAAAAATAGTTTAGTGTCCACAGCCAAACATAGTCGAGAAGAGTGGTAGATGCCCCATCCAGTTAGGTCTCTGGATCTTTGCCTGGCACTCCCATCTTAATGTTTCTTAGGATTCTGATGTGACACTAAATACATTGGGTACACTCCATTTCAGACTTAACAAATCATTTATGCACTGTTCTACCTCAACATAATTTTTGCCCAGTGGGGAAAATCTGATTCCAGGGCAGCCAGCATGTTTGCATCAGCAGAGAACACCCACATCCCAGCCCTGGTCTTTCAGCCCCATCATACGTGCCATCTCTCCTGAAGCCTTCGCTCCTCAGTCTCATCAGCAAGAGAGAAGAGAGATGTTGGTGCTTTGAGTTAGATGATGAGTTGATTGACCTTGAGGCCAAGCTCAGCTAATTTATGACTTGGAGGGAGTAACCTTGAATGGAGATAGCTGTTGTGTAGTGGGAGAGATGCTTTTCAAACAGANGGGGAGAACAGGAGTGATAGTAAACTTTGCCTTTTCNGTGTGTTGCGTCTGAAGATGGCCTCCACAATTTGATACTTTGAAACATAATTTTCAGCATTAGGATGGGGGAGACAACGAGGACCTGAGACTCTGCCCCTCTGAGTGAGATTGGCACCTCTACAAAGTGACCCGGGAGCTCATTAGCCCCTTGGCCCTTTGCTCCACACAAGGACACACAGATGCTTCTCTCCAGGAGGAAGAAGCATCACTAGACTGAACCTGCCAGCCTCTTGACCTTGTACTGCTCAGTACCCAGACTGTGGGCAATAAAGTATCTCATTTATAAAATCCAGTTTTAAGTATTCTGTTCTTGCAACCTAAATGGACCAAGACACATTCCATATCATTTTGATATATGACTCAGTTTAGAAAGGTGTATTTTGGATAATGCATACCAGCTTTTTAGCAACCTGGTAGCCAGTGTACAAGATTCATTGTTGACTGACAGTTACTATTAATCATTCTAGAGGCCATCAAGATGATTGATAAATGTCTCTTCAAACAAAATGAAGGACGATCCATTTCATAAATGTAATATGTTGCAAAGGAATTAGCAGGGTAGATTCTTTTAGATATTTTAATTACATTTCTGCAGGGCTTGGTGACACAAGCCTTTAATACCAGAACTTGGGAGGGAAGGATGGGCAGTCTCTGAGTTCAGAGCCATCTTGATCTACATAGAGAATTTGGAGCCAGCCCAGGCTACAAGTGAGACCCTGTCTCAAAACAAACAAGCAAATAAATAAATAAATTTATTTTAAATGTGTTTTTATTTATTGTGTGTGGGGTGCCTGGGCCATGGTGTACAGTGGAGGACAGNGAACATCTTACAAGAGTTGATTCTGTGTTCTACTTTGTAGGTCCAGGGGTAGAACCTAGGTCACCAGGCTTGACTGGGAGTGCCTTCACCCTGCTAAACCATCTTGTCAGCTCATAGTTTTAGATTATTACTTTGTTTTATCTTTTTATGTGCATTGGTGTTTTGCCTACACGTATGTCTGTGAGAGGGTGTTGGAGTTTTATATAGTTGTGAGCTGCCATGTCGATGCTGAGAATTGAACCCAGGTCCTCTGGAAGAACAGCCAGTGTTCTTAACCACTGAGTCATCTCTCCAGCCCTAGTTTTAGATTCTTTAAGCTGTTACTAAACTGAATCCTACGTAGCATTTACATGATATTATTCATCAAATAGTTTCTGTGATTCAGAATAAACTGTATTCAAATTCATTATTTATTCAGCTATGAGCAAGCAGCCTCAGAATAACGCCTATGTCACTGTTCTATTAATAACTTCCCATCTATTATTTTGTCTTTAATTTTTTGAGATGAAAAGGTGGCAGGTTGCCATACATTATCTCATAATTACATGAAGCCAACAAGGCCATGCTCATACAACTGTCCAGATAATTGTCTTCACTGAAATGGGACTGACAGATAGACTCCTCAAAGAGTCACAGACCAAGTATCTGTCCTAAGACCGAATAAAAACACAGCAGGGGTATCAGGTGTGAAATATGTGCTGCTCCCACTGACGGCCATTGAGAGTCACTGTGCACATGATGACAATAGATGTGTGATGGATGACACAATCTTAGGTAAGACAACTTCTTGTTCCCATCAAGCCTAAATGTTGCTTCTGCCAATTTATTTGAAATTACACCCTTCAAGTAGCTGTTCCCCTGGAGGAATGGAAGAGAGAGAAGCCATCTGCTGATGGAGCCCAGCAGCGCCTAGGGAAGAAGCTCAGGGTTGGTTGGTATAGCCCAGGAGACAGGAAGACCCTTTAAAGAAATCTGTGTTCAGGGGTCAGCGAGATGGCTCAATGGGCAGAGGCTTGCCACCAAGCCTGATGACCTGAGTTCTATACTAGAGTACACATAGTAGAAGGAGAAAACCAACTCCTATAAGTTCTCTTCTGACTTCCATACCTTTGTGGTGGCACTAAATTACCCCCCCTACTAAATACATAAATAGACAAATAAATAAATAATGTAATTAAAAAAATAAGAAATCTACAGTGTATTCTTAGCCTCCACATGACTCTCTCTAAACCTTCCTGGGTGTCTGGTCCTCCATACCCCAGCCCCTTCAGAGTCACTCTGCTCCTGGTGTACCGAAGNAGACCCCGTGTCTCCCATTTCAAACCACAGCATGCATGAATTTCAGAATTGCAGAGGCNGGCAGAGCATTCGAAATGTCGGGTGGAGGACACCCTTACTACACTTCTTCCCAAGCCATCTCACTAAAACAATGGGATTCCAATAAACTTTTATTTTCACATATAATAACCAGTTATAAAAGCCCTAGACTGCATACTGATTATGTTTATAAGGGCTGAAGAAGGAAAAAGGCATTTACAATATTTATTTTATGTCTATATGTATTATGGAGAAACATGATTGGGTGGGTTACCAATTTTAAAACTTTCCAGGGGAAAAATGCACTGGTTGACATTTAGGTAAGAAAATAGAATAAAATATAGTTATTAAAAATAAAAAGCTCTAACTTTTAAGGAATTTCTGTGTTTAATGAGTAGTTTTAGGCAGCATAAAGCTGTAGTTAGTGTTATATTTTAGAACTGAATGTAAAGAGATAAAATTTATAGTAGACTAGAGACTGACACTTTGTAACTTCTATATTTTTACAGTGACAAATTTCAGATGTCAACTTAAGAGTGTAGGGGGCATGGAGCACAAAGCTGGAGGCTCTAACTTTTAAGAAATGAAATGGATGGGAAGAGAAGGAATGAAAGAGACACTGTACAGCAAGTGAGTGAACAGCCTGGAGATGGCTCAGCAGGAAAGGTGCTGGCCTCCCGAGTCTAACAAGTCTGGTTCCTGGAAGCCGTGGAAAGCCAGATGCAGTGGTGCACACCTGCAACCCTGGCACTCCCGTGGGTGAAATGGAGACAGGAAAGCCAGATGCAGTGGTGCACACCTGCAACCCTGGCACTCCTGCGGGTGAGATGGAGATAGGAAAGCCAGATGCAGTGGTGCACACCTGCAACCCTGGCACTCCTGTGAGAGAGATGGAGACAGAGATGGTTTGGTTGGAAGCTCGTGGGGCAGCTAGCCTGGCTATACAGCACAGCACAGAGGCAGAAACAGTAAGAAACCCTGACAGGGTGGAAGGTGAGAACAGACTTGACTTCCAGAGCTGTGCTCTGACACACACACACACACACACACACACGGTAGGGTGGGAGGAGGGAAGCAGGCAGGCAGGGAAAGATGGTTGGATGGAAGCTAAGAATCTGGCCTGAGGCCGCTGGAGAGTGATGACAAGTTACTAAACCTTTCTGCTAGTCAGGGGACAGGGTTACACAGTCAGATGATCCCTCATGAGCACAAAGAATCAGGTTCCCTCTGGATGCTCTGAATTTGTTATATTGCTTTTCTTACAGAATAAAAAAAAAAACCAAATGACTTTCAACCCTCAGCCCCATGCTAAAATCCAGTCCTAGAAACTAGTAAGTGGGGTGGCTCTTTGCTTACACAAAAATTCCACTAGGGCTTTTTCTCTTATGGAAGCGTGGTATTAATCTAACATTTATAATCCTGTTCTTGAGAACTACAATGGAAGTTGGGATAGTTGGTGAGTAGANCTGGAGCCTGGACTTAGGCTTTTAATTCTCCCTGTCTGGAAGAGAAAAGATTTTTCCACAATAGTTGGGTTTTGCAAGGATATTGGAAACCATCGGTTGTAAAACACGCAGCAACCACAGCATCATTTTCTTTTCTCCTGTTTTTGAATTTAGAGAAAAGAAAAGATAATTCNCTTAACGATTCATTAGTCACACAAGATTTCTATAAGGAGTTTTAGAAATGTGGTTCTTAGGAAATGCCCTGTTTGAAAAGTACCCATCAGAACAGCCTATCCCATGAGGCACCGTGGGAACAGAGCAGACTCTAGGCCACAGTGGGATGCTAAACTAGGTAGTGTGGTGGACACCTGCACCCTCTGCCTTCAGGAGGATGAGGCAGGACGGTCATAAGCTCCAGGTCAGCGTGGGCTACAGATCAAAACTGATTTGGAAAACGACGGATGCAATGTGGTGGTGCTGTGCTTGGCCAGCTTGTGTAGAGCTTTGAGTTTCCTCCCCAGCATAGAAAAAACAAACTGGGTCGGGGAAGGAGGCAGAGTTCTTTGCCTTTGGGCTTCTCCCAACTTCTGCTGCTTACCAAGGGCCTTTCAGGAATCCAGCTCCCGTGTGTTTGTGTGTGTGTGTGTATGTGTGTGTGTTTGTGTATGTGTGTGTGTTTGTGTGTGTGTGTGTGTTTGTGTGTGTGTGTGTGCGTGCATGTGTTTCTTCCTATGTGACCCAGGGTGTCTTTAAACTTACAATTTTCCTGGCTCAGCTTACAAATGCTGGGAGTGTAGGCATGCCCCACATGCTCAGCCAGGCCATATCATATTTTAATTGTTTCTTTTCTTGTCTGTCTTCCCTGCTAGACTTTGAGCTTCTGAAGGGCAGACGTGGTGTCTGTGGCTTCCTGTCTTCTGAGACTAACCCGGTGCCTGACACATAATAGAATTGTGAGTGTGTGAAGAGCACCGGAAATGGCAAAGAGAAAGAGTGACGAACTCCTCACTGTTGGGATGCTAGGGACCAGAGAAAGCTATTTCTTTCAGCTTACACTATGACAGGCTTCTTGCCAAACGTGGAGGGAGCAACCTAAATAGCAAAACATAATTTATATCTTCCAGGAAATCACAAACCTATGAGAAAACCGGACCCTTAAATCCNTAATGCCAGTAAAACAAACCATAAAACAGGCGAGGCACCATGCCAACCAAAGAGAGTGAGGAGCCTGAGTGGCGAGGTCTGTGTGGGGCTGCTTCAGAAACTGTCAAGGGAGGATGGTGGGGTTCTGATCTCTGCAGGGACCACAGGGGATTTCACTTCCTGTGTGCTCCTGGTTCTTCTGACCTGCTCTTTCCAGGGAGAATTTCATTCCGTCTTCATAACATTATCCAGCAACACACTCCTCAGCTATGGACTCATCTTTGCTGCGGTAACAAGTACTCCCTGGCTCTAAGGAACTTGGTTGAACCAGAACCTATCTCTTCTACACAAAAGTTGGTGCATGTCCCAGCCAGTTGGCAAAGGCAACTGTCTTCTATGATATGACTTGGTGATCCAGGGTACTCCCACAATCTCAGTGCCCATTTAGTGTCTATAGTAAGGGAATGCAGAAGCACGGGGGATGAAAGGGAGCTATTCACTGCATCAGTCTGATATGGCTAGGGATGCATGTCTCTGATGCTTTAAGGTTTAGCCAGAAGGTTTCTCCAGTCTCGCCTAGCCCCAAGGTCACACAGCCACTTATAAAATAATCATTGCATGGCCTATGGCAGACTTCTTGCTAGCTAGNTCTTGTAACTTGACCCATTTCTATTAATCTACAAGTTTCCACGTGGCCATGGCTTACCAGTATTTTTACATCTTGCTTCTCCTGGCGGTGTTGGCATCTCTCCCCCTCTGTCTTTCTTCTTCCTGTCTCTCTCTTCAAATTTCCTGCCTGGCTATAACCTGACTTGCCATAGGCCAAATGGCTTTATTTATCAACCAATCAAAGCAACACATATTCACAGTGTACAGAAAGACATTCCACTGTAATGTATACAGTCCAATAGAAGACCATAGTAATTTTTTAAGATTTATTTTTACTTTATCCATCTAAGTGTTTTTGTTTGCATGTATGTATGTGCATCATTTATGTACCTGATACCCATTGAGGCCAGAAGATGGTGTCAGATCCCTTGGAACTGAAGCTACAGATGGTTGTGAGCTGCCATATGGGTGTTAGGAACTGAACCCTGGTCCTCTAGAAGAGAAACCAGTGCATGTGACTGCTTAGCCATCTCTCCAGCCCCCCATGCTATGTATTTCTTACATTAACATTGATGTCTGATAAGCACACTTAAGTACNGAAAGGAGGAGGAGGAGGAAGCAGCCAGTGTTGTGACATCTGCTTGTCCTGTGACCCACAGCTTCATTCACAACTCCCCATCCCAGCACACTGGTCTCTGGTTTGAATCTTTGAACTGGCTTTCCATGCCCAGGAAGGGAAGTGGCTTGGTGTGGAACCTTGGTCTCAGTCATGTATCCCACCTATCTAGCAAATAGGCTGTGGGTGGGGAGCACACTTCTCTTATTCACCTTGTGGTGACTTTGGTAACTCAGTCATTGTATGCACAGATGGTGGCAGGGTTTGAGAGTGCTCCCTAACACATTCCCTACTTGGTCAAGGCTTGTAGATGTCAGGTATCAGAGGAGACTCCAGAAAGAAAGTGGGTCCCAACCGTGTACCTCTCCTTTCCCCAACAGCCTCCTGAGTTGACCTCCTAAAGGAGGGTCTCATTAGCACCGACTCTGTTGTGGGTATCAAAGAAAATGATGAGAATTAAGTAGCAGAGAAATATGGCACAAGAATACTGATCTAAGTGGGGATTTTCCTACTGTAACCTATCCACCATGACTGGGAAGTTAGTCTCTCNAGCAGCTATGTGACCTCAAACTTGCAGGTCCGGCTTGGTGAACCAGAGCTAGAGGACCACTCAGTGTGAGAATGATGCTGGGTGATAAGGCTGAGCTGGAGGGCAAGGCAAACTTTCCATTTGACCTTTGACTGGGTGTTCAGATGTTTGTCCTTCAGTTACTAGTGAGCCCAGAGACCAAGAACTCTTCAGTATGACATTCAAAACATTTTATCTGGAGTTTTTGTGTCTGGCTTCATTTTCACATGAGATTTTTACCCAGAACACTGAAATACATACACATAGAGGAGACTCTCATTTTTAAAAACNATTTGGTTTTCAGTGTGGTATTATCATGTGTGCATACAGTGTGCACTGATTAAACCAGGCCCTCCTTTTCTCACACCACTGCCCCTGGCCACCCAATCCCCAGTGACTAATACCCTGTTTTCAGGTGACAGTTTTTAGCTTATACCTCAGAGAGAAAGCACGTAGGGCCCTTTCTGTGCCTGGCTTCTTTCACTTAACATCGTATCTTTCAATTCCATGCATTTTGCTGTCAGCAATGGGATTTCATTCTTCTTCGTGGCTGAATCACACTCCATGGTANACCCACCACATTTCTTCCACCCTTTCACCCTTCCATTTGCTCCTAGATTGACTCTCCTCCATCTTGCCTCTANGGTTCAAAAGAAGCAGGACCTGCTGGAAGGAGCAGTATGCACATCTGTGACTGTCACAAGGAAGATGTCAAAGTTGNTCATCTAGAAGCAGAGACCAGGAAGAGGAGAAAGTGGAGGGAGTGAGAGGCCAGAGGCTGGGCGCCTAAACCTACTTAGTAGGGGAAATGGTTCTGGCATTCTGTAACACAGTAGGGCAACCACAGTCTATGGAAATGGGTTATACTTTTCAAAATAACTAAAGGAGAAAAGGGGGTGAGTCCCAACGCTTGGAAAAGATATGTGATTATATAGAAATGCCACCTGCCTTGATTTGGCCTTTGTATTTTGCCACACATCAAATAGCAGTGCTCTGTCCATAAATTAAAAAAAAAGATAATTAGAAGGATAAAAAGGTAGTACACAGGTATTTGGAGAAAACCTTCCCGGGATGAGCCATTTGGAAATGGGAGAGCTCCCCTTTGCCTTTGCCTGAAGCACNATGGGGAAGTGAGCAATCAATGTGAGTGTCCCTCTCCCTATGGGCCGGCATGAGTTACCCTTGAAGCCCACAGATTCACTTTTCAGAAAGTGNCTTTTCAATCACAGTGTCTGTCTGCAGCCACTGCCNTGAAACTAACTGGCTCAGACACGGAGAGACGGGACCAGAAAACTGAGCCAAAAAGACATTTCCCAGGGAAACCAGGTCAGACTGAGGATTTATGCCTCTCCTGAAAGAATGAAAACATTTGCTTTCCACGTCATATAAATGTTTGTAACTTCCATGCCAAACCTAACATGCTAAGCCCGGGGCAGGCCAGGCAGCTCCGGAGCAGCTCTGCAGGCTGNGCACCCTGAAGTTTAGGGGCCCTCTGTCCACACAAATCACAACAGCTCCACACTTCAAGGCGGAAATTAGCTCAGAGAAACGCCAAGTGTGATAAAAAATGAAATAGATTGACATTCCAATAAAACAAGGTCGTTGGCCCTCTGTGCACCCTGGAGGCCCTGGCATGTATTTATTCTAGAAATAGCCATGCATTCACACTCCATGCTTGTCTCAGAACTCACAGATTTCTGAAGGGTCTGCCTCTTGCACCCCTGCTCTGATGGCATCCATCACCCTTCCATGACACATTACAGGTTCTTATTACTAATGGTGATGGATTGCCACCAGGGGAAAGCTTTCAAGCAATCTGCAAACTGAAAACACAGAGAAATGTACACGAAACAGACATAAATGCAGTGGACTTAGCAGAACGTCACATCGTCCTGTTTGGCGGAGGGTGACAGCCAGCATGGGGAACAGAGGAGGTTTGGGGGTTTTGTTGTTGTTTGTCTGTTTTTATACCAGTCATCAGGGTATCTTGTGATTTGCTTTCAACAGTAAACGTCTTCCCCAGGCTCTTGTGTTAAACACTTGGTCCCCAGTTGATGGAGCTATTTGGTGAGGTTCTGGGGACTTTAGAAGGCATGGTCTAGTTAGAAGGAGATGACTAAGAAGGTGCCTTTGAAGGTTGGATACCTGGTCATGGCTTCCTATGCATGCTCTGTGCACCCACCCCTTCCTTCCACCAGCTATAGCACAGCACAGCCCTACCACCAGGCTTGACTGAGTCCTTAGGGCTACCCAACAATGAACTGAGCCCTCAGAATGAGCGAGCCCACACAAATCTTTCTTCCTGTAAGTTGTTTCTGTCTGGCATTTTGTCACGGCGATGAGCAAAGTACTTAATCCATCGGGCCTCCNTCCCTTTTGAATGCCCTGTTGGTTATAGCTAGAGGTTAATAACTACATGGCTTCACCCAGAGATCCTGCAGATGTTGTGCGTGTGTAATCTGATATAGAGATTTATGATAAAANAGAAAAGCACATGGGTTTAGAAGTGTTTGTGGCTAGGGAACTTGGAGAGTCTTCTNATGCAGCAGGGAACACTGAATGTTCCCAGCAAAGAGGATTCCACNCTTCCCTTCTCTTCCCTGATATTAAATGGCCAAGGCAGGAGAGAGGCAGGAACAGTATTCAATCAACTTTGCACNCCGCTGTTGTGTAGACAACTTGTTGGGTATGCTAATACATTTCTGTGTGTTTGCAACATACATACATACAAAGAAAGATAAAGAACCAATAGGATGGCTCTTGAGAAACAGCATCTGATTTTGCCTCTTGGGATATGATTTATATCCATATGTTAGACACTTCTTTACTGTGATGAATCCTTGAGAGAAACAGTTTTGGAAAGGGATGGTTTGTTCACGCTCATGGTTACTGTTCATGGTCAGCTGGCTTCCTGGCTGTGGGCTATGGTGAGAAAGAATATCATGGCAGAGAGCATCAGTAGAACAAGGCAGCTCATCTCATGGGGGACAGGAAGAAATGGGAGGGAAGAGAAAAGAAGAAAGAGATGTCTGTGGAGATAGTTCAGTCATAAGCACTTGACACATAAGCATGAGAATCTGAGTTTGGATCCCTCATTGCCCACATAGAAAGCTAAGTGTCATGGCATGCACCTATAATCTGAACACAGGGAAGGCAGAGGCCTAAGGCTCCCTGGGGCTTGCTGGCCAGCTAGTCTTCTGAATTGATGAGCTCCAGGTTCAATGAGAGATCTTGTCTCAAAAAATAAAGTGATTGAGAAAGACCCNTGACGTTGACTGCCCATCTTCACAGACAAGTACACATANGTACATGCACCNTCACACACATATCAACATGTACATATGCGTATCCACACACTCCCACACACAAAGGAAAAGCGATAGGNAAGTATTAAGGGATAAAAGGTTTGAGGGACAAGTTACAGCCCCCAAGAACACACCCTTGTTGACCCAACACAACTCAGCCCTATATCCTAAACTTTCCAGAACCTAGCATCATGTGTTGGGGACCAATCATCTAACACAAGCCTATTGGAGACAATTCACATTCAAATATAACTGTCCATTTAAATTTCAAGTCCAAGGAAGAAGAGTTAGGAACTCCTTTTTAATTGATCTCAGGAAAAAAGAACCAGATCTCTANGAGTAAGAACCAGAGAAACAGCTCTGATTTGTTCACACTGCAACATTCTTGTTGATGAATGACTGTGAATCGTATTTTTCTATCTTTCCCATCCATCTATGCCCCTTTTAAAGAGATTGACACAAGCCAAGTCTCCACTTAGTAAAATATTAAAATATTTTTTATATATTCCAAGTGTTGTTTCCAATTTAAATGCCAGGAAAAGACACATTTTCNATAGGTTTACATCCGAACCAGAAGGGCACACTCCATTAACTTCAAGAACACTATTGCCATTTGGAGGCTAAAGAATCTTATGGCTGCTAGAGCAGGAGAGGGATGTAAGAAGGTAACTTCATTTCATTCAGAAATGACATCAGGGTAGAGAAATTTAAATGCAATTTAGCTGTTTGCCATGGAACTCACATGGGAAGGGGGAAAGAGAGGGAAACCTATAAAATTCGAAATATATGACATTGTTATATAGTAATACCCTCCAAATGGAAACATTTACAGCCTAAAGGGAGGCTCATTAAGATTCAAGAATTAATACACAAGTCTCAGGAAGTCCCTGAAACTTAAAGATTCACACTCTTCCCCAAGGTTACACAAGCAAGAAGGACTGCTGGGGGAAAGGAGACTCACTGAGCCATCCAGCTGCCTACATGTCATGCAGTGAGCTCTCAGATTCAGTTTTTGTGGNTTATCACCCANATGGGGTGGGTTTTTTAGTGATCTTGCTGCCTCTGAATAGTCCACACTCCTGTAAGTAACCCCAATAAACTCATCAGTTCTCCAAGTTGGACTTTAGTGAAATTGCTACTTTTCAAGATTTATTATTACTATTTTTAATTATGTGTAGAGTAGGAGTGTGCATGTGGGCTAGGAGCATATGAGTGCAGGTGCCTGTGGAGCNTAGAGATGTCAGATCCCCTAGCGCTGTAGTTACAGATGGTTGTGAGGCTCATGGCATGGGTGCTGGGAACTGAACGTGGGTCCTCTGGAAGAGCAGGAAGCATTCATAGCTACTGAGTCATCTCCCCAGACCCTAAAGTTGTTCCCTTGTTCGGCTGGTGGAGCCCTCTCTAGGGTGAGTAGACATTTGTTCATATGCCCCAGGAAAAGTCACACAAAGATACAATCCTGTTTATATTGGGATGGGCAAGCTGAGCTCACTTACAGACTAGTTGGTGAAAACACTGAAACTGATGTTTTTAAAATATTTTTAGTACAAAATGTTAAGTTTTGTTTCCCAAATTTAGTTTCTTTGCACCACACGTGGAAAACAAAACAGAAACAAAACACAGCCNTTCAGAAATGTTGCGTTACTGAAGATTGTTCATAAANAGTCCTGTTATGAAGAAAAACTACCAGGGATGCCCTTTTTTTCATATTCTCCTTCTACACAAAGCTTTGGAGAAATAGAAAGCCTGTTGAAAGCTGCCTAGCTAACAAAGAAACGCAGCGCCA
Organism: Neotoma lepida; assembly: GCA_001675575.1. Classification (NCBI taxonomy): domain Eukaryota; kingdom Metazoa; phylum Chordata; class Mammalia; order Rodentia; family Cricetidae; genus Neotoma; species Neotoma lepida. The sequence goes on along the minus strand of LZPO01034901.1, from coordinate 288,275 downwards.
GTCTGAGCAGGGCGAACAGCGTCAGCAAATGCCCTTTCTCTGTTGCTGTGATAAAACACATAGAAAGTAACTTGGGGAGAAAAGCGTTGTGGCTTACACTTCCAGATCACAGTCCATCATTAAAGGAAGCCAAGGCAGGAACCTGGAAGTGGCAACTAAAGCAGACCATGGAGGATCTGTGCTTACTGGCTTGCTTTTCACAGCTTGCTCAGGTTTTTCTTGTTGTTGCTTAGNTTTTTGGTTGTTTTTGTTTTTTAATGCAATCCAGGACCACCTGTCCAGAGGTGGCATTGCCCACATCAATCATTAATCAAGAAAACGCCCTTATACACTTACCCACAGGCCAATTNGATGGAGGGCTTTTCTCANTTGAGGTCACCTTACCAGATGAGTATAGCTTATGTCAAGTTGACAAAAACAAAAATAACAAACAAAATCAACAACAAAACAAAACTAAGCAGCATACTGGAGGACTGCCAAAGCCCTGTCAGAGGAGGACTGGGAGTTCTTGGGAGGCAGGAAAGCTATTTTCACAAAACCCATGTGATATGGATGTAAATCAGAGCTAGTGAATCGTNCACCCAAGAGTTCAGCAGAAGGATGAATCCATACGTAATCCAACAGGAAGTTTAGTGGCTGTGGCAGAACTGAGGTCAAAGAGTGGGGTTTGCATCTGCATTTGATTAGCCATGGGCCACTGCGGCAGGTAAGGGGACATCCCCAAATTCTGGAGTGCTTTTCCTCAGCCCATTGCCACTTCAAGCTATTTGTTTGGATGAAGGCATTTTTGCTTCCAGAAAGTTTTTAACAAAGGGAAAATAAGTTAATTGTGATAGACATANTAATCTATCAGTATCCATTATAATCTCAGTAAGATTCAATAAGTATTGATTGAAATTCTGATATACAAAAGGTAGAGGGTCAGATGCCATCTTGGAAACCCAATGAATAAACACACCTCAAGACACATTTTTCCCTTTAGTGGTTTTTATGTAGGAAGTATTTTAATAGCGGTGTGATTCCCACTTCCAGAGCCAGACTACATTGTATTGTGTTGTTCAGGCTTCAGCATGGCCAGGTAGCGTCCCTGAGAAGGCAAATCAGGAAGAGGCATTGCCCTCAAGAGTAATCGCGGGGATTGAATGAGCTCATGTTTGCGAAGAGTCAGAGCCAGGCCTAGATGTTGCATGTCTTCTTGTGTTGGTTAGAATTACTGACATTTTGGGTAGAATTCATTTTCCTACTATGTCTCTTACTTAGATCAGTTGACTGTTCATGTTCTTTAATAAATGAGCTAAGATAGAAACACCCAAATGAAACAAGCAGAA
>LZPO01034901.1:238722-250214 GCA_001675575.1 Neotoma lepida | reverse complement strand
ACACACACACACACACACACACACGAAATGGAAAACTCTTAAGAAGATAGATGAGTTCAGCCTGCCTTGGTCATTCATTGCATATGTATTTCACCTGTGTCAGAACATCCCACTGGGGTTGATCAGATGGCTCAGTGGATGNCGTGCCTGCCATNCTGAATGTGATTCTCTGGGCCTNCAGGGTGGAAGTGGGGAACTAATCTCTGCAGAANGTTCTCTGACCTCCACAAGTACACTGTGGCATGCTCGCCCANGACCCCATGAGCACAGGCACACATACAATTGAATTAAATTAATGTGATTTANAAAAACCTGTTTTAAATCACACTGCTCTGCAGGTNCTGTGCCTATGTGCAGTTTTTAGGCAGAAATTGAAANGCATCTCCGTGCGTGCTGGTGGCCACTGAACCATCTCCAGGTCGGTGTGGTGTACATGACAGGAGCCCCACAGGAAGGGCGTTTTAGTCCAAAGATTGGTCGNTTTGATCGTGTTCTCACTGCCAGGCAGGAGTGACCCAAATGCAATCTGGAAATGTGTCTGCTCAAACTAATGGGGCCTTAAGCAGTCTCTGTAATAGAGTTCCCCAAAGCATAAACTCACAGTCAAAACTTAGACAACACTTCAGGAAACATAACGCCATGAAGAAGGACGAGTTGAAAGGGAAAGCATTGGAATCTTATCTAAAAGTGCTTCAACTAGGGTGAGCGAAGTGGCTCAGCAGGTAAAGGCATGTGTTGACAGACCTGACACCTAAGTTTGATCCCTGGAACCTAGCTGACTGCTCCAGTCCTCCCTAAATGCATCATTTATATCAGGATTTATCCAGGATACTGAGAGTGTAAGGAAAGAACCAACTCCCACAAGTTGTCCTCTGATCTCCACTTGTGCCCCGTGGCGTGCTCACACCCACACACATGTATAAATGTAAAAAAAAAGTTGAAGTACTTAATTTGTTGCAGTAATCAAATAAAATATAATTGCTACAACTAAAGACCTAAGAGTATACAGAAAATTAGACACTATTAAAGAGTTCATCAGTAGAATGGAGGACACTTGTGAATAAATTACCTAAAATATATCATAGGAGCACAAAATTTAACAAGGACACCATGGCATGCACACACACACACACACACACACACACGCTATACTTGACACACAGCAGGGCAGGTCCAGTATGCAGCATGAGTCAGGGTTCAGAAGAGCAATAACAAGGCAGGGGGGAAGCAATACTGGAAATAAGCCTGGGAATTTGGAGAATGGAAATAATTTATTCAGCAAGTCTGGCAAACTTAAGCAACATAATCTTAAATGCATTGCTTTATAAGCTTTAAAATAATTTTCAAAATACCGAAAACTTTAAAAATGACTAGAGAGAAAAGACATTGACAAAATAAATGANAATAAAGTGAACAGTTGACTTCTCAATATCAAAAGTGGAAACTGGAAAACTGTAAATGAATCTCTGTACTCTGGAGGCTACAGTATGGTGACCATTAACCTGGACTTGCCTGCCCAGAGAAGCCAACTTTCAAGAAAAAAGCATAAACTGGAGGCATTTTCAGGGGGAAGCTGAGGTGATTGCCACTGTGTGAATGCCCAAAACTCTAACGTCTCTCAGAAGAAAGGAAATGATCAGCAGAAGGTATGAGCTAGAGTGGGAAACACCGGGGTACAGGAACAACTACGAGCCAGGAGGACCGAGATAACAGCNCTGTGTGAAGCCAGAGCTACTGGACAGCGGCACAGCCTGTGGAGCATGAGTGCATGCTGGGGTGAAAACATCTCATGGTTCTTTTAATTTGAGAAGAGTATGAAATTATCAACCAGATTTGCAAAATATGCCTGAGAAATCCAGGGCAGCTTAGAAGACAGGAAGCAAGTTCACACAGTACAGTGGGGGTTTAACGATGAGCAGAACTAAGTGATACATTGTAGACGGAAGTTTCTGTCCTGCCCAGTCCTGCAGCCGTTCAGTCCCAAATAAACACACAGAGGCTTATATTAATTATAAAACTGTTTGGCCTNTTGTTCAGGCTTATAACTAACTAGCTCTTATGCTTAAACTAACCCGTAATTCTTGTCTATGTCTAGCCACGTGGCTTGGTACTTTTTCCTCAGTCCAACATTCTCATCTCACTTCCTCTGCGTCTGGCTGGCGACCCCATCACTGCCCTTCCTCTTCCCCAAATTCTCCTAGTCTGGTTGCCTCGCCTATACTTTCTGCCTGNCTACTGGCCAATCAACGTTTTATTAAACCAATATGAGTGACAAATCTTTACAGTGTATAAGAGCATTATCCCACAGCAATACATTAACCATGTAGAGAGACATAAAATGTTGGTAAAACTTAGTTTTTCTTAAGGCAAAGCAAATGACNAACAAAATCAGGCTCAGCTGCTTGGCCAGAAATGTGAGAAGTTAGGGCAATGTGCTGTCCCAGTTATTTTAAATTTGAAGTGTGTTTATACTTCAATTTGTCTGGAGGCTAGAAAGATGCTCAGAGGGTAAAGGCACTTGCTTTCAAGGCTGGCAAGCTGAGTTCAAGCCCCAGGACACACTTGATAGAAGGAAAGAACCGACTTTTTCATGTTGTCCCCTTACTTCTAAATGTATTTGCTGCATGAGAGTGTGCCTGTCANGCTCACATGCGGTGAGCAAATATACTTTACACTTTACACTGCTTTGTTTGCTATTTCTGAGAAACACACCNCAGAAAATCTCAGTGGTTTTTCAATAAGCAGTGTCTATACTCACTCCTANGGGGGGAGGCAAAAGCAAATTATAGTTTTTGCATGGTATAGATAGGTTGTTTGATACTGGATTACATTCTTCGTGGATGTGGTTGTATTACACATATATCACTTTAATGCACACTTTTCACTTTATGTTTTTTGCAATGACTTAGTTCTTTGATTTGTTTATTTTAAAATAGTTTAATTTATCTACATTATTTTATTTGTGTGCTTTGCCTGCATGTATGTATGTATACCTTGCGTGTGCAGTATCAAATAAGTCAGAAGAAGGTTCCCCAGGAACTGAAGTTACAGAGAGTTTGTGAGGCACTATGGATGTGGGTAACCAAGCCCAGGTCCTCTGCAAGAGCAGCAAGTGCTGCTAAACACTGAGCCATCTCTCTAGCCCCTCTATGTTTGTTATATTGATTTTATATTATCTAAATGGTATTAGACAAATAAATTTGAGCAAATTTCTTACTCCAGTTCAAACTTGCTCCTAAAGCAGTGGGGACAGTGCTCCATGTTGTCAGTACATTTGGCCCAGGAACTGCCAATGAATGTACAAGGCAGGGTGGCTCGAGAAGTTTTGCATGGACAGAACACTCAAACACATAAAAGTAATAAAATAAATCTTTTTAAAAGAAGTTTTACAAAGATGAGAGCTTTGCAGATTACAGAAAGGTGACAGTGACCAGTCCGGAGCAATTGTCTTACATATCTACAAGAGAAGTAAGCATGGGTCATTCCACAGTAGTTCTGCACGTGAAGCAAAATGGAAGGGTAAACAGACTCATTAAGTGAGTGCCTCATGAGCTGACCAAAACGTTCAAGGAGTTGTCACTCTGAACTGTTGTCCTCTCTCAGTTGGATANTGAAGTGTGATGAACAGTGATATATGTGACAACTANAGATGCCCAGCTCACTGGGTAGATGGGGAAGAAACTCCCAAGCACTTCCCGTAGTGAAACTTGCATCACAAACGGTCACAGTCACAGCTCAGTGGTGGGCTGCAGATCTGATCAGCTGCAGCTCTGCAAAACCGCATTACATCTGGGAAGTATGCCAGCACCAAAAACTGCACACGCACACACACACACACACACACNCACACACTCGCATACGCACACGCGCACACACACGCACCTGCTTTTCGTTTTATGTGGCAAAATAAACAAAATTTGCTGGATTATGAATGAAGCTCAGTGGTACAGTATATACTTAGCTGGAGTTTGGAGAGATGGGGGTAAATAAATCACAATGGTCTCTAATGGGATACTATACATCACCAAATTAGCAACAGTAATACACTAACCACAGCCACATGTTAATGTGAAGTGCTAAAGAACACTTATAGCATAGCATCATCTCTATAAAGTTTGAAATCAAGTAACAATCCTTGGCGCTGTACCTTGGATCTGGAATGTTCCACAAGCTCTGCATGCTACAGGCTTAGTTTCCAGCTCAGCCCTAGAGAGGTGGTGGAACCCTTAGGAGGTGGGGCTTAGTGAGAGGTTTTAGGTCATTGGGACTATGGCCCTTGCAGGGAGCTATGGAGCCTTGGTCTCTTGCTTTTCCTGTTCTTCACACCCTGGCCATGACCACAGTATGTTTCTGCTCCATAGTACTGCCTCACCACAGGCCCCAGACAGAGCACCAAGCAAGCCTGGACTGAAACTGCCACACCTGGGCATAAAAACCCACCTTTCCTCTTCCTAAGTTGATTATCTTGGATATTTCTTACNGTAACAGAAAGCTGACTAATACACTTGGGGATTCATAACGACTCAAAACCTCAAGGGAGAGCAGGAAAACAATTAGTTCACAGTTCAATTAACTCCAGGAGGAACTGCACAGAAAGTTGAATGATACCAAACTCATTAATAATATGCTAGTAGACTTTTCTACACATCCCACAATTCATCATTTTAAACAGAAGCACAAATTACTAGACCTCATCTGGGGCTGAGTACAATCTAATGTGGAAAATCAGACATTTAAACAATAAGCTAGAATACAAAATGCATGGTGCAAATTGCAACAGGGAAAAAGAACCAATTACAGTGTGGAAGACCAAGGAAGGCCCAAGAAGAAGTCCAAGAAGTAAGGAAGGAGAAACCNGAGTAGAAGGGGGGCGCTATGCAGAGGGTGGTGGAAAACCAGTGAGACAGGGCTCAGTTACATTCTAGGTCTTCTCTTGGCTCAGAGCAAGCAGCTTTGAAGCACAGAGCCAAGCAGCTTGGATTTTCAGCTCTGCAACCTTGGATCCTCTCCTCCTTCTCCTGGGATCTTGGACCACATTCTCCTCCTGGGATCATGGACCACATTCTCCTCCTGATATCATGGACCACATTCTCCTCCTGATATCATGGACCACATTCTCCTCCTGGGAAAAGTGGAGACACCTCAGCTGTGCCTCCTCTCCCCACCCTCCCCAGTCACTTCATGGTATGAAAAACACAGGCAACTGTTCTTGCTCTCTTAGCTCTCATTTTAAAACATTTTATTATTTATTGTGTGTATGTATGTGTGTTTGGGGGTGAGGAGCAAGTGTGTACTACAGCACACATGTGGCGGTCAGAGGACAGCTTGAACTGAGGATGGAACTCAGGTCACCAGGCTCGATGGCAAGGAACTTTACTNACAGAACCATGATGCTGGTCTGCTTCCTTCTCTTTACCACATTCCTCTCAAAGGCTTTTGGTCTTCAAGACATTTGCTTTGAATTCCACATAGAAGATAGAATTTCTTGATACTTGAGATGTAGCAAGAAGGGGACCTCCACGTCAGCCCAGCCATGGTAGTTTTGACTGGGGAAAAGTTGTTCCGTCTCCCTGAGCCTCTGTTTCCTCAGCTTGCTAAGCAAGAGGAAGAATCCAGGCATGAGCAAAAGCCTCCAGCCACTGGCCAGCAACTGGGTCGCACAACGGTGGCAGGAATGCTTGCTATACCAGTTGGGAAGACTGTAGAAAAGAAGGTTCTTCAGTGAGGCTCTTGTTGGCATGCTGGGAGCAAGGGTGGTGGTCTGTGTCCTATTCACCGTTCCTACNGCACAGAGGCAAACTGAGATAGCTCGAGGTNAACTCCTGAACTTCTGGCACCTTGTTTAGTATCTGTAAACACTGAAGTGTCTGCTTCATGNCTGGAGCCACCTTCATCCCTAGAATGACTGTCACACGGATTATTGCATCTTTAGGAAACATCCTCTTTGAAGTTCATAGCTGGGGTGACATCATGCAGATGCTCCCAGGTAGAGATGAGTATTTTCTAGAGGAAAGTTTTGACCTTTAAAGGGGAGGGGAGTATTCAGTAGCCTCTCAACACTTCAGCCCAGCCCTGGGGTTCCAGCTTTGACGGTCAACACTCACCGTAGTTAGATGTGAAACTCTGACTTCAGGAATGATTCACCGAAGCCTAGGATGGCACGGGGGAATACCCTGTCCACTAGAGACCAACCTTGCAGTGGGGGGTTGGGCAGTGAGTCAGCCACCATCACCCTGGAGAATGCTTGGGCTGGTTTCTCCTCCCACTCANAGCCAGGGGCTTTTTCTTTGTGTAATAAACAACAACAGCAGCAAGAAAACTNCGCCAGGCTGTGGTGTCAAACGAGGCACCAACCCGTGGTGCCAAANGAGGTTTCTAGGACTAATTNCCAGTGTCGTATACAGAATTGCTTTGAATGAATTCCTTACCGCTTTTAAACAGAATTTCAAACATGTAGAGAATTAAGTACTGAGGATACAGGACCAGTGGTGGAGCACATACACTGCCCGCATGAGGCTCTGAGTTTGATCTCCAACAACACCACTAACAGCAAAGAAAATGTGTGACATGTACAAACATATACATGTGTGCATACATGTATAGGAAGCAAAGAGAATAATTCATCTTTAGCAGCTATGACGTTCATGGACTGTCTCATGACGTCATACCTCACTGTATTCTCCCCAGGTGATTTTGAAGTAAATCCCATGAGGTACTCATTTCTTCAGCAAACTCAGTTGACTTTTAAAGTGAATTTCCAGTTAAACAGCAATGCTAACTCAATAGGCCTAGAGCCAGCTCACACCTGGAGACCAAACTGGTCTTTCTTCCCTTAAGGTATCAGGGATTGTGTCACAGTGACACAGAAACAACCACCGCAAGATACAGGTTGTAAAATTCCATTTCCTATAGTCAGGAAAAGCATGCACCTCAGGGTTCCCCTGCCATTCAGTCTTCAACACAATTTTGCTACTGCAAATGAGCAATGCCCTGCCCTCCTGCAAAGGCTCACAGAGTCCCCGTCCTTTTATCTCAACATTGGGCCTCTGGGTGGTGCTCAAGTGGGCAGTGGAGCTGGATGTGCAGTCCTACCAGCAGTGTTAACACTGGTAAAACAGACCTGGTGGTAAGCCATAGTAAGTGCCCCTAGGAAAAGGCNGTAGCTAAGTCATGGTAGAGCAGAGCACTTGCCTCACACTTACACAGGACTTACAAGGTCCTGTGTTCCATTTCCAGCAGCCTCCCCCCAACACACAGATACAAATACAGACACACATAGATACAGACTCACACACACAAACACATACAGACACACACAGAGAGATACAGACTCACACACAGAGAGATACACAGGCACACACACAGATACAGACACACATAGATGCAGACACACACACAAACACACAGAGATACACACAGAGAGATACAGACACAGAAAGAGAGATACAGGCACATACACAGGTACAGGCACACATAGACACAGACTCATACACACACACACAGACACACACACACAGAGATACAGACACAGAGAGAGATACAGGCACACACAGGTACAGACACACATAGACACAGACTCATACACACACACACAAACACACACAGACACACACACACAGATACAGATACACATAGATGTAGATACACACAAACACAAACACACATACAGTACACCAGTGCTCAATTCTGAAAGGCAAGAACCTAGCTTGCTGTGTGACTCAGCTGTAAGGAGCATAAGAACAATGTCAACATAAGCTGTCACCTATGTCACCTAACTGAATTGTAGTTATGTTAGAAGTGCCCATGGGTGTAGAGGGGATAGCTGCAGAAGATGATTAAGTCAGCATCTTTCCAGGTCAGAAGTCGACAGCAGAATAGCAGATAAGAAGTGAGGTACTGCCGTGATAGGTGAACATTGCCCAGGGAATCATTTAAAGCTGTTGAAATCTGTCACCTGGCCACTGAGAATCTTGAGGAGGGGATGGTCTATGGAATTTCTGGGTTTTGTTTGAAAACTACAAAGAGAAAGAATGATGGAATTCTTCAGCTTTGAAACACTTGAGCAACTGACACAAGATCAGTGTCTCAAACAAGATGAGCAGTGAGGGCAAGTGTGCAAGGTGACTCTGGGNAGGTGGGTAAGGCATAAAGGCCTTGGATACCACATGCCTTGGACTTAATTTTTAAAATCNCTGGGAATGCTTTGAGGGTTTTCCATGAGTCAGTATCTGAGGGCTAATGTGTTGGGGGAGATGGCCACANGGGTGTGGAACAGGGTGCTTCCTGTGCTGGTCTACCTGGGAATGACAGTTACATGTATGTGACNTATCTTACAGCCAAACAGATTTGNAAATAAAGGAGAGGAAGATGCTCAGTGTCCCTGAGGATGTGATNTCCCTGAGGAGGTCATCTAGGGTAGGATGTCATGTGAGCAGTCAGAGTTCCTGGGTGAGCGTGGCCTGACTGGGAAGATCTGGTCTCCAAGCACAGATAAGAGCCATCGGCACATGGACCAAAGATCTCAGAAGGTTCACTCAGGGAAGCAGGTAAGACTCAGACTTGGGAAGAGCCTAGAGAGGGAGGAAACCTTGGGCCATGCCCTGTGGAACATTCCCAGAAGCAACTGGAAGAGACAGAAGAAAGAAGCAGTGCAGAGAGAGGGAAGACTGAGGAGTGTGGTGGGAGAGGGTAGATGGCAGGGTCAGGAGGCTCAGTGAACATCCCACTGTTCAGATGCTCTGTGGGACCAGAGTTTAGTCATACTGCAAGGAGAGCCTCCAGAGCAGGCGGGTGTGAAACGCTGGAGTGGGGGTGTGGGGTAAGAGAACAATGGTCACTAAAAGTAGTGGCAGATAACAGAGTCCCTCTCAGGAACTAGGCAGCCTGGGGTGACACAAGTCACATAGGCAAGGAAGAAGGGGATATTAGAAAAGTGCTCAAAGGATCCAGAGAAGCACAAAAAGAAAATGGAAAGTTTTCATGTCATGAGAACAAGAAAGAAGTGAGCTAAACGTCATGCCTAAAAAGCCATTCTCACCCATGAGTTTGGAAGAAATTGATGTGAAGCTAGAACTCGGGGCTTCTTTGCTCTGCAGTCATGCGTCATCCGTTCGGGCATGGTGGTACAATGTTCCCATGGGCTCACCTGCGCCACCATGACGTATTATTGCTGGTGGCCCATCCTGTCAGTGGGAGGCCCTGCAAGCCTTACAGCAGCCACTGTGCAGGGACTGCCTGTCACTGAGGTCTTTCCTACATCAAAACCACTTCCTAAGTACGAGAAATGAGCTGGTTTTCTCCTCAGGCGAATCACACTGTGCACACAAGACCCCCACCCTCACCCCGGGAAAGAAGAGCTGATTGAAGTTCTAGCAAATCTGACAAGAGTTGCTTAACTAAGGTGTGCTTCCCAACTGCTGGGCCTCTTTACATTCTGTCATAGTCAAACAACTCCCTAACTAGGGCATGTGTTAGTGCTTGTATACCTTGGCAAAAAAAAGGAGGGGGCAGTGAAACAGTCAGTGCACAGATTGTGAATCTTTGGAAAGATTTGGGGGCATAGTCTGCATGTTGCTTTGATTGCTATTGAGGCTGAAGGAATTGAGATCACCTCAAAAGAAAACTGCTGGTCTTTCATGAGTACTAGCTCAGAGAAGTAAAACTAGGGCATCAGAAAAATCACAGAACGGTGGTTTAGACAGCACAGGCAATGGTTGATATGACCACCCACTGTTTTTCTACTTCCTGTCCCCAAGACAATGTGTTTGAAAACAACAACATACATGACTTTTTTTCTTTTCATTTCTTTGCGTCATTCATTATATTTTGATGGCTTGAGAATTTAGGAAAAGAAAAGGGGTAAATCCCAAATAATGTATGTAAGATGTAAGAAAATACATCAATTAAAAAACAATTAATTCCAGAAAATGTATGCAAATAATCAACTCATTAGAAATACGCTAAATGACTCATAGCATCACAAAGCATTGGCCAAAGGAGGCTGGNCAGCCGGACAGAGCACAGGTGGCACCAGGGAGGAAGCTGCCACTAGCTGGTCTGTGTTAGCAGTTAGTGTTCAGCTCGCTGTTCTGACTACCCAGTGTCTGCTGATTGACACTCTCCTGCATCTGTAACTCCCCCAAGTTTCTCCTTCACCTCTCACCAGCAGTTCTTGATGAGAACAGCCAGCCAGCCTAGATTTGNTCAACGGTTCACACTCTCGACTCCAGAGAAATGTAACTGAGCANTTTCCCCATTTGACTTCCAGAGACTAGGACAGGGCCCTGCTNTCAGGAAGACCCATACAAATGAGCATTCCCCAATGGGAGAAAGGAAGCTCCAAAGGAAAAAGTTAGGGGTGACAGGTACAGAGGATGAATATCCTCAAAGTGTGCAGTGTCTACAACATGGGCAATTGCGCCTAGCAGGCCTGTATCCAAGGCACTGTATTCTATTTTCTCCAATTCAATATTTTGAATTAATTGTCATTTGACTGGAAAGCCACTGAAGTTGTCAACCCTTTGATGGATGTGAGTGTGCTCCTGGGGGCTGAGGTTCAGGGTAAAGCACCTGGGGGTTGGTCTTATTTCCCTTATGGGCACGTCTGCTTTCCTTGTCACGTCTCCCAGGGCCTTCGTTGGCTCACACTCCAGATAAGAATGAATTTTTCTNTCCTCTTTCTTTCAGCCCTCTCATTTGACTTCTACACCTTAAAATATGAAGAAGTTAGAGANTTCTTCTACTATATGCCAATCACTTCTATCTATGCTAACTCATTTTGTATACATACATGTTTGTGNGGGGGTAAAGGTTGAGAGGGGTAGGTATGTGTGCTTATACATGTGTATTCATGCACCAATGTGGATGCCAGAACTTGACGGTCTTCCTAAGTNAATTCTCTAGCTTGATTTTTAGACAAGGTTTCTCACCAAACCTGGAACTCATTGATTTGAGCAGATTGGCTTNCCAGGNGTCCCCAGGGCTCCTCCTGCCTCTACCCCCTGAGTACGTGGTGTGTNCCACTGCACCTCGATTTTCACATGGATACTGGGGATCCAAACTCAGATCCTCATAATTGTGTGACAGGAATCTCACCAGCTAGGCTATCCCCTCAGGCCCTAGTATTCTGTTTTTTACCCCCATGCTCATGATTTAATTGCTGGTTGCAACAGCTTGTTGTTTGTTTGCAGTGGTAGACATCAAATTCAAGACATTGCACTTACCAGGCAAGCATTCTGTCACTGTGCCATACACCCAGCCAGCGGTGAACACACTTCATCCCACTCACTAGGTGAGAATTCAGACAGGTTAAGGTCACAGCATTATAGGATTTGGATCCACANCTTTCTAGTGATGAAGGCTGTGACTCTCTGAGCTGTAGAATATTGCCTGCTGCATACCTGCCTCACTCTGTTCACACCCTCCAGTATATTGTCTTTCATAAATCCTGTAGAGACTGTTAGAGTATCCCAGACAGGAACTTCTTTGGCCTA
>LZPO01034901.1:218691-229860 GCA_001675575.1 Neotoma lepida | reverse complement strand
AGGGCTAGGGATGTGGCTGAGCTTAGAAAAAGTACAGCTAGACATCTGAGTGCTACCAAGCCCTCCATGCTTGCCCCCTAGATAAGCAGCCTTCCTATAGGGCAAAGAACATAGTTGCTGAGGTCCTAATGGTAGCCTTACCATAACCATGATCCCACTCTGGACAGGAGACAAAACATTGCTACAAGAAGACAGACACCTGTATCCCTCCTCCCAGTGGTGAGAAGTAGAGTCTTTTTATTTTCACTTAATGTGTTTAATACTTATGCAGGGGACTGAGCTTGAAACAGACCCTGGAAGGAAATATANTAAGACATCTACCCCGGAAGAAAATATACTACCTCACCTGCTACCTGCGCCTATCAAANGAATGGCCCTAGGAAAAAAGCACCCTTATATCTTACATCCATCATCCCATAAAGCCAGACTTCTTCCTCTTTCAAAATTAGGGGATTTCTAAGACATAACACCTATCCCATTTTCCCCAAGCCAGAACTTGAATATTAAACAATAGCAGCAAAACCAAAACAACAATAATAACAACAGAAGTTTCTCTGACNTAGAAAAAGGACACTGGAGGTAACCTGGGCCTGAGTCACCTCCACCCCAGGAAAAGAACCAACTAACCAGTCTCAACTAAATTGACCCATCTCTGCCTCTGTTTCATGATTCTCTATGAATTTTAAGATGGCCACAGTGGGTGGGGAGAGGGAACAAGACCTCACTCCCTTTGCTAAGTTTTGTTTCCGGGTTTCTTTTGGAATACAGGGAAACTAAGGCTGCAAGTGAGGACCAAAGTCACACACACTGTGTGTATATGACTCATAGCTCATCATTGCTTATGTGTGAACTTGGAACATGAAACTCCAGTGGCCCTGAGGTCACCCTTGGCTGGGAGGACCCAGCGGCTCTTGGCAGCACCTTTGTCTGGATCCCTATGAGACACCCTGCTTGGACCAAAGTCTCCCAAGTATGCTGCTATCACTGCATCTGCCAGAAACAGGGCTCTGGGTGAGAATGGGAGCCCTGGTCCCTGCCACAGTCTCTGCTGAGGTCTTCAGACAGCAATGGGAGCCCTGCAGAAGGGAGGAGGCTCATTTTGTTCCATCGAGGCATGTGATTATTGTCTGGCACAACAATGCATTTGATGGAGATAACTGATTTTAGCATAGTGGGTCTCAAAAAACATAAGGTCCAAAACTCTTGGCAGAAACCTGCTTGGGTCTAGCTACTGATACCTACTGAAGCTGATTGGTCAAAACCAGCAGAAGGAGGAGGGAGTCATTTATAGGGGAATAAAGTTGCAGGGCTATGAGCTCCTGGAGCCTGGTACTGCCCATCAAAGCCAGGGGAATCCACCAAGGGCTCCCTCTGCTTCAGGCCAGCCACCCTCGTGTTCCTGCCTACCTGCCTGTAGCAGTCTAAGGGTGCAGCTTCCTTTAGCTCCCTTGCTGTTGCTACTGTTCCTTTGAGAAGGTCCTGATAACTTGTCCTTCCCTTATTGTCCCAGCCTCCTAGACAAGCCAGCTGTCCCTAACATGCACCTCCGCCCAGCTTCTTCTAGCACAACAAACAACTTGTCATTTCCGCCTGCTCACTGCCCGTTTCTCCAGTTCCTCCTGGGGTCAGGCTGTGTCTCTTGCTCACTAGGTTAGTCACGAGCATGTCAACTTTCAACTGAGTTTCACCACGTGAGTGAGTCCATTTCCTCATCTTCTCTCTGCCCCCACATGTCCTTCACCTCTGACACCATTCCTTCTGACACCTTCAGCTCTCTGTCACACAAACTGTCATGCCCTCTGTCAAGGGACAGGCATCCTTCTCTGAGCTTCCCTGGAGTNTTCCTCAGGGCCTTGTCCCCTGCACACCCTAGGAGCCATACTTGTCCCCAAGCAAACAGCACAGTTGCTGCCATCTGATTTCCATAGAATCTCTGGCCTGCTCCCGTGCTCACCACATCCAGCTAAACCTAGGTGTTAATATTCTCACCGGCCCATTGGAAATCAATGTTAGTATTCTGACCTGCCCCTTGGCACCACCCTGCATCCTGACGTAAAAGCCTCGTTTTAAGGAAAAACTCCTCCCCTTCCTCTCTCTCTTCTGCTTTTCCTCCCACGAGGTATTCATCCTCGACCTCTCTCTTCCTCTTTCTTCCTCTCTCTCCTCTCCCTCTTTCCTATCTTTCTCTTTGTCTCTCTATTATAATAAACCATTTCTTCACAGATACAGCGACTGGTCATGAATAACTTGTTTGCCACCACTCCACTGCCATGCCGGAATGGCGTGGGGTGCCGGCCACTATCTGCCCAGCATGCCAGCATGGTTCCCTGCACACATGGGATACCCGGGCCCGGCCAGCTGGGGATCCCCCACAGGTGCAAATTCATAACACAAGGAAGCCCATCCTCCTCCCACAGCATGTTATCTGCTGCAAGCTAACCACTGCTCCCACCTATACCCACACTCGGGTTATCCCGGGCTACTTTCTCAGCATGCTAAGCCTTCTCTCTAGATCTTCCTTACTCNAAGATNCTGCTTCTCTCCCTCTAACCTCCTCCTTAACCCACGACATTTCCTGTCATCTTTGCTTTCTTTCCCAGGGTGGCTCCTGCCTGCATTGACAGCGGTCAGCAACCTGTTTCATTTCCCCACTCAGTATGAAAGCCTGTCATTGCTTTGGCCGGCATCAGGATAGTTTATAGAACTAACTTCCCTTTCCCCAAAACTTCTCTAGCCTTTTTTTTCCCCCCAAAGCATGCTTACAGGCACTATGCTTGAAGCAGTTCCTAACTGTAGTGCTGAATTCAGATCGTTCCTCTTTTGGTCACACATTTAAACTATCAAATTAGTTGTTGTTAATAACAACAACAACAACAACAACAACAAAAAGAATAGAAAAGAAAAAAGATTTAGCCACAATAGAAGTGTTGCAATGAAAATAATNGCATGTTTGTCCGTATGTGTGTGTTTTGTAAGTGACTCTAGTATTTTTCTGTTGTTACTAACCCCTCACAACAACAGGCAATGCTNCAGATAACATGGTGTGGCTCCACACCAACTAAAACATTCAGGAAACTATTTGAGTAGCCCAGCCTCTTCTGTGTATTCACTCTATCATTTCTTTGTTCCAANCCTAGTTCATATTTCACATCAGTAATAAAAGTCACAAGCTGATATATTTGGTAGGGTTTATTAAGGAAGGCATAAAAAAAGAAAACCTATGCAACAATATGGGTGAACCTAAAAGACACTGTGTTAAGTGAAACAAGCTGTAAAAAGACAAATTCTGCATGACCTCACTCAAATGTGGAATCTCTGAACACTGGTTTCATGGAAGGAGAGTCTGGAGCAATGCTGAGTTGGGCTTGAGAGTGTTGAGGAGAGGTTGGCCATGGGCCACAGAGTTAAAGTTAGATGGGAGGGGGAAACAAGGAGAAGAGAGATTTTGAATGTTCTCACCACAGAGAAATGAAGAGTTTGAGGTAATGGATTCAGTAATTACCCAGATTTGATCATTATGCAACATATGCATGGATGAAAGCAGCAGCAGTGACTCTTAGATGTGTANGGTCAGTATGCATCAAAAATTAAACAAAACATTTTTTCAAAGGAAAAGCTAATATCCAAATACTTGAACATGACCACTGGTGTTTATCTACCTATGTCTACTACAGAACTTCCACGGGAGCCCTCCAGAAACTGTGAGGAATATCTAAGCATTGCATTTCACACCAGAGAGAGACCCACTCAGTGCACTCACAGCCTTCTGCAGTCAGGAGTCTTCTTGGGAGCAAGCGCAGGGAGATACCCCCAAGCCCTTGGTCTACTGAGAGCTCACACCACTCTTTTTTAAGCACTTCCTCTTTCTCTGGGGCCTTTTATAAGTTATTCCTGCTCAGTTCTTAATCACCATCAGTGAGAGTGTAAGAAGAGGAAGGAAGAAAACAGCCCTCCTTCTTGAGTGGCCCAGCTGGTTTTGGTCAGATGTGCTGATGGATCCACAAATGAAGCTTGGGGTGGAGGTTCCATGGAACTGACCAATGTTGCAATCACAAAAGCTCATCTTGCAGCTTTGGCTTCAAAGAGCCAATGTGTGGGATGCTCAGTGATGTCTGGGGAAAGTGGTACCCTCCATTTCTCTGTCATCTTTCCTGACCATATGCTTCCTCTAACATTAAACGTGNTTTGTTCATTGAGGAAACAGCCTTTTTTCACAGTTTGCAATTTCTTAAGAACCAGGCTGTGTACAATCAAAACTTCAAAACCCCCATGCCAAATGTTACAACTCTTCCTGAAATATGACACTAATAAGCAAGCTTGTCTTCAGTCTCTTTTAAGTGTGTCTCCAAACCCTCTAAGTCCTATTAGGAATCCCACGTCCCTTTATGTACACAGAGGACTTCCACGAAATAGAGTTCGTTGTGCACTTGCTTATTTCAGGCATATGGACTATAGACTTCAATANTTGAGAGTTTTGAGAGTCATGCTCCAATCTACCTGAGTCTGGGTAAAATTAAGTAAGAGCAGAGTTCCAGTCCAAGACTCAAACTTCGATCTACAATTAAGAAGTCATTGAATGACTTGAGTACCTCTCCAAACAAGGTCTCCTTGCACAGCGGCATGCCTCACATAATTCATCCACAGGGCAAATCATCTTCACACCTCTTTGCTTTCTTGACAAAATCATCTATGGTCATAGTCACAGAATGAAATAAGTTACAATTACAGCCAGGAATGAAGAACAGACAGTGAAAACTTTCTTCTATTGAGTTTAAAATAAACAGTAAGGCCAGCAAAAACCAAAATAAATTAAATGAATATTACAGTACAAACAAGAAAAGACACATGATTAATTTCAATTGTATGAATATATTTTTGAGAGGAAAAACTGTCTACATATATTTGTCTGTGAAGTAAAGAATCATAAATTCTTTTCTGTTCCCTAACTCTGATTCCTAGAAATTTGTCAATGGCTTTGAGAAATTGGTCTTATCATACTCATCTATAATAGCTTTGTCCATCTTTACTAGCAGTTGGTTGAGGACATTCCATATTAATTTTAATTTTTATTACATTTTTTCATTTTTTCCTCTTGCTTGAAAAGTTAACTTATTTGTAATATTTTGTGTTCCATTTATTTATTTGTATGTGTATGCTTGATCACGTGCATACCACAGCACATGTGTGGAAGTCAGAAGACACTTATAGGAGTTGCTGCTCTCCATCATGTGGGTCCTGGGGATCGAACTCAGATTGCCAAGGCTTAGTGGCAATCAACTTTACCTGCTGAGCCATCTTACTGGCCTTCATACCACAGCCAATAGCTGTAAACTCTGTAAAGATGCAGGTAGTCATGTGCAGAAGGCTCTGATNGTGCCTTCANTCTCCTTGGTCTCTGCTAAATTATACTTTACGTTAATGGGGTCTTATCATCGGATGGAACACACAAAGGTTCATGCTCAGCTGACCCACATTCAGTGACTCCAGTGGACATTGGATATATTAGATATTTACCTCCTACAAATAGGAAAGATTCCTCAAAATGAACTTGAACATCAGTGCAGACACAGTGGCAGAACTGACATCATCACCCACTCAAGGATTTAACAACCATTGAACTGTTTGCTATCAAAAGAATGCCAGTATGCCTTGCTTTTACTATTATTTCTAACTTGAAGTGATTTCTCTGAAGATAAATCAATGAATTCTGACTTTAATAGGTAGCAAATAAAATCATCTTCTAAAGGAACACCAAGTCTTCAACACNAGATTGAGGCATAGAGGACCCTGGGTCTAAACCCCCATAGCAGTAAAACAAAACAAGCAAAAAGTGAACAAAAACTGGATTGCAATTTGACACACTTCCACCACAACCAAAAGGGAGTAGCGAAGTTCCGTCTAGCTGAAAACACAAGTAGGTACCAAAGATGCCACAAACATTTTCAGCATTGGTCATGATTTTTACTTGATGGATTTCATCAGCAGCTTTTAGGACTTTCTGTCCCATTGCCAAATGTTTCCATTTTCTTCCTCCCTCCCTCTCTCTCTCTCTCTCTCTCTCTCTCTCTCTCTCTCTCTCTCTCTCTCTCTCTCTCTCTCTCTCTCTCTTCCTTGTTTCTTTGATACAGGGGTTCTCTGTGTAGCTTTGCGCCATTCCTGGAACTTGCTCCCTAGACCAGGCTGGCCTCAAACTCACAGAGATCCGCCTGCCTCTGCCTCCTGAGTGCTGGGATTAAAGGCGTGCACCACCACCGCACGGCAGTCTTTCCATTTTCTTAGCAGGCGAGATTTAATTTGGTGATCTCATGTTTGGGAAACTGAAGACTTAGTTTTTATCAAATTCTCAAACTGACTATAAAGTTGCCCATTTTCCCACCCTCCCTCCCTCTCACGTCCTTCCTGACTTTTTATTTATTTATTTATTTATTTTGGCCCTGCAAACTAAACCTAGGGCTCTGTGCATGATGAGCATACTTTCTTTAAAAAGTACAAATGTGTACTCTCTTATGACCTGCTCCCATTGACCACCCTTGGTACAAGACTGCTCTGTCCTTTTACAAACAACACAGTTGGTTGTACATGGCAAGATTAAAGAAGTTTAAATAGTGGATCACCTCCCTCTCAGAATGTTCCCACTGAAACCTACATCACCTCCACCCACAGCACTGCTGTGAATGACCTGCAATTCTCTTTCTGCCAGTCACTGCTGTTGNCTCAGGCAACACGACCCCTATATTCGGCAACACGCATCTCTTACCATTTTCTCCCTTTGGAAAACATGACTATTTGCTCTACGCTGTCAGCCCCTGGGCTCCCATTGGCACCCAGGTGCATTTCTGCATTTCCTTAACAATTTCTCAGGTAGACTCCTGGGACCTGGCTTCCCTTTTTCCTAAAGGACTGCTTCAACCCAAGACAAGTGTTACTGTGTGTTGCTTTCATCTCAAAGTTTAATAGCAACTAAAGGGAATGTNGCCTACTTTATTTTTAAAGCTTTCAAAATACAACCCCACCCAAATGCCGGTATTTCTCACAATCCTTCTCTTCTGTTAAAAGGCATCCCCTTTTAGTGTTCCAAAAACTCTGCTCTTTCCTGTTTCNGGTTGCTTCTCCACCCTTCTTCTCTGGCCAGCCAGCCACACTGTGCTCACACTTCCTGTTAGTTGGATTTCTGTTGCTGGGACAAATCACCCAAGATAGTCAGCTTTTAGGGATTAAAGGTTTATTTCGGCTGGTGGTTTCAGGGATTTGAGTCCATGGTCACCTAACCCCGGTGTCTTGAGTCTGTGGTGGTGCAGGGCTCCTTCAGGGGCAAAACCCTAGTGTTTTAACTCCTCCTAAAAGGTCCTACCTCCTAAAAGGTCCACTACCTCACCAAGCACCACAGGCAGGCAGATTTCAACACAGCGACCATTGCCACTCTGTCACCAGGAGCCACAGAGGCTCCATTGCCTAGAGCTGACTAGACTCAGAAGGTTCTCATAAAAGGATTTAGATAAAGTGATAAACTACGGTCATGGAAACTGGTTTTTCAAGAAACTTTCCAAAGGTATTTGGAGACAAAAAACCCAAAGCGTAAGAGAATTAATGTTCCTGGGAAATACTTGACCTATGAGACAGAAGACACGGCAAAGAAGAAACTCTTTCTGACATCTCCTACAGCTGGTGTCTATCTGCCTTGTCTTGTGCTATGATTTCCTATTCCCTGGAATGGAACCTCCTGTAAAACACATGCACTGAAGCTCCACTTCGTGCTCTGTCTTCCAGGGAGGCCAGCCTACGAACAATGCTGATGGTGAGGGTCCTTTCCTGTACTGTGAGTTACTACAGCCCGTAGTACTTCCACTTCACATTCCACATAGACTCACACCCAGCCTACACCATTCATCAGCCCCTGCCTCCAGTTTCCTGCCCTGTTTGAGTTCCTGTCCTGATTTCTTTCAATGATGAACAGTGATATCGAAGAGTAAGCCAAATAAAGCCTTTTCTCCCCAAGCTGCTTTAGTCATGCTGTTTCATGCCAGCAATAGTAACCCTAAGGTAAGGTCCTTGAGTGCCACCAAGTCNGTTCATGGAGTGTGACCATGGAGCTCCACACACGGCAGCTGAGACCCTTGGGCATACATGGTTTAACACCCTTTCCCACTAACTTCAGTGAGGAGGCCATGACTCGGTTTTCTANCCCCAAACACTATCACTTNTATAATATCATTTAAATTTGGCCTTTCTTCCCACCTCCACCCTTTCGCCAATTCTGAATTACTACTGGTGGCACCAAGTGGCAACAGGTCTAGTCCTTTACTGTCATTACAAGAGAAACTTGGTCAGTCTAGCTGACTACCAGTTGGCTCCTATCAACTCCCCACACCCCAAAGTGTGTGTTATGTCTTACTTGCTTCTGCTCTGGGATTTCCCAGGCAAAGGACATTAGAAGAAGCAGTAAGCAGAAAACAGCAGCATTTTCTGCTAGTCAAATCCTGAGGTTAGCACTCAATGGCTCTGGTCCCCAACCCTGCTCTCTGAACAAGTAAGACTGGACCTGAGGCAGATTGATAAGTTGTTTGCCATTCAATTCTGTTTCCTAAGAAACAAGTCAATGGCCAGATGCAACTCTACCCCTCAGTTTTCTGAAGAAATACGAAATGCACAAGGACAGTCAAACCTGCTGTGTGGAGGGATGACTGGGGATAGCTTTGCCTCCACAGGTAGACTCATTCCAAGGGCTGCTCTTCTTTCTGTAATAGTTGGGGACCATTCTATGAGAAGGACACATAAATGTGTATAAATTATGCTACTTTGTGTATATTTGCTGTTGGAGAGTCACCAGTTTGTGTATTCATAGAANAAGCTCCAGTTACTTCTAGGAGAACATACTAGCGGATAAGGTTTNGGGGTATAACAATAGTGGGCAGAAGCTGGATAGGCAAGTGCCAAACATTCTGCTCTCTCCTGCTTGCTGGCCAGACCTAACGAAGGTACTTCTTGGGTGTCAGTAAGAAAATTGGAATGATTTTTTTTTTTATTATTCTCCCTCTTTCTGGCTTTCCCAGGCAAGCAATCACAGATCAGTCTATATAGATTAGTTGAAAGAAGATGTCATAAGCTTCTCTAAGACCCTATATCACTATTTAGACTGTCCTATTAGCATAAAAACTTTGGCAAGACCTGAAGTTCCCAACAGAAGAAACACCTAATCAGAGAGAGAAGGGGACATGTGAAAATACGTGTATCCGTGTGCACGCATGCGTGCATGTGTGAATGTGTTTGGGAGNGCATGCATCGTGTGCCGTTTCCTTTTAATTCAAACCTAGACTGTCCAGAAGAAACTNCTGTTGCTATTTGAAGGTCACCTCTGCTACTCTCACTCTTAAGGGTTTAAAGAAGGTGGTTTTAGGAAGCAGAAGGACCACACGTGCCCTCTACTCCTAGCTTTAAGGCTTTAGTGCTGCCCATTAATCTTCCTTGTGCTGAAAATATTCTTCCTTTTCATATCCCTTGATGTCTCAGAAGTATGTTAATTAGGCAAAAAAAACCCCTTCAGGAGTATTTGAGATTATACATGGCCCACTACAAAGACATGTTCAAATAAAATGCTCTGAAATTTTACCCTCATGGGACTGAGGTGATGACTTGGTCAGTAAAGTCTTTATTGTGTTAAGCACGAGGACTTAAGTTCATACTGCCAGCACTCACACAGAGAGCAAGAGGCAGCAATGCATGCCTACAATCACTGTGCTGAGGCTATAAAGACAAGCAGATTCCTAGATCTCACTGGCCAGCCAGCTAAATCAGTGAGTGCCAGGTTCGGGGAGAGACTNNGCCTCAAAAGTAAGGTGGAGTATGGTGGAGAAAGACACCCATTGTCTACCTCTAGCCTTCATGTGCATGAATTCACATATGCATATGTGCCAACATTCACTGTCCACACGCATAAACATGCACACATACAGACATATCATCACACACACGCATACACCTAAAAGAAAATTTGATTCATATGGGAAGATGAAGCTTCATCAAATGGTTAGAATTAATGAAAGATGATAATATCAATTCTCTACTCTCATAATCTTGGGTTTTTTNCCAGAGTGGTCAAATTACAGAGTCAACCCAGGACATCTCTGTGAGAGTTGTACTGAGAGATTGCTCTGCTCACGGCCAATTGAACATCAGTTTATATTTTTAGACAGCTTTCTTCTAAAGTCCATTACTGCCTTCTGGGTGACCAGATCACCCATTGTGCATACCTCTGGCTCTCCAGCTGTGGTGGAACAGATGTCTCTAATTTGGCCAAGTCACCAGAGATGATTTTAGCATGGAAAATAAGTGAAGGACATGCTTTCTTCTTCCAGGAAATAGCAACGAGTTGCCCTTATTCCGGGAAATAAGTCACACAGCTTACTTCCTACCTAGGAAGTAGGAATCTGTAGCTCACGAGNCCGCTGGTGAAGAGGCAGCTGTTGCTCTGGGCAGCGTGCTGTAGAGTAGGAGCACCGTGCTCCCTTCTTCTTCCGATCTACCCAGCCTTCCCTCCCCAGTGGCAAGCACAAGCCCTGCTTGTCAGATGCGTGCCCTGACAAACGCTTGTCAGATGAATGGACTTCATGTTGGTCCTCTCTGGCCCAAAGAGAGCTGTGAGAGGCCGACGTAGGTGCCTGGTTATGTTTCTGCTAATGGACGTGTTCTTGAGCGTTATAGATGAAACTGGATTTTAAAAGCTGCTCTGTAGAGTTGAGAGTGTGGCACAGTGTTGAACACTTGTTTAGGACATGTGAGACCCTGGATTCCATCCCTCAGACCAAAATAAATAAAAATTAGCTCTTAGGCATCAGTTAAAATGTCAGTTAAACACTTGACCAGAAAGACCTTGAGATAGATAGTATAAATTACAGCAGAGAATCCTCTAACAATTCCAAAATGGAATGTGCTTCCTTTCTACTGGGATTAGACAGATGAGAGTGCCAGGACCTTTTTTTATTTCTTGTGTGCCCTGCAGGACCCAACCCAGTACTTTGCTCATAGTGGCTCCATCAGACTCCAATTCTCCATTAACAGACCTGACAGCTAACTGGGCACATTCTACCTGGCTGCCAGTGGAACTTGGCATGCAGCAATCTCTCTCTCTCTCTCTCTCTCTCTCTCTCTCTCTCTCTCTCTCTCTCTCTCTCT
>LZPO01034901.1:184014-208373 GCA_001675575.1 Neotoma lepida | reverse complement strand
GGAATCAAACCCAGGGCCTTGTTTGGGCTAAGCAGGAAGTCTACCACTGAGCCATACCCTCAGTGTTGCATCATTGTTTTTAAAGCACTATACAAGAACAGAGGCAGCACACCCAGCAGATATGTGGTCATAGTCCCCGAACCATTGTTCAGTCATCACCCTCCCTTCTGACTGCTGACATTCTTAGTGATTGNGCTTCATTCTATGAGCTCTTTCAGGGGCACAGAACAGGAAGATGAGCTGTGTTTGCAGGGAGCTGTACTGCCTGCCACGGGTTGTCTTTGGGTTAAAATATCTATTTTGTCTCCAANCTAGTGAGTCTCATTAAGTCACAACATGGTAGATCCCACTACTCACGTTTAATATCATGGTGGATCACTTTCTTGGAGTGCAGGAAATCAAGTCCCTTGAGAACATGCTTCGTCACCCAAATAATTTCAAATTCTCTCATGGGCCCACAGCTCTCCAGCTTCTCCAGAACAGACCCTCCCTCGCCTGCTTCCATGAAGAGATGGACAGTATCACCCCATAGNATGGCACCATATAATTCAGCAATGTTCTCATGCCGGAAGCAAGCCTGGATTTCCACATCCGATGGCTTAAACTGATCCACAGGAATCTAGCAACACAAAACATGGGAAAGAGTCTAAACCACTTCAAGATGATAAAACAAACAAAAACCAGACAGTNCAGATCAACCCACAAACCAGAAGCCAAATTAACATAAAGACACTTAGAGGTGTATGACAGGACACTGTGGTATCAAAAATGTTTACCACAGACCCACTCCTACATTATGTCATCTTTAGATATATTTTTTTAACATTAAAAAACAAGGTAGGGAAAAAAAAAACTCATTTCATTTAGAATTTAGAAATCCAAACAAAGTTTAAAATGAATGACCTAAGAGAATTTCCTATGATCAATACACATCATCTCCATGGCTCCAGAACACTGTGTTTTTTCAATATTTCATCTTATTGTATGATAATATAAAGTTACTAGTTCCTTAGTTCATACTCAAGCCACAGCTTTAAGATAAGTGCCCACCCATCCCTACATCCCATAAAAACTCAGTTCACCATCAATAAGAGCTGTGATAAGAGGTGTTCATATAGCAGAGAGATTCTTAAAATGTCTCCAAATACTGTGCTAGGGGCAGAGGCAAATTGTAGGAGTTCAGATATTATTCTAAAATGATGATATGCACACATCTGGAAAAANAAGACGTTCCTAACAATGGTTGTATTAGGGAAGGGGACCCCGTCCATGAGCCCCCACCCTTCTGAGCCCATCTGGGATTTCTAATTGTATATTTGATTTTCTTAAGAAAAATACTCTCCTTGAATATTTAAATATAACAAACACTAAAAGGACAACAAACCCATAAAGCCATTTTCCCATGCTTTTGTAGTAAAATTCAAAAATAGGACACTGGGTCTCCAATTTTTAAAAAAGGTCTCTAGACAGTTTACAGTTTNGAAGGGTTCCTCTAGATAGAAGCTTTAAAAAGCTTACTATAAGTCCTATTTTCCTTTTAATAGTAGATTATCTTTTTTTTTTTTAAGATTGGGGAGGACTCACTATGTAGCCTTGGCTGGCCTGGAACTCACTATATAGATCAGGTTGTTCTGGAATTCATAGAGATCCACCTGCCTCTGCCTCCCAAGTACTGGGATTAAAGACTTATCTAGTGAATCATAATGAAAAGACAAATTAAAGATACTGTTGGTCTTGTGGTTAGTATAAGAGACTGAAACACAGGATCTGGCAATTATTTTTTATTTTTACTTTTTTGCTAAATCAAGAGTAAACACTACACCAGAGCCAGGGATGTAACCCAGTGGTTGAGCACTTGCTTAGATAAGTGAGGTTCTGGATTTGATTCCAAGCACCACAAAAGAGTAGAAAATGATATTTAACTTCTTTATACTTTAAAATGGTGTCAAACCCAAGGAATCATGCACTGGGCCTACAACAGTGATTCCCAACTCAAATAAAAACACCAGGCTCCACCAGAAATCCCCATGACTCTTTTCAGTCACTGTGTTGCAAGGGTGCCCCAGGATCACAGCATCTAGCAGATGGATTTGTGGTCCTGTTTTTGTACTTAATATAAATGGGACCTCATATTACAGATTTTATTTTCTGTCTAGCTGTCTGAACTTAAGGGTTCTGAGACACATCCACATTGTAAACCCTTCATTCTCTTTGTGGTCTAGTGTTCCAGAACACAAAAATCCACCTATCGGTACCTGGGAAGTTCCCAGAATGCTTTAGCAAACAGTGCTGAAATGAACAGCCCAGAATAGTCACGCACATGGNCACACCTCTCTGCTGGGCGTAACTAAGCAATGGAGTTACTGGGTCACTCTGGATGTATACATTCTCAGCTGCCAGAGTTCGCCCCACAGTCTTCTCAAGTAGCAATACATTAATTTTAAGCAGTCATTGCTTAGTAAGAGACAGGATCCTTTCACCATTTGGTACACTTGAACTCAGCCCTATAAATCTGCAGTCCTGAGGAACATCCTGTTTTCCTAATGTCTGTTGCCTGCCATGGACAGCCCCCCCGCCAGTGACAGGAGCTACACACAGATCTGCTCTTCCATCTCAGGCAAACTCCCCGACTCCCATCTAAGGGAGATGGTATTATCCAAGCTAAACACACCAAACCGTTCTTTTAATTAGATTACAAGCTCTAAGACACCTAAATAGAGATATAGGAGTTGAATGTCCCCAGATCACAATTGAGATGTAAGAACTGAATCACTCCAGGTCACCAGTCACCCCAGATATGACAGATGCTTTGGGGCAGGAACCTTAAGTAAAACCCAATGTAAGGGTAGAACCTTGGGTCATGGTAAACAGCCCCAAACCAGGAAGTCAGACACACAGTGTGGATGGACACACCAGTTTGCATGCCATTCTTTTCTTGGTCTTCATGTCTTGGGCTAAGTACACTTTTCCAAAGGCCCCTCGAGGAACGAAACCAGAGCCGATGTTCCTGTAAGTCAGCTTCCAAGGGACGAGGAGAACATCCGAGTCTATTTGATAGCGTCCATTCTGGGGACTGATTACCTGTGAGGAGATACAGATGCTGAGGTGAAGCCCAGTCTACAGAGGCTATTTTAGAAGCATTCAATGCAATGGTACCGCGAGTCATTCTGACATAACAGGCTATATTTAGACCTTGAGCAAGACAGAGAAAGCTTGTAACAGACACAAGTTCCTGGTCCAACCTGCTCAGATTTCCAAATGCTTCTGAGTAGTTAGCTGCCAAAGAGAAGCTGAAAAATTATTTATCTAGGGACTCTGACGACTGTGACCCAAAGACTGAAAATAAAGGATGCACTCGTGCCTGGAGATTGACTTGTTTCTATTAAAACACGCTAACCTGTTCGTCTGCATAGCTATTACTCATACATGATGCACAGAGAGAGAGAGAGAGAGAGAGAGAGAGAGCGTGGAAATTAACTGAGGCTCAAGGAGGATCGTGGAACTAGTGTGTGATGCCAGAGTCATGAGTTGACAATGCTACATAAATAAGGAAGGGCAGAGTTGTTTCTCTCTGGCTTCCTCACTTAATTTTACAGTGTGCCTATTATGTGCCTTGGAATGGGTTTGGTGCTAAGGAAACCGCCATAAGCAGAGATGGGTGGGTCCAGACTTCTAAGGGTTCACGGGCAAGAAAACTTTTAGAATCAGGTCTTTCAGGAGTGGACTCAGGGCTGGGAGTGTGTCTCAGTGGTAGAGCACATGCCCAGTGTGCACAAGGTCCTGGGGTTGATGTCCAGCACTGCATAATAAAAACAAACAAAACACGCTTCAACACAAAGAACAAAACAAAACCAGTCAACTAAAACGTCAAGAGCTATAACCTGAGAGCAATGTGGGATCAGAGGATGTCCACTATGGTGGGACAGTCCAGAAATACTAGCACTGGGGAGGCTGAGGCAAAAGAATGGTGAGGGCCAGGCCAGTCAGGGCTACATGGCAAGCCTGTCTCAAAAACAATAAATAGATAAATGAGAAGTGGATATCACAATTCAAATAAAACGGTAGTCCATGGGAAACATGGCCTGGGAACACATGCTTTAAAAAAATGTCTGAAGTATTCTAAGGTATCCTCCCCAAATGCCAGCTGTTTCCTCAGTGTGGTTAGTGATATTATGGCCCGAGATATCAGTCAAGGACTATTGATTGAAATAGTATTGAGCTACCTCAAGAGCTGAAGAGAATGTGGAATCCCTAAGCCTATCCCATAGCAGAAAAACAAGCATCTGATCCTACTGCAGGTGCATCTAGGCTTCATTGACCATTATAGGTATGGGCCTGATGACCAAAGGGCTGTGCACTCAACCTCCATCATTGCTAATTAGCTCCACAGTCCACAAACGTGCTCACTGTTTATCAGGAAATCAAGTGAAGAATAACCCAGTACTTGGAAACACAGAAATCACTAAATCTAAAACTTAAGTATTTACAGGGGNCTTTTGCNGAGGGNGACCCCATACAGGTCCTTACAGGAAGTAAACAGAAACCANGATCTTGTCTCATTTGAAATATGATGACCACCTCTCCAAATAAGTATCGCTNCTTGTCACTGTAGACCTCATTTGCCGTGTGCTGAGGATATTGTGATGGCGGTATCTCCCATATTTAGACAGAGTGAGGGCCCTCCTTGGCAGCACTTGNTTGGGGTCCCCTTCTTGTCATTCACAGAACAACTCTAGTTAACCACCTCAGGGTTTAACTTATGTTCATGAAAGTTTGGCTTTTGACTAAACTAAGTATGTGATGACCCAGCTCCACTCCCTCATTCTATGCAAGAGGACAGAGGGAAGCCACCACACATGGAGAGCTAATTAGCGACCAGGTGTAGCACTGCTGTTTTGCATTATCTCATTAAAGTCTACAGCCATCCTGAGCTAGGTTCTATTTTTATTTCCATTTCATAGCTGAGGCTGGCTTCCAGAGGTGAAGCAACTCTCTAATCAGTGCCAGAATTAGGATTTGCACTCAGGTCTGCCCAACCCCAAAGCCAGATCTCCCACTCTTTGTGTAAGAGCCTTTGGGGTTCCAGNAGGCTGTAATTAAAGCCANGCTAGGGTGCAGANTCAGTCCTTCAAAGCCTCNCAAACTCACCCAGTGAGGCCCAAGTCCCAGTCAGTGTACAATTCAGAGTCCTTGCTCTTTCCCTGACACAAGGTCTTCCCTTCTTGAGTCGACGTGCATTTTTATCTTTAATTTCCTCCTTTCTAGGGTCCCCTCTAAACAATCTTGCAGAAGCCTGTGCTGTTCATTTCTGCCAATTCTCCAACTCACCGAAGTCACTTTCAAGGGCAAACACTAGACATAAGCGTTCTAGTCCCTTATCCAAATTGCTGTTATCTATACTAAATGATCCAGGGGGCAGTGTTTGGGAAATTTCTTAGTTATTTTATTGANTGAGCTGTGTGACCTGGTTCCTATGAAGGAGAAGTGGTCTTCAGCTACATCCATGGAAACACTATCTAAAAACAAAGGCAAAGCTATGTCTCTCCTACCTTCCTGGTGACATAAGTGGTTGTTCAGTTCATGGTTGAAAAGGCAGGTAGTAAGGGTTTCTATTCCAAAGGCAAAGGACATACCAAGTTCTTAGCTCTCNGCTACCACCACTACCCATCATATATACTTACTGGGGACGGGAGAGGGGCAGAGAGTAGACTAAGGTAAGGGGCAGTCAGAGATGGATTTGGTTGTGTAGAAGAAGAAACTCTCTAACGGTCAGAACTTGACAAGTGAGGCATTGGACGCAGTATGTGATGGCTCTTCCTAATGGATCTGGAGGAACAAGCCCAGTATTATGAACTGTCTAGTTCGAACATCAGGGAGAAGGCTGGACTCTTCAATCTGAGAAGCTCTGACTCCATGACTAAGCCCTGAGAATCATCACTCCAAATGCAATGCCACTATTTGTAGTAAATGAATCCAGGGTGGGGGTGCGGGTGTTCAGATTCACATACAACCACCAGAGTTGAACGCTTGGGGACTCTTTTTAAATTCTCTCCAGATCACGTATGAACTGGTTATAAATAAATAATTTTGCACTGACATAGAGCAGTTCCCAGGTTAGTCTCCCGGTGTTCTTTCCTTGGATTTTGTTGGACACTAGTGCGATCTTCAACAAATATTATTTTAAGGGAAATGGCACACATATAAATACACACCCGGGGAGAACTCATCCAACATGCCCATGCTTTGGGATATTGTTTTAATCTGTAGTTCTCCACCCTAATTAACTTTGCAGCACTGTGGGTGTTGGCTGCCTGAGCACACCAGGTCTCTCTGCCTCTGACACTTGCACATGCTGTCTGTCTCTCCACCTAAAACAATCTTCACCTCATTTAGCTGACTCCAGCTTGATGTTTACACCCTGGCATAGGGACGAANTCTTGGAAGCCTNTGCCGACATCCTCCTTTCCCGTTCCCTTCCTCACACTCATGGGTGTGAGAATCTTGTCTAAGCACCCCCAANGCTTTCAGGGTGTAGACAGANTGTGGCNGAGCACACAGTGCTATGTTACCTGTTCACTTGCCGCCTGCACACAGCAGGCATTGAGCTCCCTGTGACATGAACTACTCAGAATTCTATCTAGCACCTGGAACAGCCTGATACACTGTGGCTGTCCCAGCTATGTCTAGCAAATGAACAAATGGATATTTGAATAAAGGTTTCTATCCCTGTGTAGGAAGCTTTTATGGATACATTTTACTAAGAACCCAATCTAGGTGGCAGCTAATTCTCTAAGCAAAGCTAGCCCAAAGTGCACAGCTTTGCCAAGCCAATAGATGGAGAGTGAGAGGGGAAGGATCTTCGATACAGGATGGATGACTCCACAGAAAGCACCATGCCAGAATCAATGATATTAAAAGCCAGCTGTGTGTCAGGCTGGCTCTGACCGAAGACCAATGCACAGGCAATCAGTTACAAAGCACAGAGCTGTGACAGATTACCACCAGCCTTAGAGAACAGTTTCATTTTTAATGCCAGCAACAGGAAAGTCAAACACAGTCCCCAGAGGCACAGTCCCCAGGCTTAATGGGGCCAGATCCACATGCCTGTGGCCTATAATTCCATTCTACTCCCCATCATTTCATTCATTTTGGTCTTCTTGCTTTATATTTTATATTCTTCAGCATTAAAAAAAAATACAAGTCCTTCTAAGATTCTTAAGACCCATGCCTTTTATGGTATCTTTGATTCTTACATTTTCTTTTTAGTTTGATTTGTTCATTTATTAAGCATGGGCTCTTTGGCNAGGAATAAAAGACAGTACTTCACTTGAGCCTTTGCTGGCCAAGTTTTTACTTCCTTCTAATGACTGTGGTTTCCGGCCCTTTCTGTATTAGCTCTTCTGATTCTACTCCTAAAAAGAAGCAAGAAGCTACTTTTTGGTGTCCTTTAAAATTTTCCTAGCATTCCCTTGTGTACATAGACCATGATCCATCTCTCCTCAGTAAGGGCAAACACAAAAAACAGTGAAGGCAAAAATATAAAGAAACCCCAGTTTCTCTATATTTACAAGCCAGGACAATTGGTTTATTCTGCTTGTCTTTATTTATCAAATATGTGAAAAAATGAAAGCAATACATCAGCACTGTATGTGTCACTGTCCACATGTGTATTATTTTGAAGCACACCCCTCTAGTTTTACTCTGGCTGAGGAAACCAGGTATGGCTCCTGCTTCAAATGATGAGTGCCCGTTTATAAAATGAAGTCATACTCTAAAGACAGAGCTTTTAGTTCACTGTTAAATGCAGCGTAGTAGATCCACACCAAAGGAAGTCACACCCCGATGCCAAATGGGAGCTTGCTTCGTTCTGAGCCAAACACAATTGACTCGTAACAAAACAACTCACTACATAGCTGACCTAAATTATTGTGCTGTTTTCCATTAAATGAATGTGGGACAACTAAAAAAATATTATTATTATTATTATTATTATTATTATTATTATTATTATTATTATTATTTCCTTTGTCCCAATTCAGGCTTTTCAGCAACAAGTCCCCCAGCACGAGCCATGTGGCCACTTGTACACACCAGGGGAAAGAGAGCTGCCTCTATCAACAGGCATGTTTGCGACTTACCGCCTACTCTTTTGCAAGGTGTCCTTTTTACAAAATTAAATCACCTTTTAATCATCGCCCACGTGTTCACCTCTAACACACTAAGGACCTGACAGAATGCCAGGCACACCTAAACACTCCACCTGACCAACTACTGTGGCAACAAAGAGTTGTCACAATATTTTGAGGACTATCTACATACTTGGGATGACTACACAACTCCATCACTGTGGGTCATCGCCACTTAAAGAGAGTGAATCTGTGGATAGCTATTTGCTCCCTACAAGCTGCGTTTCTGCAGGAACCAAATTTAGCCAAATGTGATAAGAGGAGAAAATAATATAGTTTTCAACATTATTAAGACAGCATTTATTCATCTCTTGGCTGGTGGACTCCCATTAAGACCCTCTCTTTTGTGCATATAATGAATGAGCCTTTACGGGAACTGTTAAAATACATCTGCAAGGGCTGGGCGTGTAGTTCAGGGCTGCAGTGCTTACCTAGCATGCCCTATCCCTGAAAAAACCAAGTGTATTCATAATCGCTTTTTCATAGAATTAATACTAAATTATAGGCTTCTGCAATGGAGCTTGTGTGAAGATTTTCTTCTCATTGTTACCACAGAGGTGACTCTTACCAGTAATTACATTCTTTAAAACTTGCATCTTGCGCCGGGCGGTGGTGGCGCACGCCTTTAATCCCAGCACTCGGGAGGCAGAGGCAGGCGGATCTCTGTGAGTTCGAGGCCGACCTGGGCTACCGAGTGAGTTCCAGGAAAGGCGCAAAGCTACACAGAGACACCCTGTCTCGAAAAACCAAAAAAAAAAAAAAAAAACTTGCATCTTGCAACCATTCTAAGCCACATTCAAGGCCACTCTGCATTCAGTGAAGCCATACCAGTAAAGCTGCACACACAGCACTCAACTGATCAGAAGAAACATACCATATTTAATAAAATTCCAGATTCTTGCGGTCGATGTCCATAAAAATGCTTTGCGGTATTAGATATATGGTTTGCAAATGCGAGTAGATCCTCCACGGTCCCGTATCTGACAGATGACAGCCAGGGCACCTCCTGGCCACTCCGAAGCAGTGACTCCGAACAGTCCTTGTTTTGATTACTGTCTGGGCACATGGTCATCAGACTGGGCTCGTATCCTGCTTGCTCTTCACTTGTGTAAAGGTTTTCCATTATGTCTATGACTTCCGACACGTTTAAATGCTTAATTAATAAATCAATTTCTTCTTTCTCGTCACTTCCAGTGCTCATGTACTCCATCACTGTGGTGCCTGCTGGGGAGTCTACAAAGAAGCACAACACTTCCTTTACTATAATGTGTTTGAATTGGAGACCAGAGAGCCTCCGTGCCTCTGTTCATAACGAGGATTCTTCTTTACTCACATTCGTGAATTCAAGTGGGCACTGCCAAGTTCAAAGGGACCTTAGATAATCTTTAGCCCAGCTCACTTTGCAGGGAGAAACCTGAGATGCTGAGTGCTGGGACTTACCCACTGTGGCATCAGCTCTAGCTACTGAAAACAAACTTTCACTAAACACAAACACAGTCAAGAGCAGTCCAGGGTTCTCTGAAGACCAAGGCTCCTGCTTTTTAAAGCTACAGACCTTGCACAGCATCATTGTTCCCCCGAAAGATCACAGTGGCTTGGAAGAAAAAGAACTACTTGACTAAAATTCAGGAACTAACCTGGCAAATAAGCTAAGTCCCAAGAGAGAAAAGGGAATATAAAACAGAGTTTGAGTGGAGCAAATGGGATAGTGAGAAGCTAAATTTGTGGGGGAAATCTAGTGTGAAAAAATTAAACAGCTCTTTAGAAAGGGAGCAGGGGCCTGGGATCTTAGATGCATCAAAGATAAACAAGGATGAGAAAAGGTGACTCACTGACCTGTGAGTCACAGTTCCCTCTTGACACCTGAAATTTTTTAATAGCACAAAGCACACACATCTTGAGGGTCCCAGAAAGCGAAGTTAATACCTAGATCAACTGGCCTGGAGAAGCTTTAGTAGTAGAAAGAGTCTAGGGAAGCTAAATCTGTTATAAGTAAGCCACAGGTGCAGATCAACTGACTTCACTAGCCAAGGTGACATTTCAGTCCCACACAATCAGGTGCCACACTTAGGAAATGGAGCTGACAAAAGAAAGCAAACACAGTGATAAAAAGTGATGCTGTTTCCCTGGGTCTTAAGATAACTCAGCTCCACTACAAAGGAGAAAAGATAAGAGCAGTTAAGAGATCTAAGAGAATTTCAAAGGCTGTCTGACTTAAACCACCTTGCTCTAGAAAGCATAGCCTCTCTGGAAGATACTTTAGGTTCTTAAAAGCGCAGGTGCTTGGCATGTATCACAGGGCTGGGGTATGGAGATAGGTGGGTCCCTAGAACTCACCGGCTAGCAACTCTAGCTGAACCCATAAGCTCTAGGTTTAGTGAAGGACCTGCCTCAAAAAGTGAGGTGAGAAAGACACCCAATTTTGACTTCTAACCTTCACATACACCAGCACATACGTGCACTCTGCATGTACACCTGCATGAAATGTATACACAAACATGTACACGTAAATATATTACACCAATATACATATACAAAGAAACAAGATATTATTCCGCCAAAACCATGCACCTGTATCAACTTGGAGCTTCAGTTCAAAGATCCTGGAAACTTCCACCTGGGGCCACCTGTACACATGACCAAGTCATGTGCCTCTGGTGTACAAACTGCTTCTGAGGAAAGCAGCTANCATCCAGGCCACATTAAATATTCCTCTCCTTATGGCCAAATTTCACCACCAACCTGGGTGCCTATGAGATGTTGGGCAAGTACAAGCTCTCTTTGTACCTTGATTTCCCCCAGGTGGAGATAATAACAGCACCTACCATCCAATTAAAAAGCTCCTGGGCACATGGTACCCATGTCTGGGATGTAGTAAGTAAAGCTATGCCAAGTACTGAGGTGTGGACCTCACACAGCAGGTGCCATGCCAGCCTCCTTTCTTATCTGAAAGTGGGATTTGCTGCCTATTCCCCAGACTACTCCTTGGTAAGCTTTTAAAGACTGTGTCTATGCTGAAACAAAGGTGGAAGGGGAGCCCCAAACCGTGACGCACGGTCATGTTTGTTATCACCACACTTACATCTAGACAGTGGGCCAGACAGTGCCTTCTCAGACATCTTACATCACATNTTTGAGGAAGATTGTGATTCAAGTGCCCAGCTTGTCAAGTTACACAGGGAGCTCTGTAAACTGATAGGAGAATCTTAGACCTCAGTTTCACAGAGCTATTGGTTGCAGTTTCTACACTTGCAGAANTTACTAGGAAAACAGAAGTTAAAAGTGGTTGACTTTAGGGCCCCTTTGAATAAAGGGAGGACCCAAGGCTCCCAAACTGAATTATTGAATAAATAACCTAACAGAAAATAAAGTTCATGACTCAAGAAAGGGGGGAAATCCAAACAGTTCCAAGTCCCTGCACTGTTTAGAAAGGAAGACCAGTTTGGGGTTTTAATCCTGCAGAAAATCTCCAGCAAAATGTGTGCTCTTCTCATAGGCTTTACTTAAAGCCTAAGAAATCAGACACATATACATAGATGTACACCAAACGGGCAGAAACACACACACACACACACATACACACAGGCACACGTGCACAGAGGGAGGGGGGAGAGGGCAGGGAGATGGAGGAGTGTTTAACTCTGGGACTTTCTATGGTGCTGGCTCAATTCCTGAGAGGCTCCTGTCACAGAGATCTGCTGCCCAGCAACCCAGATGCCCCAACAGCCTCCAGAACATGAAAAGGGCCTGCACCCTCCTGCCTCAACTAAACAGACCACATACTGATGATTTCTGAGCTACCCAAGGCCAGAGCCCCTTTCTGTGCATGGATGGTAAAGACATTCCNNTTTAGTGACAAACACGCTCAGCTTAAAATGACTGCTCCAGGACCCAGGATAAAAATCTTCATCATAANCTCCATACCTCCTAGCAGAACTGAGTTAGGCCAGTTTTAGAGACAGTTGTTGCAAGTGCAGTCAGAGACTAGTTTTTGTAATTAAACTTCAAAACACTGACTAGAAATTAACTTAGAAATATTTCAGAAAGCAGCTATAAAAATCAAAAACAGGAGTGTAAGGCTCTCAGCTGCTTCCATCCACATAAACAAATCTTCCCAGCAAGTGAATGCAGACTACAGTCTTGATATTCTGCCTGGCAATGGGGGAATGATACCTTGTGTTACTTCCCATTTTTAAAAGGATTTTCCCCCACTGAAACAACCCATTACTCCTCGGGACATATTTCTTAATACATTTTTCTTTTGAAAAAGTCCCAGAAAGATCTTTTCAGGCCTGCAGAATCAAATCCACTTCAAAACTTCCAGACGCCTAAACTATCCTGTTGCTACTCTCCTATGGGATACTCTTTAAGAACCAGAGCACAGGAGCCTCAATCCATCAGAGTTGGGCGCCTCAGCAGGAAGCCTTACAATGTTAAGCACGTATATTGGCTTTCTCCCCGCCTCAGTTTTTATCAAAAAACGATCCCCCCACCCGTTCTAGACCCAAATATGTTTTTCCACACTCCCTCCCGGTCCACCTGGCCCCTTAAGATAACCGAGCCTTAAGGAGCTTGCATACTGTAAAAGTGCCCAGCGACAGAGCGATGGTTAGTGAGGTCTTCCAGCCTCCAAGTTGCACTCACCCAGGCTCAGCAACCAGGGCGCAGCTGTCCAAGCAGCGTCCCCCGCAGGAGATGCGGAGAGCGCGGGTCCTCACTTCCCCAGCCCCAGCCCAAGCCCGCACTGACTGGTCACCCGGGATCCGGGAAGAAGGAGGAAGGGGGAGGAGCCGTGAGTCCACACCTCCCGCCGCCTTGCGCAAGGTGCTTTCCAACTATACCTGCGTGCAGCAGGCCACCCAAGGCTCCCGTGGTGGGAGGCACGCTCCGTTTCAGAGTGGGAACCCCCGGACACCTAGGAGGGGCGCCCCCGAAAACATCCAAGGCACCCCAAACCTTGTTACCTGAGTGTTCCATGTGCCCGCCTGGAGCTCAGGCTCAGTAGGCAGTGGGTGGCTTGTCTGCCGGCGCCAGCGTGCGGGCGTCCCGAGGGCGGGTGGCGGACGCCGGAGAGCGAGCCACAGGAGGACCCGTGCGCTGAGGGAGGACCTGTGTGTGCTCTGCAGGCCCCTGACTCTCGGCGTCTGAACCGGCCCCNGGGCGGCGCAGCAGACGCCAGCCTCCTCCCCGCCTTTTCCATTTCCCCTTTCTCTCGGTAAACAGAAAGGGCCTGCCGGCAGGCCAGGGACACTAGAGCCCCCGCGCTGGGAAATTCCGTCCTCCCACCCTTGGGCCCCGGGGCGCGGGGTGGAGATGGAGGCGGGACCGGGCGGAGCGCCCGCGAGGTCCAACCCCGCCCGGGACTTCTGCGCCTAACCTGCGGCCAGATTCCGTCTTCCCAGCCCGAGCCTGCGGTTCCAGACCCTCCCCTAGACTCGCTCGGAGGCGCTCTCACAGTCGCAGCGGGAGGCTTATGGGCTATCAGTCTAGTTGCAGGTAGCCAGGACCGGTCTCGCCCGGATTCGGTTCAGTTGCACCGGACGAGGCATACATAGAGTCCAAGTCTGCAAACTCCGACTCCCCGCAGCGCTTTAAAGTTTCGGCGAAAGTCGCCTGCGCTTTTTCCTGCCAGCACAACTAGTTTTGATCTTTAGTCTAATGGAACCGATTGTTCGGTGACACCGCTCCACTGTGAGACTTGCCTTGCTAGGATCCTTCTGGCCCTTAACTCCCGGTAATAATCTAGGGGTTTGTTCCTTTATTGGAAAATTTACTAAAGATGAGGTTCAAAGACACTTCTAGGAGAAAAGCTCCACCAGGAACTCCAGTCCACCGCCGCTTATCCTGCTCCTCCCTCCAAATGCCTCAAGCATCAACAACCTACTAGGAGCTGAGTAATTTGCAAGATCCAGGAGAACAAGAAAGGTCGCGTTGACATAATCTCCATCCCACCGATGGGACTTAGGGGTCCCAGGCAGAGCTATGAAGCCAGCGCCCCTATGACTGAGTTGCACGTTCTGTTGCAGTACCCAGGCTCATCCGCCCTCACCAAGTTCAAAATACCCCTTAAATTGATCTCTCCACAATTCCTCTGTGGACAGTGAATTGCCCTTTCAAGGAAGTCCTAAGAAACAGAAAGCTGGAGTGAGGAATAATAGCGCCCGCGTCATAGAGCCTTAAAGTTCATACAAGCNAGACTAAATTTACATAGAGAGGAAAGCCGACTAGCCACCTGCAATTTCTCTAAATGGGAGAACGCTGTGTGAGTGCTGTGACTTGAGTGAGGCTGGGCATCACTTTGGTGGTTACAGGAACCTCTCTGTAGCTCCTCTTCTGGATGGCTTGGCCTTTCTGTTCTCACAGAAAGCAAGCGAGCATAGTCCGCACCAATCAAGCAGCCTGCGCTCAGCTGTCCTGCGGCCTAACTCCGTGGATTTTAGCACTGGTGANAGAGCCGATCATGCGGGTCTCGGTTGAAACTAAAGTACTGCTACCCTTTAGATTTTTCTGCGGAAACTCAGATTAGTACAGAGGTTGCCTCTACCTGCTGCGTGACTTTCGTCTCTCCCTTGCCGGTTGTCTTTGGCAATAAAGGATGGGCTTATAAACACTTTAAAAATAGAACCATGGAACCACGCCCCGCTCCGCCCCCTTAAGTGAGCTCATTATACCACATGTAATCTGGGAAGTAAGCCTCGGATTTCCCTACAGAAGTCTCCCCAATACAGCTGTACTTTAGTGAACTGAATGTCCTTACCTTAAACAGTAGCTGGCTTTATGTTGTAGGGTGAATTAGAAAACTTATTTTCAAACATTTTATCTTTTGTTTTTTACGAGACAAGATTTCTCTGTGTAGCCCTGGCTGTCCCGGAACTCACTCTGTAGCTTAAGATAGCCTCGAACTCAGAGACCCACCTCTCTCTGCCTCTTGAGTGCTACGGTTAAAGGTATACATCTCTATGCCCCGGCTACTTTCAGACGTTTTTTAAAGTCTAACACAGTGTTGAACTTAGAGTCCCCGAACAAACTGAAAACAGAATGTACCTGCAAAGAAAGAAGTTTGCTCACTCTTTTATTAGATTTCTTTTCAGGAGCATGCTAGCAAAGCGCGCGCGCGCGTGTGTGTGTGTGTGTGTGTGTGTGTGTGTGTGTGTGTGTGTGTGTACTCGTGGTGGTTGTATAGCTGGGCCTACAATTATGTGGGACTATAGGTGTGTACCACCAGACAGGGTTAAACTTTCCAGAGGAGAAGCCAGAGTATGGAGAACCACTGGCTGGGGCTTGGAGGAATCTGTTTTATTTTATGCATGTATGTGCATATGCATGTATGTTTTGTAGCCCAGGTTAGCCTGTAATTCACTATTGCAGCCCAGGCTGGCAGTGAATTCCCTTGGGATACATCTGTCTTCATCTGTCGAATACTGGGATTCCAGCTCTGTCAACCAAATGCACTTACAAATTGGGTTGCAACCAGTTGCAGTTTACCTAGAGCTTTTTTTCCTTCAGGTTGGGGCAACAATGAACTTAGAATCTGTAGTTAGAAAATCTGAATTTGTTTTTGCCTACTCACTCATTCAGGAAAGAAAATTATTAACAACCTGACAGTCCACTAACCTATGTAATTGGAACTATGTCTGTGTTTTAGTATATTCATTACGAGGCACTGCTTTCCAAACTTTACCATCTGTATTAAATATAGCCAGGCGTGGTGTGGTGGCACATATCTGCAATCCTAGTCCTGGGGAGGTCGAGGCAGGGAGATCAAAAGTTCAATGCCAAGGGCTGGAGGCACAGCTTAGCAGTTTAGAGTGCTTACTGCTCTTGCAGAGGACTCAAATTTGATTCCTAACACCCACATCAAGTAGCTCAGAACCATTTGCAGGATATCCAATGCCCTCTCCTGGCCTCTGCAGGCATTGCAACTGTATACACATACACACACACACACACACACACACACACACACAGAGAGAGAGAGAGAGAGAGAGAGAGAGACCAACACACATACATATAACTAAAATTTTGAAAAATAATTTTTTAAAAGCTCAATATCATCCTGTGTCATATAGCAAGATCTCATCTCAAGAGAGCAAAAATAAAATAAAATATAGACTTTGTGAACAAAATAAACTAGAATAAATNGGAAGATGATTATATTCTAGTGAGAGCAATGGTTCAATATTCTCTTTAAGGCTATAACAAAAACACAAGGCATTGAAGAAAGAAAACTAAATGCTCCACTTTAAGAAGGTTTTAAATAAGATATATTTTAGATTAAGAGGAAGTTGAGTTTAATTTGTGAGCATAACTTTTTTGTTGTTGTTGTTCTGTGTTGAAGCAGTTACATTTGTTACCAGGATGTTCCAGTAATGATCTCTTCACACTCTGACGGGAACCATCAGTAAGAAACTATGCACACTTGCAGGTAANAAATATAAAACCACTATCTTGTTTAAATGGTTTAAGCAGTTAGACCTGTATTTTAAAAGTCCACTTTTCTTTNCTTAACATTAAATCCCTTGTGTGGATTCAGCTATGATTGAACTNTTTCNCCATAGTGTTTCAACATAACAAAGCTCTTTCAAGCAGAACACGTAAAGTTTGTCAGAGTAGTTAGCTAGGACACCCCTAAAAGGCNCAGCAACCATGAGGATGGAATATCCTTTAGGTACCAGCTAAGAATCAAGGCTTTCCTGTCCGTACCCCACCCCTCGCTTTTAGCCATATTCCTCTGGCACTCAAAATATTCACTTCTTTCGCTAGCACACACTGTCTCCCTGTCCATCATCACAAGAAGTGCAGCCGCTGGTTAATGAAGCATCTATTCTATGCATTTAGGGTGGACCAAGGATGCTCAGCAGACTCATGGGAACCACAGAGTACATCATTAGATTCTGCTCTGCCCCTGAAGTTCGCTAAGACTTTTCAGATGCTACCGGAAAGGGGACAGACCCTGGGGCTCAGCTCTCACCTGCCTACCTTGGGGATGAAAGAGTGAGTCTCCATGGGAACAGTCATAGTTCATAAGNCTGTGAGGCTTTGGCCTCATCTTCTTCAGATCTGCCCTGGGACTGACTGTAGCAGAGGAGAGCAGACAAGGATGGAAAGGACAGCCCCTTCNGTCCTCTTTCTTTCGCCTTTTCCTCCATGAACTCATCAGCTTTTGACATCAGTGTGCAGAGTAGGAAGAGCCACTGAAAAGGGGACTTGGGGCCTCATCAGAGATGGATTCTTGAAGTTAGGGGGAGTCCTGAGGGGTAGCCATAGGAAGGGAAGGGGGGGTCCCTGAATGTGCTCAGTGGCTGTTGTCTGGCTATGAAGGCTTTGTGTGAACTGGGCCTGTGTGTGAGCAGAGACCACCTGTTAGCTGCAGAAAGCTAACATGTAGGCTTTCATTTTAATTTTACTTGTTGAATGTTGTGACNTCCCTAAATTTGAGCTCCTCAAGCCACACTTGGAAAACAGAAACCATTGCTTTGGNCTTCTTCATTCAACCTCCCAAATGGAAAGCTCTTGTGCAGTGTTTCTTAGTCATGACCTTCTAAAATGACCACAGAGCACANGGTGCTCCCCAGGACTGTGGACAGCTCTGTCCTCGGACTCTACATCAGCTTTCATCAGTCATATTTTGAGAGGGGAGGAAAACATTGATAGTGATCCTCCTAACATCCGTCTCCCCACACTGCCNGGGGCCAGGTTATACAGTAGCTCCCTTTTGGGTTTACCTGACTCCTACCTCTCCTTTTCCTACTGACCACACAATCATCTCTGCTCTGAGTGTATACAGCACCTGCAAAGGATACACACATAAAGCAGCGTCCACAGTGCAAGGGACCTGTTGTCCATGCACTGTTTGGGTACGGGAGGAACTGGGTAAAAGACTGTGGACAATCTGATCATGTACATCATGTAATGATCTCCTGTACATGCAAGTATAAATTGTACACGCAAGTCAGTGAAGAAAAATTATTCTCTCCTTTAAAAAAAAATGACATACTCAGCCTCCATCCAAATGATGTTCTTTTTGTGCAACATGAGAAGAAACCTTTGTGATTATTTCAACAGATTCAGAGTTTGATGTGCTTAGCCTTTTTGGGTTTGTGCTTTTTAAAATTTTTTTTTTAAATTTATGTGTGGGGATGGTCTGTCTGCACCTCTGTCTGTACATCCTGTGTACAGTACCTGAGGAGGCCAGCAGAGGGTATTGGGTCCTGGAACGGGAGTTGCACGTGGTTGTGAGTTACCCAGTGGGTCCTGAGAATCAAATCCAGGTTCTCTAGAAGAACAGTGCTCTTAACCCCTGAGCTAACTCTCTATCTCTAGGTGCTTTGTTTTCAACCATGTGACTGTGATTTAAAAAAAAAAAAGTTCTATCTTTTCCTTTCGTGTTCCGTTTTGTGTCACTATCTCACACACATTTTGTGTAACCACTTCCAGAGAGTGGGTAATTTGCAAAAATTTTCTGTTCTCACAGTTGCGGAGGCTGAGTGGCTCAAGCTCTGGGTATGGTGCCTGTTGAGGGCCTGCCATCTACTTCCAAATAGCACTTTGGGGCAGGCAAGATGGGTCACTAGATAAAAGCACCTGCCACCCATCCTGTCAGCCTGACTTAAATCTCTGGGACTCACAAGTGGAAAGAGAAAATCAGTTCCCAAAAGCTACCCTCTAACCCCCCGCCCCCCGCCCCCCGCCCTGGGTGCATTGTGGTCCACACACAATCCTCTAACCCCTACAGGTGCATTGTGGTATACACACATACACAAAATAAACCAAATGTGACAGAACTTGGTGCCTGCTTACTGCTGGAGGGAGCTAAGGCTGTGTCTACACATGAAGAATGAGGGGCAAGCAGGCCAAACACCACCTTTTATAAGGACCGGAATCCCACCTATACGGGCTTGTGAGGATCTCTCAAAGGCTCCATTATGGTGCTGGCAAATGCCTGCATTTAAAGGGGATTCATTCAAACATAGGCAGTAAGGCAAGTGACTAGAACTAAGCAAGACCGAGACTGGTGTGCGAAAAAAACTAGATGGGGTCCATCAAGGTGGCTCGGTGGGTAAAGGCACTTGACACACTGCTAAGGATGAAGGGCTAAATTCAATCCCTGGGCCATATATGGCAGAAGGAGAGAACCAGCTTCATCAAGTGTGCTCTGACCTCTAAACCTCAGCCATGACACATATGTACNTACAATAATAACAATATTTAAATTAAAGAACAGCTGGCCAGATAGTGTAGAGGAAGACTGGAAATCCAATCCCCCAAGGGCATGGGTGAAAAAGGACAATGCTGTGCCAGAGCCAAGGCCTGCAATACTGGGAAACAAACATCCGAAATCCTTGGTGCTGGGAGATGGTTTAGTGGGTAGGAGCATTTGCTGTATGTGTTAATTACTGTTCTTTTCCTGTAACAAAATATCGTGATCAAGGCAGCTTTTAAAGGAAAGTGTTTCATTTGGTGCTCACAGTGTCAGAGTGTCAGAGTCCATGACTATTACAGCAGAGAGCATGGCCACAGGTAAGCAGACATGGCATTGGAGCAGTACCTGAGACCTCTCATA
Organism: Neotoma lepida; assembly: GCA_001675575.1. NCBI lineage: Eukaryota > Metazoa > Chordata > Mammalia > Rodentia > Cricetidae > Neotoma > Neotoma lepida. The sequence continues at coordinate 188,624 of LZPO01034901.1, read as the reverse complement.
ANGAGNCACAACCAAGAGGCAGAGAGAGACACAGACTCTGGGAATGGCACGAATGTTTTAAAACCTCCAAGCCCTCCCCAGTGACGCACCTCTCCAACAAGGCAACACCTCCTAATCCTTCTCAAACAGTTCTACCAACGGGGACCAAGTCTTCAAACAAATGAGATTATGGGGGCCATTCTCATTCAAACCACCACACTGTACATGGCCAAAGATACCATGTAAAAANCCAGGCATGACCACACCTGCCTATAACCTCAGAGCTGTGGGGGCAGAGATGGGAAGGCTGCTGGAGCTTGCTGACTGCCAGCTCAGGTCCAGATTCAGTTAAAGACCCTGTCTCGAAGGAGTAAAGTGTGTGTGTGTGTGTGTGCGTGTGTGTGTGTGTACGCATGCACGCTCGTGTGAGTGTGTGCATGGGATGGGGGTGGTGCTTGAGCAAAACACCCGACATCCTCTTCTGGCCTCCACACATGTGCACATTCCTCTATCTATCCATCTATCTGTGCCATTCACACACTTACCAATCTCAGTGCTTTGTACAGCATTTGCGAGTGAATTTCTAACCTTTCCCAGCTCTGGNACACATCCTNTCCTGATAAACTGTTTTTATCCTGCTACTTTCCACTTGTCTGATGTTTTGTTGTCATGAGAACCTGGAAACCCTGGCAAGCACCAGCCAAATTCTGGTGTCTGCAGCTAATAGTAGGGAGATACTTCCAGCCTTTTANCTCCATTTCCCAGCNCANGTGTGCATGTGTGTGTGTGTGGTGTGTGCATGTTTGTATACATATTTTTGCATGGGTATGTACATGCATGTGTGTGTGGTGTGTNTGCGTGGTTGTGGAGTGGTACNGGGGTTGATGCTGGGAATCTTTCTTTGCTGACTTTTTCACCTTATGCATTGAGGCAGGGTCTCTCAATCAAGTCCAGAGCTTACTAGTCCTGCTAGCCAGTTTGCTTTGGGGATCTCAGAAGCTGGAGTTAGAGACCACCATGTCCATGTGGCATTTAAATGGGTTTGGGGGAATCCAAACTTGGATCCTCACACTTGGGTGGNAAGCACTTTAACCAATGAGCGCCGTCTCCCCTGTTTCTTTTTCAAATTAAGTTTGTTTTAATGTCCAGCAGAACATTATTTTCTTAGAACAGAGATGCTTTAGTTTCCCTGTTTCATAGTCATGAGGTGTCTTTACAGATACCAACCAGATTCAAATAGTATTCATAAGTGTGGTGGTTCCTGCCTCTGATCCCAGCATTCTGGAGGTGGAAANAGGATCATAAGAGGCCAGCCTGAGAAGTGCTAACTCCTCCGGGCTGCAAATCAAGACCCTTTCTCAACAAACAATAAATTAAAATTGCATTTTGGATACTTGACCACCCCAGGCACTCTCCTCAGTGCTTTAGGGGGAGTATCTGTTTCCTCTGACACTTTCAATCATCCTGGGGTGTGAACTGTCATCTCCACTTTCCTGTGGGACGTGAGTTTCATGAAGACTCCAAAGCAGCCCGTGTGCATCTGACCTTAAAATCAAACAAACAACTCCCTGTCTCCACAGGCAGGCACGTGGGACAGAGCACTTCCGTGCACAGCTGGTGTTTATCTGCAGCGGCTGTAGAAGGGAAACAGGGCTGCCCTAGGTAGCTTGGGGAACTCGCCAAGATCAGATGTGTCCGCCTTCTCCTCTGGGTGCTGCTCTCAGCCTCTTTTCTGCTAAGGCCTGTCTGATTCCCTTACCTCTACCTCTAAAGTGCTGAGATTTCAGGCATGTGCCCTAGCTCCATGCTGTGGGATGTCTTTCAGTATGCTGTGAATATGTGTTACTCTGGTTGGTTGATAAATAAAGCTGCATTGGCCTATGAAAAAGCAGCTTAGAGGCAGGTGGAAATCCAAGTTGATAGGAAGAGAAAGGGGAGACAGGGAGATGCCAGCCTGCCACCCAAGGAACAGCATGGCAGCAGATGGGTAAAGCCACAGAACATGTGGCAAAACATAGATTAATAGAAATGGGTTAATTTAAGATATAAGAGATAGCTAGCATGAAACTTGGGCCCTAGGCCATCCAGTTCATGATTAATATAAGCCTCTGAGTATTTACTTGGGGCCAAGCGGCTGTGGGGACATGGGTGGGAGAGATTTGTCCTGACCGTGGGGCCAGGCAGGACCTGAGAAACATCTTACTACAGCTCTGCTCTTTCATTGTTCTCTTCTGAGATACTCTGAAGGAACGCTGGTTCTGTTTGTCTTTGAGGAGGAGACCTGCTTTACTTCCCAAGGCCTGTATGAAGCGGAAGGGACTGTCTAGGGCACTGTGGACCCTTTAGGGTGGGAGGCACAGCTGGATCATGGAGCCAGACCTTTAAGGATTATAGCCTAGCCCCACTCCCAGCATGCTCTCTGCTCCTGATCCACCAAGATGTGAAGGAGCTGTGCCATAAGAGCCTGCCATCATCAACCAAATTTCTCCAGTCTCTGTGGCTGTGATAGACTCTACCTGGTGAACTTTGAGCCAAAATAAACCTCCTTGCTCTTAATTTGCTCTTCAGATATTCTGTTACAAGAAAGTGATGAATCAAAACACATTCACTCAGGACTCCACCCCGTGCTTATGGCTTGCATCCTAATGGAAGCACCTTGGGTTTGGGGCACAACGGGGGGTGGGGCACACTGAGACAGATTATCGTTTGGGGTAGAACGTCTATGAGAAGGATTAGTAAGGGCATAAACAGACAGACAGACAGACAGAAGCACAGCAGGGACTCTGATGAGAGTTCAGGCCCAGGAGGCAGAGTCTAAGATTCTTTTCTTACAGGTCTCAGAAGACCTTCATCTCAGGAACCTGGCCATGGTGTCTCTGATTACCAGGCTTCTAGGCAAATGAAGAATTCTGGGGAACGAGTGTGTGCTTCTGAGNATGTGAGGAGGTGGGATGCATCTACTTGAGGCATACCCTTGATATGACTGGGGAGATATGTGGGACGAGGGGACATGTCACAACCCGCAGCCTTCAGAGTCTGGGAAGTCCATTGATAGACTCATGGGCAGACTCTGGGGAGTGTCTGTCTATCCTGAGCATCTAGGATCCCAGAATTAACCACAGAGAATGGAGATAGAAAACCTGAATATAGACTGAACTTGAGCAGTGTCCGGTCTGGGAATATGACAGTAATTATCATTTCATTTCATTCAGCAAGGTGTAGGCATGCGATCGTGAAACAGGAATTTTACAGAGTGTGAGGGGCCTGGAACCAGAAACTTTTAGCCAAGAGAAAGAACTCTTTTAAGTTCACACATCACTGCTTCCCTCTTGCCTGACTATATGATCCAGACAAATCACTCAATCTCACCAAACCTTGGTTTCTTTGTTTCCATAAAGGGGAAAAACATGATTTTGTTTTCTTTCTCTACTATCTATAGCTCTAACAGCAGGAGGAAAGTGAAATCCACTCTGTACACNTTCCTATAGAGCTTTTGAAAAGTATCATACTTTCACTTGCTTGTTAGTTATCATAATAATATGCTAACCCTGTTTTATCTTTGAGTAGTGTGAATTTAGAAGTCTCTGAGAATGCTCAGATAACACAGAAAGCCAAAATTCTAACCNACATTTACTGACCTCAAAATTATGTAGCCACTAGCACCTCACAGGTACTAGTCCCTNGGACTGTATCAGTGCAAAGAAGTACCACATTATGCATGCCTGCTGTGGAGGGAGTACCACATTACTCATGCCTGCTGCTGAAGAAGGAGTACCACATCGCCCATGGCTGCTTCAGATGGAGTACTACATCACCCATGCCTGCTGTAGACCATGAAGCAGCCCTTGCTCTTCCTTCCTACTTCTGTCCAAAGCCTCGCTGTCAGTTAGATCAGATCGCCCTCCCTCCCCTCCNCTTGAACCCACATTGATTAAAATAGCTGTTGGTCTGCGCCTCCCAGCATCACCCTCTTAGCCAAGATTCCCTGAGCATAGTCATAGGACACAGACGTCTGGACAGGGCTAGATAAGATGCATCTTCCTGGCTCCAGCCAATTAAAAGTGGGGAAGTTTCTAAGGTCCCCTCCCAGACGCGATTCATCATTTCTATCCAAAGTTCAGTTTTGTTGTTAGTTGATGTGGATAGGTCTCCAACATAAGCAAAGGTCTTCGAGGTGTTTTAACACACTCACTTTATAAATGCTGAAAATAAAGTGGGGATGCATCAAGTTAGGCAGCTCATCAAAAGTTCATGCTCTTCTTTCTTAGAAATGTAAATCTGATTNCAAAACAGTTTGTGGTTATAAAGATGTTCTGGAAAATCAAAATGATGATGCTAACCCTACTCCCAGACATTATCCTGTGGCCAGCAAAAAATGCTCGTAATGTTGTAAGCAATTTTATTCTGATTTTTTTACTATGCACAAACATTAGCATTTTATTACCTACAATCCAGGTTATAGCTTCTAAAATTAACTTTTCTGGGCTGGCAAGATGGCTCAGCAGGTAAAGGCACTTGCCACCACACCTGAAGACCCCTGTTCAATCGCTGGGACCCACATGGTAGAAGGAGAGAACAATTCCTCTGAGTTTTTATTGAGAAGAGTTCTGTACCACACACACACACACACA
>LZPO01034901.1:158945-169427 GCA_001675575.1 Neotoma lepida | reverse complement strand
AGGCAGGAACTCTAGACTGGTCGGGAATCTGGAGCATGGGCTGATGCAGAGGCCATGGAGGAATGCGCTAATTGGCTTGCTCAGTCCACTTTCTTACAGCACCTAGGACCACCAGCCCAGGGTGGTACCACCCACAATGGACTGGTCCCTTTGACATCAATCACTAATTAAGAAAATGCTCTATGGACTTGCCTGTAGCCCAGTCTTGAGAGAGGCATTTTCTCAATTGAGGTTTCCTCGGCTCAGATGACTCTAGTTTGTGTCAAGTTGACATAAAACTAGCCAGTGCAATGCCCATAAAATGTCACTGAAGGCTGAATACACCAAAGCCTCCTGAGCAGCCAGTTTTCCTGCTCCCAGAACCCTCTGCCTACGAAAATACCTGTTCTTTTGGCGTTTCAGTACATCCTGTTTGGTAACATTTTCGTCCGTTTTTAACAGGGACCTTCTAAATGTATGCACCTTGTCTATTGAGATCCCAATCTCATTGAACCTTTCTTGTGTCNCAAGAACTTGTTTTCAGAATTCTTAGAACAGCCTTGCAAGAAGTTTGCTGCATGTTGAAATAGTGATTGGATTGGGTTTAGGAGAAGCTGCTTCTGTTGAAAGTTTTTAAGTAACCCTGAAAATTCAAATAAGGATTCTGCCCAAGTCTCTTGTATGGTGGCTTANGCTTTATATGCTCTTTGGGACACAAAGCAAACCTGTAGAGTAGAACAAAGGAATTATTAATACTCCATTTTTTTCTTTTTTCATTTTCTGTGTGTGTGTGTGTGTGTGTGTGTGTGTGTGTGTTCATGGTAGCCTGTGAGTGGGCACGTGTGTGAGGAAGCACATGTGGGTCCGATCGTGTGGTTGATGTGGAGAACCATCAGTACTGCTCCTCCACCTTGTTCATTGAGGCAGGGTCTCTCAATCAAACTCAGAGCCTGAAGAAGTGACTTGAGTCAGTAGTTGCTCTGGGAACCCTCTGTCTATTTCAGGTGGGCCTGCATGCCTGGCTGGCATTCACTTGGGTTCTGGGGATCTGAATTATGGTCTTCAAACTTCTGTGGCAATCACTTACACCACTGAGCCATCTCCTCCAGCCCTATGAATCCATTTTATAGATGAGAAGAAAAACAAAAGCAAGTCTGACTTTGAAGTTCAGGCTTTCCCATCCATACAGTGGCAAAAACAGCAATCAAACTCTCCTGACTTTGAGGCCATCCTCTTCCTTTACTCTAGATTTTGTTGCACGTTTGCATCATTAGGATAATGTAACTGGATAAATATGCATGGACTCTTGAGGGGCGTAGCAAGTAACCAGATGACTCAAAAGAGAAGAGTATCTTAGCTATTATTAAAGTAAGAGGTCAAGAAGAGATTNATGCTTCCAATTTGTACAGTCTTACACTGTTGAACTTACTTTTATAGCAAGCAGTTGAACACNAATTTAGACTCAGAGTAAAGATGAGAAGCAAGGATGTCTAAGAAGTAATTACAACCAAAAAAGTGGTGAGGTGGTCCAGACAGGCTGTTGCATAAAAAGAGATGAAAATGAGGACTGAGAGGAAGAACAGGAAGCTCAAATTGACAGGAAGTAGATTAGTCTCTGTCCTTAACATGGAANAAGATGGTCTTCCAGACTGTTAAATAAATATTACATAACAATCCTATGAATTGCGCTCCTTCATAGATTCTGAAGTGGGGGAACACAGAGGTGGAAGACAGTCTACTGTGGAGTGTCAGAAGTCTGCACACACCTGAGCAAAACTGAAGGCTGAATGGAGGTTGGCCAGACAGAAAGTGAGCAGGTGGGCATTCCAACAGGGGATGAGAGCCAGAAAGTTGTTAGCATGTGATGGTATATTGTCTGTACAGTGCAGTATGTGAGGAGTGTGAGAGCAGAGCTGGAAGATACTGACATTGAGGAGGGGAGGCAGCTTAGGCTGTGGCATTTAGACCAGTTTACAGGTAGAAGAGGTCGTGTTGGCAGTAGTGTGGCACATTGATCAAGGGGGACAAAACAGCAGTGCCTGAGACCACTTTTGGTGTCAGGCTGTTGTGAGGGCACAGGCCTGAGATGAGTGTTAGACTGATACGGAGTGGGGAGGAGGGCACGTACGAAAGAGTGTGACTTCGGCATCTAGAACAGGAGGGAGAAGAGTGAGTTCTATTTGTTTGGTCCCTCATTAAAAATGATGAGTGGGTCAAGGCCAGAGTTCTCTGGCATGCCTTAAGAGACTTGGCTTTGAACTGGTGCTGATGAGGACAGTTTTGGGTTCAGCAGCTTGCACTGCCATTAACTCAAATCTCCCTCTTTCCTATGAATATATGAAAATGTACTTTTCATACCCAGTTTATATTGTAGTGAGGATTGGACCCAGGGCCTTGTACATGCTAGGNAAGTACTGTACTAACTGAAGTACATCTCCAACCTTAGATTTTAATGTTTTAAATTTCCCTCTGATAGAGTGCCTAACCGATGGCAACTGGGTATTAATTGTTTGAGTCAGATCAAGACTTTAGATGGAGAAAATCTTTATAGTAACTTATTACAGTATGTTAAATGTCCTAAGATCATTGTTTGTTGNACTTAGATTTGTATTAATTTTCTTTAGTCTTTTCAATATTATAGATTGAATAGGTTTTGTATGTGTGTGTTTGTGGAAGTGTTGAATGAATGGTTTACTTTCTCATTTTTGCTTTTAGGATCCTGCAGAACTGTTTTCAGCATTCTTTCTCAAGTATTCCAAAACACAATTTTAGTGATAGTCACAGAGAACAGTAAAATAAGCCAAATGTGGTGGCGCACACTTTAATCCCAGTACTTGGGAGGCAGAGGCAGGAGGATCTCTGAGCTTAAGGCCAGTCTTGTTTACATAGTGAGTTCCAGGCCAATCAGGGCTACAGAGTGTCTTAAATAAAAATTATTAGATGAATATTGAAAGCAGTCTGTCTTAATAAACCTTAAAAAGAAGAGAGGACAAAACATGCAGCTAGGCTAAAAAGGTGCTCATGGCCAAGTTTGGTCCCCTGGGTTTGATCCCTAGAAGTCACATAGTGAAAGAAGAGAACTTATCCCAAGAGTTGTCCTCAGACCTCCACATGTGAGCCAATGCATAGGCACATGTGTGCACACAATAAATACAGATATTTTAAATATGTGATTAGGACAAAATTGTTTTATTCACATGTATAATCTTCATATACTTTGTCAACATGTTTTAAATTTTATGTGTGTATTAGTAGAGATATTTTTGTCTCATTTGTAGGCTCTGAAGACAAGACCCCCAAAAAGAGATTCTCTGAGGTACAGAAGGAGAGAAGAGAACAGGCTCAGCGGACTGTTTTGATACATTGCCCAAATAATATCAGTGAGAAAAAGTTTCTCAAGTATTTATCCCAGCATGGACCAGTTAATAATCATTTCTTCTACGAGAGCTTTGTATGTATNTAAGTATCTGTCTAACTTGGTNGTTNTGCTTTTGAAGGTAGTTTTTGTTGCTTTTTGTAGTGTGTGAAAAAAGATCTCGATATTCTACCTGTTCCTTGATTTCTTTAATGAGGCTTTCCCTCCTTGTGTATGAGAGAAGAAACCCCATTGCAGTGTTTTAGAATTGTACCTGGGATGTAGCTCAGTAATTAAGCATTTGTTTAGNATACTGGAGATCCTGGTTTGTTCAATCCCCAGCATTGCAAAAACAACAACAAAGCAAGCTCGAGTTGTTAGTAACTTTTAATGGAGTGCTTCCATAATCTGAAGACCTTAGTGCAGTGGTTCTCAACCTTCCTAATGCTGCGGCCTTTTAATACAGTTCCTCATGCTGTGGTGACCCTAACCATAAAACTATTTTGTTGCTACTTCATAACTGTAATTTTACTACTGTTATGAATCATAATGTAAATATCTGATATACAGGATATCTGATAGTGACCCATGGTTTGCGAGCAGCTGCCCTAGAGTCTAGTGCTGTAGAGAGTGACAGGAAGAGGGATCTGAGCTTTGCTCTGTGCTGTCCTGTTACAGAGTTTCCAGGGCACAGTAATGTTCCTTTTCCTAATTTACTTGTAATGAGTTGTCTTAGAAGTGTATCTTAGAAGTGTAAAATTTCTAAAATTTAAAATGTAGTATTTTGTAACAATGTAATTTTTTTGGGAATGCTGTGTTAATGTGTTGAATATTGTGAATATAACATTGTGAAACATGTTCTTTTTTCTTTTTCTTATGCCTTTCATACAGGGTCTCTATGCTGTTGTAGAATTTTGCCAAAAAGACAGTGTAAACTCATTGCAGAATGGATCACATACTCCAAACCAGAGAACAGAGCCTGCAATTCCATTTAAGTCACGTTTCCTGAACTTAAAGCTGAAGAATCCATCTCACCAGATATCTGAACAGTCATATGCACAGACAACCAACCAGTCACCTCCGTCAAGCAAGAAACTCTTTGAATTACTGAGTTATGCAGAAAGCGTAAGTTTACATGTATACTTGAGATTTATTAAGTGTATATTTGTGCATTATAGAAGTTCTGATACTCAGCTCCATTATGGNTTAGTAGGTACAGGGTTAGTTTTACGAGGTGAAAGGAGGTAGAGGTGANTGATGAGGATCAATACATAGCATTACCAAGGACAGTCTCTGCTAAGAGCTGTGGATGTAGCCTGGNGGACAGCTGTTGAGTTTAGTCTGTGAGGTTATCTTGATAACTGCCGTAGGACCTCAAAATTCTCGTATGTTTTTCCTCCTGATTTCTTTCAGAGCAGTGAATTACAGTCTTAAATATCCTCACTACAAGCCATTCTCGTATTCACAGACTTTATCTATTTGGTCAAGATATACTTTAAAACATGTATTTGCTTGGCTAGTTTTTTTTTTACAACTCTTAATTTTATTAATGGGTAGAATTGCTTTAAGAAGTTCTTTCTACCTGGGGGCTAAAAAGATGGCTCAGAGGTTCTGAGCACTTGTTGCTTTTGCAGAGGACAAGTTGGGTTCCCAGCACTCATGTCAGGTACTCACTTGTAACTCTAACTCCAGGAGAATCCGACCCTTCTTCTGGACACTGAGGCTGTTTACACACACACACACACACACACACAGATACACTTGTACATATAATTAAAAGAAATCTACACCACAGAATTTGTTGAATGAAAAATAAAAATCTCCCCTCTCCACTTAGTGACTCCTCATGCCGTAGAGCTCCTTACCTCATGGGTAAACCACATGTTACCCAAGTTTGGGGCCCTCTTGGACAATTCAGATGTTTCCTCTCTTTTTAATGTAATAATTATCTACGTTGTGTTCTATAAATGCTAAAGCACTTTATTTCTAGTTTGATATCTTTATCCTAGTGTTTTTATTATTCTTATTTATCAGACTTTTAGCTAGGTTAGTGACCTTTACAAAGAATCAACTTATTTATCTAAATACTATTTTTTGGGTTGATTTTCTGATTTTTAAATTTTTGCTTCTAGCCTCCACAGTTTCTTCACTTCTGTTGACTTTTTTTTAGTTAGTGCTCAGTTCCTTTACCTGCGGCACTGTTTTCAATAAGGGCACTGAAAGCTCAGATTTGTAGTTTAATATTCAACTCTAGTGCAGTTTTGGAGTCTTGATTATTTTAACCCTTAATATCAGTTGTCTAAGGAGTCAGTGGGCTCATTTATGAAGTAGAAGTGTGGGACTTTAACACTTGAATTGTAGTGTTTCTTGCCCTCTGACCTTTGTGCTTGTTTTGACCTCTTTTGGGGTACTTTCTGACTTTTNCTAAATCAGTACTTTATTCTTANTGCTTACAAAGAGTAGTTTAACCAGGTTGTATTTTGCTAGTGCTTTTAGTAGTATTTTTAAGAATCAACTTTTAAGGGTGAGGGGATGGCTCAGTGGAAAAACTGCTTGCTATGTAAGTGCGGGGGCCCAGGTTTGGATCCCTAGTACCCACGTGAAAGCAGCATTGTGGCATATGCTGGTAATCTCAGCACTGGGATAGTGGTGTGGAGACAGGTGGAAATCCACAGCTCCCTGGCCAGCAAGTCTGCCTACAACAGTGATCTCTAGGTTCAAGGTAGAGACCCTGTCTCAAAAAGTAAGACACCCAGTGTTAACCTTTGATCTCCTCATGAATGAAGAGGTAAAAGCACCTGTGTACACTAACATACCACATACACACCCCCACATACACACATATGCACACGTGTGTGAGTGCATATGTGCAAATACATTTTTTATCTACTTTTGAGACTGAAGAATAATTGTATTTTTAAGGTAAATCTCCAAAACCATGAAAATGACATTATTTCACAGACCTAAACATCTGTGTATTTTGTTGCTTTCTTTGGCCAGCTAGATAGACAATCAGCTGATGACGCTCCTGAAGGCCTTCCAGCTCACAGAGGAGAACGTCAGGCTCCGCCATCTCACCTGTTCTCTCATTGAGGACATAGCTGCTGCATATTTTCCTGGCTGTGTCATTCGGCCCTTTGGCTCCTCAGTGAACACATTTGGCAAGTTAGGATGTGATTTGGACATGTTTTTAGATCTAGATGAAGTTGGAAAACTCGATGTTCACAAGGTAATAATTATTTCTTTGCACCACTATAAAAAATTGGAAAATTTAGAAAACCTTTGGACCTATAAAATTATAGCTATTAATTTCTAACTTNNTAAAGCTGACTGAAAAATGAAGTTTATCTGCTAGGGATTATGTGGAATTGTAAAGTATTCCTTTGTGTTGTCTAACATGGGTCACTTACTGTCTCTTCTACATGTGCAGTAAAGTTCTCTTCCTCGGGGTTTGAAGCGCTGATGTTCATGTCTGTATACACAGGTGTGTTTCAGATATTAGTAACATTTTAATTTTGCCAGCTGCGTTCTTTTACATGTTTTAATTTTCCTGCTGTGTTGATAGTCACACAGTCCCTTGTATACTTTCAATTGACTTTGAAACATCCTGTTTCCTATGTGTCACTCGGTGTTGNGGCTGCGAGCCTGTCTAGGAGTTATCTTAGAGTGGAGTTTGGTTTTNTCACCATCTTAGATTGTTTTTCCCATTCTTGAATGGTTCTTGTTAGCACAGCCTTGAAAAGATTGGTCTCTTAGTTTTAAGGCCTACTTCTACCTCAGCCTTCTTGAAGCCATCCTTTTTTTTTTTCTCCACCCTGCTTAAAATTAACCCCCTTTCCCCCCACTGTCCTTTTCGTATCTCGATGGTATTTCTGTCTTTAGGGTCGCTTCCTGTCATGTTAGTTAGTGGCTGATCTGACTGCCTCCCACTGTGTCATAAGCTGAGCAGGGCAGGTGTGTGGCTGTGATTTGCTTCCATTATAGTTCTAGTCATGGAGCCCGCAAAGCTGTGTATGTTCATGGAACTGAAATTAGTGAGGAGTAGGAATGACATCAGATTTAAATGGGCCAGATTTAGTAAGACTAACATGCTTTGGAAATGGAGTTAAATTCCTGGCATGGGCGCCTAAATTATGTGACACTTTTATTTTTATTTATTTCTTAGACATATTTCACAGAATATGTGACTCAGCCATTTAAAGTATACAATTTTGTATTGGTGCTATTATTTCTGTATTTGTAGCGTGATATAACCAGCAGAAAAATGAAATTTAGACTATTTTTATCACACCAAAAAGCAACATCATAGGTGTTAGGCTGGGCTTTGGAGCCATCTGAAGAGTCAGAATTCTGCTTACTAGCAGGGTGGTCTTGGGTAAATGGTTTTCCAAGTCTCAAATTTCTCAACTGAAATTTCTCAATTGACTCAGGATTTGAGATTGACTAAACTAACTAATGGGAAACCTGAGTGATTGGACCTAAGTGCTCAAATGTGCTCACTATCCTCAGAAAGATTATTATTTTATCTTTTTATAAGGGGAAATATTTTTTCTCTGTTGGAAGCAGAAGGTTGTTGATAGATTTTGGTTTTAACTGTTTAAGTTTCTGAAGTATTGTGGTAGTATTTAGAAAAAGTTAATGGTAAAAGGCTCTCCTCCATTGTGATGAAGTAATTTGACATCATTTGTATATAGATTTAATTTATGAAAGTGTTATAAACATGCATGCTTGTTTAAGATTTTTTGGATTATGGGCCTAAGAATATATCATCATTTAAGATTACCATAGATTTACTAATAGAAAAATTAATAATTATTCAGTGACAGTTTAAGCACTCTTAAATTTGCCCAGTTCCTAAGGTGTTATTGATGCAGTTTGTCCAGTTCTGGACTTCTTGGCACTCCANCTTGTTTTAGAATTCTTTGTCTGGTGGTTTTATTCTTCAGCCTAAGTTGACCTTTTTTCTACATTTCAAACTACTATGTATGATGCCCAGAGATGGAGAGGTACTAGCAGGTTGTTTACTGAGGAATAAATGAAGAGTCACTTACTTATTGAAATAATAAATTTCAGTGTTTCTAAATTTGTGTGTGAAATGTGCCAGTGACCTTAACACAGAAGACCCCTTAGAATGAAATAGTAAGCTTACATCTGCCTTTGGTTTTCTCTAGTTTTGCTTTTCCTGGTAGCAAGTCATATATGTTGCAGAATTTAGGCAATAGAAGTGAAGATTAGTAACTTTGTCCTAAGTAATGTTTTCCTGTTGTCTGAACGACTGGTTTGAGTTGTGTGCTTAGTTTCTATTTTTTTCTTTATTAGATTTTCTTTCACTGTGTAGTGCTATAAGAGAAGCACTCATGGANTTAGCTGTTTCTGTAGTTTTTTTCTGAGTATAATGTATGTATGCACATGGGGTGTGCATGCACATGTGTGTGCTTGTCTGTGGAGGCCAGAGTTCAACATGAGGTGTCTTCCTATGTCTCTCCCCTGTCTTGAGACAGCAGGTCTTACTGAATTCAGCACTCACTGATTGGCTAGTTAGGCTGGTCAGCAAGTACTGGTTGTATGTAGACGCTTTACTACCAAGGGAGCTGTTTCCCTAGCCCCACTTTGTCTAAGTTTTGTTTATTTGATGGACAAAAGTAGTTTTTGAGAGTCTCTTACCTTTGCCCATTATTGATGTGTTTTCCATCATCTGCACCTTCCGTAACTACATTGTTTTATTTCTGTGCAGGGTTTATTGATCTCATTGGCCTACATATTCTCTTGNTTTTTATATTGTTACACTTTGGNAACAGACAGTCTCCCATATCTCAGTGGGTTTTCCCAACAGCTATTTGTCTCTTGCTGAGGCTGAATCCAGGGATAGCACTCTAGTCATCACTCTTTCCAGCAGCCAGGCTGACTGTCACTCGTCTCTGCCTATGTTCTTTGTGTCATTGAAAGCAATGACGAACCATAGAGAATTGAGATGTGGCCCTGTATGGATCTTTCTGGTTCTACCTAAAAATGACCTGGGAATCCTCTGCTTACCTACAGAGCACACCCCTATGGGNGGCACCATGCATGGAGCAGCGTCACTCTCTGTCCCTGGCCTGGCTGTTCCTCACAGCTCCAGCTCTCTCCCTCCAAGTCCACTGCTCAGAACTGTTTTGTTGTTTTGTGTGTTTGTTTTGTTTTGTTTTGTTTGTAGTGTCATTTGTACGTCTTTCACTTCCTTTGCATATGAGAAAGTCCAGCCTCACTCTTGTACTACTATCTGCTCTGATTCTGGTCTGCCGGTTGGTGGCCTTTTTTTTAAAAACCATCCTGGGATGAGTTGATTTCAGATGTATTGTCATCATTTTTTTTTTAGTGGATGGTGTTTTTTCTTTGTTTATTTTCCATTGACCTCTATGTAAGGAAAGCTCTGTGTCTTATTTTCTCTTGTTGATCTGCTCATCTTCTACCTGTATTCTCCCCACACTGAGTTGATAGGCCCATTGAGGTGCAAGGCTATGTGGAAAGGCATGTGTATGTTCAGAGAATGTATGTAGTAAGTGACTCTGTATACATTANTACTCTATGTTCACACTCAACCGTGGTGCACATATGTTAATTATAGAAANTCAGTGTTTGCNAGTTAGCGCCTTGTATTTTACAGAACTCAAAGGCTACTCTTGAACCCTTGAGTCTGTTTTGCTATGATTGCATGTATCTCTGTGTTGATTTATTTTGCCAGAAATTATTTAAATTCTTAAGTTCTAAGTCATCCTTTCCCCAAAGTTTAAAAAATTCCTTTTTCCAAAAATCCCCTCTTAATTATTAATGTTTTTATATTCAGGATGCAGGGAATTTTTTGATGGAATTTCAAGTGAAAAATGTTCCTTCAGAAAGGATTGCAACTCAGAAGATCCTATCTGTAATAGGAGAGTGCCTTGACAATTTTGGCCCTGGCTGTGTGGGTGTTCAGAAAATACTAAATGCGCGATGTCCACTTGTGAGATTCTCCCATCAGGCCTCTGGATTTCAGTGTGATTTGACTGCTAACAATAGGTATGACCTCATGAATGTTTTCACTTAAATGTGATTGTTCTAAGGTATTAACTTTTCTTGTTTAGAAACAGTAGCTTGGAACTCCTTTAGACATACTTCAGTAATGACCTACT
>LZPO01034901.1:91270-110949 GCA_001675575.1 Neotoma lepida | reverse complement strand
GCATAGTGAGTGTTCTGCTTAGGAGATAAAAGCTGGAGGGTGGGAGATGAGATCAAGAGAGCTCAAGGGACACAGGTCTGAGAGGGCAATCCTTGGGAGATAAGTAAGGAAGATGGCAGATTCCTGTAGGGGGCAGGTCATTTGGAGTCCTGGGAGCAGGCACCTGCATTTGCAAAGGACAGCTGCCTGATTTGGGAAGTTCTGACTTCGAATCTGTAGCTGGTTTTTGTTTGTTTATTGTATGGTGCTGGGGATGAAATCCAGAGTCTTGTGCACGATAGGCAAGTGCTTTACCACTGNACTATATCCCCAATCCTGAGAAATACTGATTCTGCATAGGTAGCGTATACAGAAATAAGACCACTCTGCCAAGTGGACAGAGGGTCTACTTTGACCTTATCCTAACATCAGTTCTTCTCCAGCTTCCCACTTACTGTTCTAGCATTTGGGCATGCGCGAGCAACATCCATTTGTATTACTGTCTGTTTATAGTTCACAAGTGGATCATCATACAAAACTTCTAGTTCCCACAAAATCCTTATTATAGTAAGATGCAATAATAACCTCACAATAAGTGGTCTTAGTGGGTTCCAGGGGGTTGTAGGGATGCGTTCAAANACTCCATGCAGAACAAAGACGGATACGCTTTCCTTGGCCCTGAGCCACAGCCCTCTGGGTGCACACAATGATCTCCGTGCCAAGTCTCTCCCTGAGAGGTCGGGAGCAAAGCTGGAGGCAGGCTCTCACCTCAGTCAGTATCAGAGGAGCTGGGCTCAGATTCTCCAGTGTGATTGCTGGGTGGGTCCTTTCTTTGTTATGCTTCTGGGTAAGGTGACTTCTTTGTGGCCCATGTAGTTCTAGGAAGATGGAAGTCCTGTTCCAGGCCGATAGGAATGCCTTAGCTGGGATGGAGTTCTGTGAGCTCTTCCCGTACACTTCTTGAGGTGCAGCCCTGTTCATACTAGTCCCCTCCAGTATTGTCTCTTTTGCTTCCCAAGACTCTAGGCTGACCAAGTCAAGGAAGTGACTGGTCCCCACCCTCTGATGGGGCCTGCTCTCCCTGGGAATGGGTTCCCAGCTTGGAGAAGCTCAGCTGCCATTTGGCTGAAGATCCAGTTCTGGGATGCCCATTGGAGTGCCATGCCTCTCTCAGACCTTCGATCCTCTTCATAGCACTTCTTCACAGCTGGGACTCAGGTGACAGTTGGCTCACTGTTGTGTTCCTGTCCCTATTCTTACGGCTTTGAGCAAGTCTGGAAAAGAAAAGGGTGAGTGATCAGCTTTGGCAGCTGTGTAAACTGGAGTTTCCTTAAACCTTGACCTTCTGGTGCCGCCGCTGCCATGATGATGACTTTACCTTCCGGCCCACACAAGGATGGCAGGCACCTGGAGATGCTGTTAGTCCATCATTGGCTGTCTTCGTTTAAGGAGAAGAAACTTAAGAGTGGATTCAGGGTGCCCCTGGTGCCTCATCCCTTGGTGAAGCAGATGTGGCAAAATNATACATAAGGAACCAGAATTCTTTGCTGTGTGGTAGGGACCCATATTTAGATGAAGTGGGGGAAGCCCATATATGGGGGACCTGAACTCTGCTGCAGTTCTGGCCTATGTTTTTAATCAACCTAAGAATGACTAAACCAGCCATTTGGAGTTCAGGGGGCTGTGTTTAGGATGAGCTAAACCACATTCCCATGTTAAAACCGTTTCTAATTTCTTTGGGGCACAAACTGGTGATTTCTATATTCAAGTCAGTGAAATCTGTGCACCTCATCATGGCTGCACAAGAACAATCCCAACCACACTACTCATTCTTGTCAGTTGTTATTCTGTTGATAATCAGGACTTTTNAAATATCTGTGTTGGCTATGAATGAGTCCACAGATTGGAAGTTTGGGGAGCCTCTGGTTTAATATATTCCTGTCATTTAGGGCCATGAGTTTGACTAAGGGTGGAATTATCCTCAGGTTTCCAATGGCAACCTGATCATGGAATGATACACTGAGGTGGCTCATCAATATACTTATACCAGTGAGCTCTTGTCATAGGTGATGCATCCTTGGGGCCTTGTCAAGGACCAGCCCTGACCTGTCAAAGGGTTCTTGAATGGAGGAGTGAGGAATTGAGAAATAATAGGAAGAAATATAGATGTAGACGAAGAAAAAGACAGAGACACAGGATAGCTTCAGGAGGGCCCTGGGTCAATACCCAGTTGCCCTGAGTTTATTCATGATGGGCTTTTTATACATCAGCAAGGGGAGGGGCAAAAGACCTCCCCTTTCAAGGCTGAGGTATAAAGTAACAAGTATAGAGCCTTCAAAACACCTGGTAACCACACTTTTGGCCAAATCATCCTTTTATGCAGCCCTGCTGGGTAAAGCAAGCTCAGACTTTGTGACCTAGAGTAAGNCCTTACTAGGGAGCCTCTGTGGGCCCCCACAGGGCCTCACCAGAGTCTGCACCATGCTTGGTGGATGTCATCTCCCCAAATTATGAGCAAAGGAAACCTCATTTATCTATAAAGTCTAAAAATAAGGAGCCATGCCATAATTAAATGTGAATGTGGTCCTCTAGCTATTAAGACATTGGGAGTCAGCGTCAGTGTGTAACTAGAGTTTTACCAGTGTATGGCCTTATTTTTCTCATGTGTGAAATGAGTCCCATGAGAACTTTTTGAGTTTGAAACTAGAAATCTTAAGTAAAGCATCTAAATAAAGGTTAGTTACCCCAGTGAAAAATGGTAGGAAGAAGGACATGACTTGCTCCTTCCGAAGCAAAGATATCCAATAAGATGAGCAAGACTTTATAATAAATATGTACTTCACTAGGTTATAAATATATATGAAGCTATATTTTTGCTTATTTTTTTGTAGTGCTAGGGATTAAACCAAAGCTGAGAATTCTAGGCAAGTGCACTTTCTCTGAGTCATACCCTGGGCCATGAATGTACTTTCTTTTAAACTTTGAAGAACTGCCTATTTGAGGATATTTTATTATTGTCATTGTCACAATATTGGCCCAAGTTATATTTTCATTCTTGAAGAGAGGTTCATCCATCCATCCATCCATCCATCCATCCATCCATCCATCCGTATATCCATGCATCCATAGATCCACACACCTACCCATCTATACACCCATATTTCCATGCATCTACCTATCAGTGCATCCATACTTCCATATATCCATCCATATATATATGTATATATATATATGAATGCATGCATGCATTCATCTACCTACCCATGCATGCATGCATCCACCTCTCCATTTCTAGAACATCTGCCCTATGATGGACCTGATTTAGACAGCAGAGTGAGTAGTACATATGTAACTCTGGTCCTCACATAGCACAGAGTCTCCTGGGAGAATGATGATATATTCAGCAATGCAAGTTAAAAAACCACAAGGCATGACAGAACTCTACAGCAGTTGCCTACATGTCCGGGATCATCCAAGAACCTTCTCAGAAGTGATGGCTTTGCTAAATTAGAAATACCTGCAAACTGAGGCCAATGAGGGGATCTTGGGGAGACAAATGCTCCAGTGTTGAGGACCCAGCCTGTGCCAAGGCTTGGTGAGAGAAAAGAACAAGACTAGAGGAACTATGAAACCACTGCCAGTCGTATCAGATCAGGAGGGGAAGAGGGAGTTGTAAAAGAAAGAAGGATTGGAGCTTTTTCCCTTAGAGGGGAGCATAAATATTTCAGACCATGGTGTTAGTGATTGCTCCGATGTGACGGTATGTGGTCTGAGGTACGAGTATTCCCAGGGGGAGCTTAGAGTGTTGTGTGTACTCCTGATGGCACTGTTTGGTTCCCCAAGTGTCAGCAGTCCTCACTGATGCCTGGAGAGAGGCCAAGTGAGTGGGGGAGAGCTCTCAGTATCCTTCTTCTGTACCTGTTCATGGGGGTCCTTTGTCATGCTGACAGTGAAGTGGGTACACCATGCTGGCCAGCCCTAGAGTAGCATTTAAATGTTGGGGTTACACATGTCTCACACAGGCCGACAGACTTCTCCAGGAGTTTCCACAAACTTTCATGACATTCACGATGCCTCTCTGGGTGCAAGATCTGTTCTCTGTCATTTGATGCCTGAATCTCACAAGGACCNGAAATCCAACTGGGCAGTTGTCTAGTGACTCTTTTACTTTGTCCCATGTGGCTTTGTGTTTTCAAGGCTCTTCTCCTCTGAAGAATTAAAGCCTTTTATAGACCTTGAAGCACCTTCACCCAGGAAGAGAAAAGTGACACTTAGGCATATGACGTATGGGGAAACAGTGGGCATGGCAGGCATGCTGCAGTAACCCAGGAACTTGGAATCAGATGCCTTGTGACTTTGACTCATACTTTGCTGCTTTCTTGTAGCCAACTGACTGCAGGCAATTGACTTTCTATGCCCCTTAGTTTCTTCATGTTCAGAGTGGAATGATGGGACTGGGAGATGGATCAGTCAGTTTAGTGCTGAAGATCTGAGTTCAATCCCCACTNTAAAAGACAGGCATGGTGATGCATGATTACAAACCCAGTGCCGGGAAGCACCATTAGAGGAATCCCAGGGGTTCACTGGCCAGTTGTCCTAACCTAATTGGAGAGTTCCAGGCCAAGAGAGACCATGCCTCAGAAGACAGTGTGGATGGCTCCTGAAGAATGACACTCAAGGTTGACTTTTGGTTTTCATATGCACAAGCACAAATGTGCACATGTATGCACTTATGTACACCCACACAGATAACCTCACACATAGGCAAAAGAAAAAGGTGGAATAATAGTGTCAATTGCAGAATTGCCATAGACTACAGCATCAATGTGCAGCAGGTCTACAACGCAGCTCCCATTTCTCTCAGGTCTTGGGGTGCAGCTTCTATGTGATGAAGAGTCACACAGGTGAGACACTTTGGGTAGGCAGTGCTTTGCAGCAGCATACTCTTCCTTCATTTCATGNGCTCATCACAAAATGCCCATATAGAAGCTCCATTGAATTGGTGTTANCAGCTAAGAACACTCTCTGCAAGTTTGCCCTCCTTATATTGATATTTGGGTTCAAGTCAGGGGGTCTGCAGCATATATCCACAGGAAACACCCTGGGATCTGCTGGCANCTTTGCAGCCATGGAACAGCCTACTGGCAGAGCAGCCTTGAAGTATTTCAGGTTCAGCCACTGTTGCTTTCTTGACTTTCATGTCTCCTCATCCTGAGATGTCAAAGTGACTTACAGAATGACAACTGGCATAGTATAAGAAGCCACAAGCATTGCTGGACATGGTGGAGCATACTTGTAATCCCAGCAAGTGGGAGTAGACGCAGGAGGACCAGAAGTTCAAGTGCATCAGCAGCTAAATAAAAAGCTACANGAGACCTTATCTTTAAAAAGAAAGTATTGGTTGTTTCCAGTTTCTGGCTATTATAAATAAAGCTGCTATGAGTATAGTCNAGCAAGCGTCCTTGTGGTAGGATGGGGTGTCCTTTGGGTGNGTGCCCAGGAGTGCTATAGCTGGGTCTTGAGGTAGATTGATTCCCAATTTTCTGAGGAAATGCCATANTGATTTCCAAAGTGGCTGTACAAGTTTGCACTCCCACCAGCANTGGAAGAGTGTTCCCCTTTCTCCATGTCCTCGCCAGCATAAGCTATCACTTGTGTTTTTNATCTTAGTCATTCTGAAAGGTGTAAGATGGAATCTTACTGGGACATCAACCCAGCTACAAAACCTTCAACCTACAATTTGCCATGCTTGAAAGATGTGCTGGAGTAATTGTGGCACAGAACTTGTAGGAGTGACCAACCAATGACTGGTCCAACTTGAGGCCCATGCCACAAGAGGGAGCCCATGCCTGACATGACCTGGATGGCAAGGAAACAGAGGCTGGATAGCTCAGTTGTCACCAGAGAGGCTTCATCCGGTAACTGATGCAGAGACTCACAGCCAAACATTAGGCAGAGCTNGGGAACCCTGTGGAAGAGGAGCAGGAAGGATTGTAGAAGCCAGAGGGGTTGAGGAAACCACAAGAACATGACCCACAGAGCCAACTAAGCAGGGCTCATAGGGGCTCACAGAGACTGAAGCAATAATCAGGGAGCCTGTATGGGTCTGAGCTAGGTCCTCTGAATGTATGTTATGGTTGTGTAGTTGGGTGTTCTTGTGGGACTCCTAACAGTAGGACTGTCTCTGACTCTTTTGCCTGTTCTTGGGACCCTATTCCTCCTACTGCNTTGCCTTGTCCAGCATTCATATGAGGGTATGTACTTAGTCTTATTGTAACTTGTTATGCCATGTTCTGTTCATATCCCTGGGAGGCCTGCTCTTTTCTGAAGGGAAATGGAGGAGCAGTGGATCTGGGGGAGAGAGAAGGTAGAGGAAAGGGACTGGGAGGCATGGGGGAGGGGAAACTGCACTNGGGATATATAATGTAGAAGAGAAGAATAAATAAATAAAAAGAAAAGGAAAGGAAAAAAAATTCACAAGAATGCAATGGGAGCCCAAGTGCCTGATGCAGGGCATAAGGCTTTGATCACAGGTGGGCATCTGTGGTGGTTTGAATAGGTAAGGCCTCCATAGACTCNTGTTTGAATGGATGGTCTATAGGGAGTGGCACTATTAGGAGGTGTGGCCTTGTTGGAGGAAGTGTGTCACTGTGGGGGCAGGCTTTGAGATCTCATATGCTCAAACTATGCCCAGTGTGACACACAGTCTCCTGCTGCCTATAGATCAGGAAGTAGAACTCTCAGCTCCTTCTGCAGCACCATGTCTGCCTGCGCACCANCATTTCCCACCATGATNATAATGGACTAAACTTCTGAAATTGTAAGCCAACCCCAATTAAATGTTTTCTTTGTAAGAGTTGCTGCGGTCATGGTGTCTCTTCACAACAATAGAACCCCTAACTAAGACAGCATCTGATGTAACTCTGAACCTCGTAGCAGCCAGACTGAAAGGGAAGCAGATTTAGCCAGCTTGTGATGTCATTCAGCAAACACTCAGCCATGTCCCCAGTACAGAAGGACCATAAAGCTTCTTAGGTCATCTCAGTCTTTCTTAGAACCCCTCATACACTCTGAGCTCTTCTGGATAAAGGACTTACTGGATTATAGAAAAGCAATGGTCTTATCACCAAACTTAATGGCATTAACAATCAGACTTTGCAATAAAGTCCATTTCTGAAAAACTGCGTTTGATATTTGAGACAGATTTCATGGAAAGAAATGAAGCATCAGGGTATCCTGGTCCAGGTCTTCTGTTTGTAGTTTATTTTCTCTGGTGGACTGCTTGACTGGCATCTACTCACCTTCCACATAAACTTCCAATCCACCCCAGTGCACAGACATACCAATGCAGGCATTCCTACCTTGAGGGCAGCACGTGTACAGCACTTGATTCATCTAGTTTTGATCACATACTTTCAAGAGGTTATTTCTTGTAACAAGTTAAAATACAACCTGACAGAAAACTTGAAAAAGATGAGATTTAGTTCATACTACAAAGTTATGATTATGAGAGAGGTCTTGGAGGTAATGAATGATAGAGATAGGTGAAGAAGCAGAAATGGACTGAGAGGCCACAGANGGCCTTTTACTAATGATCAAGGTACTAGGCAGGAGCTGGGAAACAGAGCTGGGACATGTACAATTAAGTTCAGGGTCCCACTCGGAGTCAGGTGCCCTGAAGGTGTTCATTCCTGTGTCTTTACTCACTTTGCTCTGTTCTCTTCCCTTTTGGGTGACTGACATTTGCACTCTTTACCTCAAGCTTGACCACCCTGGAAGACTTGGCCATCCTGGGAACTAATGTGATGACCATCTGGATGAGCTCAGGTGGANTTTTGCTGGATACAGAGGTGCACACCTATCATCCCAGAACTTGGGCGGTGGAGGCAGGAGCATTAGAAGTTTGAAGCTATACTCACAAACAGCAAGTTCAGTGCCAGTCTGGGACACAGGAGTGTNTGTCTAAAAAAAATTTTCAGTAACTCATTTCAACAATTCAGTAGGATCTTTTCCAAAAAAGTTTCTGAAATATTATTGTCATTATTATATACCGGATAATGGTGGCACACACCTATAACCACAAAACTCAGGAAGCTGAGGCAGCAGGATTGTGGGATGGATACCAGCCTCTACCACAGAATGACAGCAAGGACAGCTGAGAAACACAGTATGATCCTGTTTCTAAAATAAAATAGAGCTGGGCAGTGTGAGACATCTAAGTTTAAAACCCAGCCTCCCTACTCACCCCCCCTTTAACATTCAGGCCAGCTTCTTATGGCCTCGAAGCCAGAGTCTCCTGGTTTATGAGTAAGGAGGGGGACTATTCTGTCTTCCCCACAGGAATGACATTAGAGAGAACATGGATAAAGTGACCAGAGCTGCCCCGGTTTGCCATGAGTATTGCCATCATCTGAGGACAGCTGCTTAAATTAAGTACAACTCCCCACATGTAGGTTACTGGCAGTTTCCACACACTTGGGAATGCCTGGATACTCCAAGGTTTAGGTATACTTCTTAGGAACACACAAAATCCTTCATCTCAGATGAGAGTGGTGCTGCTAGCTTTTGACAACCAGCACCGGGGAGTCGGAGACAGGTGGATCTCTGTGAGTTTGAAGGTGGCTTAGTTTACATATTAGTCCCAGACTAGCCAGGGCCACACAGTTGAGACCTTGTCTCTTAACTAAAACAAAACAGAACAAAGCAAAAATCCTTTATCTCTATGTTCATCTTACCCTTCCTCCCTGCTCCTTGGAGTAAGTTAACTGTGGTTCATTTTCAAGGAAAAATGTCAAGGTCAGATGCAAGCAAATGGATTAAAGATCAAGTGGATTCTGTTGGAACAGTTGGCACTCTGTGAAAGCTTTTCCCTCCTCAGTCCCAGGAGCTAAGTGATATTAACAGGTTTACAAAGCAATGTCAGGCTATCTTGGGAACAAAACAACAGGGACATGGGCCCTTCCCTGACTTTGATTCTCTGGCCTTGTGAGTCGTAGAACAGTGCCTGCCTAAGGTCTCGCTGAAAGACAAAATAGTAATAAACCAAAGGGCAGAGTGGCAAGCGCCCAGCTTCAAGGTGTCCAGGCCTTAGACGAAACCATCTGCCTTTGCTTCNCTCTGCAATTGCAGCCAGGGAAATTGGACAACCAGGAAGGAAGAGCCTTTCCATGAAGTTCCTTTTTGAAGTACAGAGAAGACACGCCAGCGCTGAAGACCCTCAGCTCCACCTGGCTCACTCTTACAATTTCACCTCACTTCCGGGCCTTCCCTCCGTCCATAGTCATCTCCCCTTCTTGCTTCTTTGGCACAATTTTGTTCTCCAGCAGCTCCGCTTTCTTGAGCTGAGTTGGCTATAGGCCTGCCACTCTTCATTCTGATGGTACAGCCTCCCCAAATGTGCTGTGCTCTCCCCTTTGCAGTCCAGTTTGTTATGGACCCCCTGATTTACCGGTCAGTTAGGAGGATCCTCCCGGTACCAAAGCTGCTGAATGCTTCTCCCAGGCTTCAGGCATCACCACAGCATCCCTTTTCCTCTCTTTGTCTGTCCACTATCCTGTTTTCTCCCTTCCTAGTCCAATTCTCCTCCCCCAAGTAGGATTCTGTAAACATAAAGGCCATTTGTTAAGAGTCTCTTTTTGTTCTTTTTCTCTTGCTAAGTTCCCCTCATCCTTGGTGGTACCATTCTCTCTCATGTGCAGATCTGAGCCGAGTCCATGAATTTAGAGTTTATTTCTGGAGATTTGAGACTTTATTTTCAACTATCTGTGTGGATGTTGTTTTTAGAGTGTAAAAAGACAGTGTTTGCTAAAGTCACCTACCTACCCCGAGGTCAGTTACATGATTGTCCAACCAAGACTAATGCGTTCTGCCTCACCTTTCTACCTGTCTCTCACTTTCAAGATGGAGAACCACATTGTCTTCAGCTTTTCTGTTCAACTCTACAATCTGGTGTCTGTCTTGTGCAAATCCAGTAATCACTTTCTCTTGAGCACCTCCAATAATCTCTTCTATATACCTCTTCTCCTCTGCTCTGCTCTCCTCTCCTCCGCTCTCTTCTGCTCTGCTCTCCTCTCCCCTCCCCTCTGTTCTCNGCTCCCCTTCCCTCTCCTCTGCTCTCCTCCTCTCCCCTCTCTTTCAGTATGGTCTCCTCATGTAGCTCAGAGACCCCCAAACCTTTACCTTTCTCCCTTCCTAGTGCTGAGATCATAGGCATGTGTCACCAGCCTGGACCCCAACATTTCTTGATTGATTCTAAAGTCTTACATCAGTCCTGTTACTTTTCTGCTCCTAAACCCGATTACCAACTACATCAAGTTTGGTCACCTGGGCTTCAAGGGCACTCAAAGCCTTGCCAATCTATCTCCATCAGAGCAGTTAACTCTTCCCATTAGCCAAACTGTTCTCTTATCATTCATTAGCTTACTTCTTTATAGTCTTTCCTTAAGGGACAGTGAATTATTCAGTACGCCTTATGGACCACAGATTGTATTAGATGTGGAGATTGTACAGCAGGAACAAGACATCATCATAGTGGTGGATTTAATATCTTAGCAGGCTTCAAATTGTGAGTAATTTTTTTTTGAGAGAAGGTTTCATGTAGCCCAGGTTGGCCTGGAGCTTGCATGGTAGATGAGGGTAAACTTGAACTCCTGATTTTCCTGCCTCCATCTCCTGAGTAACTATGCATGAGCCACTGAACCTGGCCAGACTATATGATTTAGTGGGCTTTATGTCTGGTAATGGATTTGCCTAGATTTCACTACCGACTTCNATTCTTAGTTTCAAACCCTAACGTATTAGCCAACCTTTGCTGCAATAACAAGCAGCCGCAAACATTGTGTTCTAAAACAGGAAGCTTCCAGCTGAGAATTTGATTCATGTCTCACTCTCCTGTGGCTGAAGCAGCTGGGATGGGTTATCCTCACATGGAAGGGCAGTGGGATATGACTTTAGCACTTCTGTGGATTCCACAAATACAGAAGGTCACGTGATTGAGACCAACATTGCTGGATGAGACCCCTTACACATCGTGAAAGAGCCATTCAAAGCTCAAAGCCAATCTTCCTTATTAAAGCAATTTTGAAGTTGCTTCCAGNATGCCAGTATGAACCCCTCCTCTTATGCTCATATTCTAGTTAAAGTCAATATGGTACCAATTTACAATGGAAGAAACTGCTGTGTAATTAAGTTCCTGGTCTCGTCCATTGTGCTCAGGTTGTTGAATGTGAGAAATTGCGTCTACTATACACCTCAAAGAACAATGTTTTTGTTTTTATTTTGAGATGGGGGAGTCTTGTGTTGCCCCCTAGCTGGCCTTGAACTCACTGTGTCATCAGAGNTTGACCTTGGACTTTTGATCTTCCCTCTTCCACCTTCTAAGTGCCAGGATCATAGATGTATACCACATGCCTGGTGAAAATAAAATGTTTGTCTTATTAACAATCATACGCATATTTATAAAAGAAGAGAAAAAGCCTTGTCGAACAGTTACTATTACTATTACTCTTCATCATTTTCTGAAGTTCCAGTTTTCTGTCCATGATGGCACTCTCTTCCTGCTGTCTGCCAATCTGGATGTAGAACTCTCAGCTACCTCTCTAGCATCATGTCTGCCTGAGTATTGCCATGCTTCCCACCACGATGGCAATGGACTAACTCTGAACTGTAAGCCAGCCCCAATTAAATGTTTTCCTTTATAAGAATTGCCATGGTCATGGTGTCTCTTCATAGCAATAGAAACTAACTAAGACAATGGGTAAGGCTGTCTGTTGCCAAACCTGAGAACCTGAGTTTAATCCCCATAGCCCACATCATGGAAGGAGTGAACCAACTCCTACAAGTTATCCCCTGACCTCCACATGTGCACCCACACATTCACACACAGAATGAATACATTGAAAAAAACCATTTAAAATGTAAATTTCATTTATATGTCAAAAATGGCAACATATAGAAAGAAGTAAACTTAACAAAATGTTCATCATGCTTATGAATATGACTGTTAAATATTACTCAGTATCAAAAAGCATGAGTAAATGGAGACATGATCCATGCTCTTCTATGGGAAGTTTTCATTTGAAAGACCTGTCAGTCATTCCAAGTTATTTGAATGCAATTTCAATGGGCTTCCAATTTTCCTACAGCTAAATATAAGATTGCATGGCTTATGTAGAAAAGTAAATGTTCAAAAATCAATGGACAAAAATGGAACTTGAAATTAGATTCATGATTATCTGTAAACTCAAGACAGCATACAAACGGTGGCCCGGCAAACCAGCTCAGAAAAGGTAGCTTGTTTGATAACCAGTGATGACCAGGTGCTATCCAAGTAAAGGTAAACAAACCTAGAATTTAATTTGTATTACATTAAAAAAAAAAGTCCAGGTTGATTAAGGTGCAGAAAGTTACATAGCAGAAATTCCAGAAGAAAATTTGCAGTACTATTTGCATAATTTTTAGGAGTAACTTCTTAGGAAGAAAAGGGAAAAAAGAAAGAGGTGCAGGTGTGGTGGTGCACACCTGTAATTACATTTGGGGTAGATGCAGGAGTTCAAGGCCAGCCTCAGCTACAGAGCAAACTCCAGGCCAGCTTGGGCTATGTGAGACCTTGTTTCATAAATACAAAACAAAACACAAAATCAATAAATGAAAGAAAAATCCATAATATGGAGGAAATATATATATAATTTTATATGTTTATATGTATGTATTTGTATGTATGCCTATTTATGCAAGTGTGTATGTATACACATATTTATCTGTATAAGAATTTTTAAACTGTGTAGCAAATGATACTAAATAGAATCTAAGCATGAGTAATACACAGATGCACAAAAATGTAGTGCAATGTAGTGCATATAAATGCCAAACCTTTATGTATACAGAGAAATCCTGTTCACAGGACAGGAAAAGATGAGAAAGCCCACGGGAAAACTGGACAAAGGGTAGCAGCAGAGATCACTATGCATTCTCATGCCACTTCCGGAGAGTGGATCATCTAATGATGTCATGTGACTGTCTCACTAATGAAGTGACGATGTCATTGCCAGAGCTGAGGAGGCTCTGGGGACTGTGCTGCCTTTCCACACATCTTTCTGAAGCATGGGCGAAGAGCCCAAGATGGGCAGAGCCAAGTGCCCAAGTCATCTCCTGCCTACTACACATCTTCATTATACTGTTGCAAGGATGAAAAAGAAACTGCTATTATTTTACCCCCAGAGAATATGAGCCTAATTTTTAAATTGAATTATATGCCCCAAATACAAAACACAAAAACACAGTTCACAGAANTGAACAGCCCTCCAGATAATGAACTTCCCCAGCAGTCAAGAAAACACAAACAAAGATAAACCACTTAAAAGAAAACAATCAAATTGGAAATAATTAAAAGAAACACAAAGCACAGAGCAGCTGTGATGCAGGGAACCCGGCNTTGTGGTGTCGAGCTGTGTGGCGCTGTGATGCTAGGAACAATCCANAGTGTAAAGGTTGAAGGCAGATATGTCCTGTATATTCAGCTCATGTGTATTTCATTTTGTTATTCTTGACAGGAGTGTGGACCTTGAAGATAAACAAGCCTCTAGACTTACATGACAGCTTCAGACACACTGGAATTGAAGAGCAGAGTTAAATAGTATGACATGAAATACTACGTGTCAACTAAAACAAAAAAGTTAGATTTAAGGGATGACATGGCACACACATGGCATATTAAATAATAAGAAAGGGGTTACAGAATAATAGTATAATACCCAGGAACCCATTTGTCTAAGACAATATTCATAAAAACCTTATTTTCTAAGTATCTATCAACCATCTATCTACCTATCTGCCATCTGTTTACATCTGTTTATCATATATATATATGTAAAACATACATATACACATATATATGAAAGGGAGTTGAATAACATCNGTCTATGAACATTGATTGCCTAGAGGACTAAAAAGTAGTTAACCTGTTCCTTTCACTATCTTTNCATCATTTCACCTCTTATAATTCAGTGAATTATAATAAAATTTTTCAAAAACCTTACAAGATAAAGTTTGCTTGAGATATCCTCTCTAACACAGTTATGGATGTTAGATGTTTTCCTTTAAAATGCTATCTCTCTTTTTTAAGATTTACTGTTAATTATCTGTGTGTATTTGTGTGTTGGTATGTGCCCATGTGTACAGGTGCCCCTCGATGCCAGAAGAAGGTGCCAGATTTCCCTGAAGCTTAGGTGTGAGCTGGCCAACATAGGTGCCCTGGGAACCAAACCCAGGTCCTCTGCAAAAGCAGCAAACACTCTTACCTTCTGAGCCACCNCTCCATCCATAAAATGCTATTTTTTAATCACTGTAATAGGACTTTGGGAGGGCAGGTAAGTTACAGCCTGCTTGCNCTATCGTTTCTCTTCCAGCATCCCTCCCACTGACTTCACTGTCCAACTGCTCTGTCTGCACTCACCCAGTTTCTTCTACACAGCACACTCCACTCTGCACAGGCAGTTTCTGGCTAAAATCAGTGGATCTGAGAGCTCACTTGTGGTACTATTCAGAGGTTAGGCAATGAAGCATGTGAATTCCTGGCTTTGCTTTGTTTATTCAGGATGAGAAGCCAATGTGATTTATGACTAGATGTAGTGGTATACGCTCTGGAGACCGGGGCAGGAGAATCACAAGTTCGAGGTCAGCCTGGGCTGCTTTCTAAGTTTGAGGCTAGTGTAGATTCTATAACAAGACATTGTCCCACAAACAAAAATTCCCTCCATTGTCCTAAAGGTTTATTTGTTTGTTTTTATTTCATGTGTATGAATGTTTGCCTGCTTGTCAGTATGTTCATCATTTGCATGCAGGTACCCTCAGAGAACAGAATAGGGCATTTGGATTCCCCAGAACTTGAGTTATAGGCAGTTACGGTGAGCCACTCTAGGTGAGTGTTGGGAACCAAACACGGTCTCTGTAAGGGCAGCAAGTGCCCTTAACCACTTCAGCCCCCTTCATTATCTTAAAAGAGATCTATTTGGTNGAACAATATTTTCAGTGGCTTGATAATTCTTGACTCTTTGTGGCAATCCACTTGAAGATTTTTGCCTTTTTTGTTGACAGCACCAGCCAGGAACCCTCAGAAGCCACTGACCTACTTTCTAGTTGACACCCACCGCCTTGATATAAGTTACAGGGGCAGATTACAACAAGCAGTGGGATGGGTAGGAACAAGCTACTCGAATCTCCCCCCAGCACCCGGTCAAGGAGCAGGCACAGCACATGCACATGGTGCCTTACCTGGTTAGCTAAGTGGAGCAGCACTCCTTCAAGGATGAACAGGTCACCTGTTGAAGGTGACCCAAGAAAGCACGTCCCTAAGATTTTTGCTAATGGNATGTGTCAAAGGAGAAAGAGGAAACAGCAGGGTAAGCACAGAGATTTCTTCTTTGGAAACCACTGACAGTCCATTGTTCCTATTGCAGATCTAGAAGGGACCACTGGGCATCCTGGTGTCCTGTGGTCTGTCCCCAGATCAAGGCAAGGGTTCTTTTTCATAATGTGAAAGATGGAGAAGTCATCACTTTTACAGAAATTGTTGTTGTCATAAATGTGTGTTTTCTCAACTCAGTAGCACAATGGCAAGCAAAGGGACCTGGAGTGGCCTTCATCATCTACATACAGCGTGTGTCACCAGCATCTGCCAGGATGAAGGCGCCTGATGGCTTGACCTCAATGTGCCCATGAAACAAACAAGTTAAAGGAAAATTAAAGCCACCAAAGAACTCAGGGAAAAGCAATGATGGAGAGCCCCACTGTCCCCTCTTGTGGGATACTCCCAAGACTGCTCAGTCCTGTCTTGCTCCACAAAATGTGCCCATAGCCAGAGAGCTACTTCTCCANTTGGGCAGCAGATTCTGAGCCTCACACTCTGCCGTTGTGCCTTCCTGGACTCTGGATTTCCTGTCCTCATCCCTAACTTGCACCAAAGGTATTAAATTCGAGTCTTAACTCTTCCTCTAGCTCAGTGGTTCTCAATTTATGGGTCACGACGCTACAGGAGGTCAAAAGACCCTTTCACAGGGGTTGCATATCAGATATTTACATTATTATTCATAACAGTAGTAAAATTACAATTATGAGGTAGCAATGAAAATAATTTTGTGGTTGGGGGGGTCACCNCAACGTGAGGAACTGTATTAAAGGGTCACAGTGTTAGGAAGGTTGAGGGCCACTGCCCTAGCACCTGCTATCTGATTCACATTCAGAGATCAGCGCTGTATTGCTGGCTGGCCGGGTGGGTGGCAATGAGCCTGTCTACCACACACATGTTCCAAGACTTTTCCCTTCACCCATGATTTTATCTGTATGGAATGTGCAGCCGGGATGACATATTTCAGGGCAGACAAAACTCTTTTGCAGCTTCTCAACACAGATTGGCTGTCTCAGCAATGTCTCATGTTAAAATGGCATTCAGGGTGCCCAGAGTATTTGTGTAGGTATTAATTCCATTTATATTTCAATTAGGCTAGGCTGGCTGTACAGGGACCTCCAAGAGTCCCCTTGTCTCCACCTTCTCAGTACTGAGATTACTCAAATGGTACTGTATCTGCCTTTGATTTTTTTTTACATTAATTTCTGTTTGTTTCATTCTGTTTTTTAGGAGTCTGGGCACATGTGGAGGTCAGAGAAAAATTCTGAGGATTCATTTCTCCCTTTACACCACGTGGGTTCTGAGGACTAAACTCATTGTATCAGGTTTGGTACCAATCATCTTCATCCACCGAGTCATCTCATCTCCCAATACCCAGCTCTATGGGGCTTTTCCAAGAGCCTTTCCATCTGGGCTTGGAGAGCAGACTCAGGCCTTCACACTTGCGCGGCAAGCACTTTACTGGCTGAGCTGTTTTGCGAGCCCAGAACTACTTTTTATGGCCAACGATATTACCTACCCTCTTAAATTAAGCAAAACCACAAGGAAGGCCAAGTTGCCNNTTGGGTCTTGCCAGTCTCAGGACCGTATGGAAGCCGTAAGGGCTTCTGCTCTGTCTCCACTGTCNCCCTGCAGTCTCTCAGCTCCATGCNTGAGGCTTCCCTGTTTGAGGCTGAAGTAGCTCTCTGCGCTTCCCTTCTCAGACTCCCTTGCCAGCTGGCACTTAAAGGAGACAGGGTGGGCTGCCTTTCTGATTTCCAATGCCAATCGGCACGGCTGGCAGCCGTGGAAGAGAGCCCAGATGCCCACTGAATTATGCTCCCCTAGGCCACANTATGCTTGTATAGAGGTAGCAGTAGCTGTGTTGGAGTCCCTTTGTGGNNGTACAGCCATCCACGCTCTCTCCTCTCTTTCTTACCCTAAGAGAGTTCTGTACCCTNTAACNTCTCTCAGGCGTGCCCCTACCTCTTTGGTGATCTGAGTACCCTCTGGGCTGAATTTCTATCCCCAAGATCTAAGTCATAGCCAGGCCTCCTTCCCCAAAGAACAAAAGCCCAGCAAGCTGAAGTCCCAACTCTGGGAACCA
Source organism: Neotoma lepida (assembly GCA_001675575.1). Classification (NCBI taxonomy): domain Eukaryota; kingdom Metazoa; phylum Chordata; class Mammalia; order Rodentia; family Cricetidae; genus Neotoma; species Neotoma lepida. The sequence goes on along the minus strand of LZPO01034901.1, from coordinate 93,481 downwards.
GGCTCAGCCTATGAATGCCCACCTTTGAGGCCCAGGCACCAGTAGAGCAAAGCTGCCCACATTGGACCTGCTCTGCCGACAGTTCCTGGCCTTCAGCAGTGGAGCATGAGCTGCAGTGGATCCCCTGCCTCCGCCATCACAACCAGCGTCTGAGTGGAACACCTCTCCAGCTCCAAGAACTTCCCCACACTCTGCTCTGTCAGTCTACAGCCCTGGGGATGGTCCTGACTGCCTGCTAGGAAACCTTTTGGTTTTTCGGGCCCCAGTCTTTTCTATATTCAGCTTCCCCATGCCTGTGGAGCTGATTCTGTGCTTGGTGGGCCTGGCATGCTTTCTGTTTTCTTGACTAGAACATGGCTGATGCTCTCTTCCTGTGACTGGACTGAGGGTCACTACCTGTGCTTTAACAAATAGGGTTAGGTCACCCTTGATAAGCTAATTTAAAAAGTCGAATTAACAGTGATAAGCAGAAAAGGAAGATTTAGTCAATGTGGCCCCATTGGGAAGAGACACGGAGATCTGATGACCACCCCCTAATCCATTTTTGAGTCCTGAAGTGAGGGTGACATTTAAGTAGAAGGTCAAGGTTATGCATATTTAAGCAGTCGCCAGTCAAGATGTGGTTCTGACCACCACTGACTTGCCATTGCCATCTATAAGGTGGCCTGTCAAGTGGTCAATCTCTTTCTTGGAGAAAGGGGTCCTCTCTGCCTGGCGCAGGCTTCAGGATTTCTCTCCTCCCAGCACAAGGTTCCTGGGGAGGAATTTCCCATTTATTGGGGTCCATAGTGAGGGAGCCANATGTCTCTTCAGAATATCTTCAGCCCTGCTAAGTCTGTTTGGTCAGNGCGTTAGAAATGGAGCATGTAGGAAACTATGGTGTTGACTTGCCTGTCGCTATGTTCAAATGAGTTATGACACCCAGATGAAATCCTGTGCTGTGTCAAGTGTGGCACACAGCGGGATCATGACTAATCACTACACATGCTGGCTTGCAGCAAAGTGCCTGTGTTGGTCAAGTGGTGGCTTCTGATAGAAAATGACAAGCTCAGGCCTTTAAAGCCTCAGCTTGGCTTATTGGTGAGCTAACTCACCACACAGAGGATCTATAGATGTGCAGAGTCTATAGATATTCCTGATAGTGGGAGGTGCAAGCTGCAACAACTTCTTTTTTGCTTTGGAAATGAAATCCTGGCATTTTCTACATCTCTGGAGCCCCTGGAAACTGGAGAAGTGCTGTGGGGGTGGGTGCCTCAGAAAGGGCTCTGGGTATGAAGATATTTCCACCCTGTGTGATTATTCGCTCAGTGACATTTCCAGTAAGCTCTCAATACTCAGCTGAATAAAGGATGCACCCTACTTGTGGACAGAGCTGCCCCTCCACCCTCTCTGCTGCTTACTCAATGGCCCATGTGCAATGTGTTCATTTTAGCAGCCTATGCATTGCTCCGGATATGACCTCACCAAGGTAAAGTGAGTTGCAGCATCACAGAACACCTAATCTGTTGATAGCAGAGACACACACTGAGTCCTAATTTTGAGGGCCCTCTCCACGCAGGGTAACTCNATTGGAATCCTTTTCGGAAGGGTAGAAGCTGTTAGTACTGTTGAAACAGACCCTTACTCTAGATGGGAATTGCCTCTTCTCTGCAATGCTTTGGCAACATTCCTGTCTGTGGATGTCTGGANTATCTTAGCTGTGATCATGAATTCTGGTCATAGACTTTATTTCATAGCAAAAGAAGTAATGCATCTGGCTTAGTAGAATGCAGGAATGGCCTGATGAACCAGTTTTATAGAGGCTTTATTGTTGCTCCCTAACTTTACAATTTCATCTCTGGCTTACAGAAGCACAGTGGTATTGTGTAGGAAGTGAGGAAAAGAACTCACAACAATCTGAGATGGAGACAGGATTGTGGGGACGGGACTGTGGGGACTCCGTTCCTTGCCTTTTTGGATTGTCTTCATCTGTAGTAAAGATTGTTGTGTCTCATAGCATGGAAACAGGTTGTTACTTTTGTGTGAAATGTCAAGGAAGAGTAGATTGTACATGGATATTTGCTGTGGGATAACTTTCTGTACGCTGTGAATATGTGTTGCTATGATTGGTTAATTAAAAAAAAACTGCTCTGGCCTATGGCAAGTCAGGATATAGCCAGGCAAGAAATCCAAGAGAGAGACAGGAAGAAGAAAGGCAGAGGCAGAGGAGAC
>LZPO01034901.1:8271-18809 GCA_001675575.1 Neotoma lepida | reverse complement strand
CACACACACACACACACACACACACACACACACACACACACACACACAAGCTGTATTGAGGCTGAGGGTGCAGAGCAGTGGTAGAGAGCTACCTGAACATGCACTGTCTTGGATTGGAGCCTCAGCACCAGGCTGGAAAACTTCACGTCTGTCCCTCAGCTGTACTCATCTGTTTCTTAGTTGTAGATGGTCCCCTTGGCTAGTTTAACCCTGAAATATAATTTGTTAACAATTATCAATAAGCCTTGGAGATCATGGGTTACCACAATACACATGACCCAGTAGACACNAGGTAGGCTGTCACTGTAGAAGTAGGGTCAGGCCCCTGGATTCCCCTGGAAGACACTGGACAGTACACTTAGGCTAATCTTCTCTGTGGATGCCGGGGGCAGGAGGCTGGCTGACATCTCCNATCATGTGTTCCCAACCTCTCCAAGAGTACATTTGACCCATTTCTAGCCCCTCCTAACTTTGACTGAGTTGTGGTTTCTGTGGTGTGTGTCACTNTGTGACCGTTGGCTGCCGAAGACAGTCTGGCTGCTACTTTGGGGAGGAGATTTAGTGTTGGGAAGTCCAAGTTTACCAATGGAAGGCTGTTTGTTCACCAGGTACCAGGTGACCCCACATGTGATAAATATCCAACCTTTGCCCACTGCCCAGTGTTTCCAGGTATTGCTGCACTCATGACTCTGGATAACACCAAGGGGATTGACAGTACAACCCACAGGGTGATCGCTTACCGACCATGATGGAGTTACCTTTCATGCCCTGGATTGATGGGGCAAAGCTGCCTCCATCAGCCATGGGATAGCCTTGTCTCCTAATCACACCAGGGAACCTGGGGCATGTTCACACTCTATAGTCATAAGCAAAGTCAAAGGATGTGCTGTCTCATTAGTACCTGACACTACATCCTTCCAAGCTCCTGCACAGATGAATGAGTGTTAGATGTTCTTGTTTTTCCAAAATTAGATGACCAACTACCACAAGAATGTGTAAATGTCAGTACTATCTAGAGGGAGGGGCTAAGAAGAGAAATCCAAGTTCACTCATGGAGAGAACATTTTATGAAGCTATCCAGAGAAGATCAGAAAACCTTTCTAGCTCATTTTCCCTGAAGCTATTGTAGAACAAGGTTGGTTGGGTTATTTCTGGAATCACCACTGGCCAAGTGCTCCTTCGTTGTCTTTTACTGTACTGGGTTCTGGGGAGGGGTGAGCTAAAAGGAGAAACANAGTGTGGTTGGTTCTTTCTTTGCTCCTCCTCTTCCTCATCCTCTTACTTCTTCTTTTAAAGACATAGTCTTCTGTGTAGCTCAAGCTGGCCTTAAACTCACCAGGTAGCCTGGGCATCCCNGGAACACATTATTCTCCAGGAGGCCATAGTTTCTGCTTTCAGGAAACTGATGGTCCAACTAAAAAAGGCAAACAGATAAGTGGACAATGAGGTGCAGTCAAGATCTANAAGAAAAACAAGAAAAAAGTAAGGTGGGCAACAGAGAAGGACCTGGGATGGATGGAGATGGCTTCAAAGACAAGAGCACTGCTTGGTCCTGGGCAGGCCTAAATTTAAGGCTTCCATGGCACCTTCTTAGGGATGAAGCCAGATAGGATGCATCTGTGTGCCTAGACAGTGATCTGGAAAAGAGGCTCTCAGGTGAAGGAATAATGAAGTTGGAGGCTTAGGGCTCTACCATGGAGTTGATGTTAGGATTCGGTGTTTCTTCCCCAAAGTGCTATCTTTGGGGATTATGGAAAAAAATTCCTTATTCTTTCTTCTACTCTTTAAGAACAAAAAACAATACATTAAAAAAAATGCACCGCCAGGAATGGTGGTGCACTTTAGTTTCAGCACTCAGGAGGCACATGCTGGCAGATCTCTGTAGATCCAAGGCGAGCCTGGTCTACATAGCGAGTTCCAAAACAGTCAGCTGTATAGACTTTCTCTCAACAAACAAACAACCCCCCAAACAAACAACAAAAACAAAATAAACAAACCACACATACAAAGGAATAAATGTAGTGTAGGTGGACATTTCTTTCCTGCCCACCAGTTCCCAAATAACCAACATGGAGACANAATACGAATTATATATAGATGCTNGGCAAATAGCTCAGGTTTGTTACTAGCTAACTCTTACATATGAATTAACNCACATTTNTTATCTATCCTTTGCCATGTGGCTTGGTANCTTTTCTCAACATGGCATGCCCATCTTGCTTCTTTCTGCATCTGCTCGAGNCTCCTCAGATTCTGCCCTTCTTCTTCCCAGCATTCTGTTTGGCTTTCTCACCTGACCTTATCCTGTTCAGCTATTGGCCAGTCAGCTTCTTTATTAAACCAATCACAGTGACATATATTCACACAGTATAAAGAAATATTCCACCATGTAGTAAGATTTCTAAAACTTTGTATCTCTACTGAGCATATCCAGACATTTTTCTGTCACTCTTCTATAAGCAGTGAGTGTGAACACTTAGCGAATTGCATGTGCCTTGTGTGAGGTATTACAAGCCATGCAGATGTGATTTAAAGGATGTGGGAGGCTATGAGCAGGTTCTATGCTGAGGCTACCCTATTTTTGCATCAGAGTCTTAAGCATCTGTGAATTTTGACAGGTCCAAGGTATTCTCNTGAGGACAGCAACTACGAATGAGTGTCTGCTGACCAACCAAATTTCTTTGACAAAAGCAGGCTATGGGTGTCATTTGGTCCAAGCAAACACCAACCAAGCCGTGTTCTAGGGGACCACGTTTGAGACTCTTTGTGTATCTTTTAGTTTACCGGCTTCTTTCTGAGGGAGGGCACACTTTGAGTTTGTGCCTCAGGGCAGGTCTGGAAAGAGGCTGCCAGGTGAGATCAGGGAGCGACTGGGAAAGAAGACGAGATACCAGCTAGAGAGGTCCTGTGGAGGAAAGAACNTGCTTAGAAGTACAGATGCCATGCTTCCTTGCAGGGTGCCACTAGCTGCCCATCCTGCTGTCTCACCCTGGTTCTGGACTGACTGGCTGTGACCCAGGCAGCTGCTCCTAGACAGGAGACATGTTTCATCCCTGTGGTGACTGTGCCTGTGATAATTTACATTTTGGTGCAAAAGCATCTCCAACTNCTTTGAGATGAAAGACTCCTTATAAAACTGAGTTATGGCCCTGCTTAACACGAGCACCCTGGGTTTCTCCAAAAGTGGAATTAAACCCCTTTGGCATCTGGGGCGAGCTGCCTGGAGACGCTCCTTGGTCATTTCAGAAGGCTGAGCTCTTTCTGTTGAGCCCATGTGCTGTAAATCATCCTCCTTCAAGTTCAAAGGCAGTGTTTGCATTTGCCAAAATCCCAAGGCGGAGGGGTGTCTCCTGATCCAGGATGAGGCTGTCTCTCTGTTTCATGAGTTGTTAAGGAGGTGAGGAATACACACACACACACACACACACACACACACACACACACACACGCACACACTCTCAACCACTCACGCTCTGCAGGCCCATCTTTCCTAGTAAAATAGACCCCAGTAGCTATTTCCTTGCCCTTTGCCTTCCTACGGATCCCCAGGACTCCGTTTGCACACCGAATGTGTCACTTGGCCCCATGCCTTTGCTGTTTATCACTAAAGCTCTCTTCTTTGAGCAGAAAGGCAGTCAGCAGGCCTGATTTTCTCTGTCCAGAGTGCAGGACTCCATGTTCAGGCAGCCCAGATCAGCCCTGGACTTCTTAGACTATTTGGCAAAGCATACCAATGTGCTACCTCCTTTTTGTTTTGTTTTTTGTTGGTTTTTTTTGTTGTTGTTGTTGTTTTTTAATGTATATTTTAACCTCTCATTTAGGAAAAGTTAGCTTGAGGTTCCCCCGCCTTGCCTCACACCTAATAAGAGAGTTCTGTTGTCTGAAGGTGGATGGCACCTGTGTGCCAAGGAGCCTCATGCCCAGCCCTCTTCCNGCTGACTAGGGACCTCGTGGGTAAAATAACAGCCTCTATTCTGAGCTCACACATAGAGCTTCTTTCTACCAAAGGAAGATTTGGGATTTAGAAAACTCTCAGCAAAGGCTTCCTGTGGCTTCAGAAGAACCGGTAGACTCTCACAGAGGATCAGAGATCCCCTCAGGTAAACATCCCCCCCTTCCTTGTTTCATTGAAAAGCTGATTAAGAAACAGGGTTTGGAAGAAGCTTCTGCTCTCTAGCTTTCGTATGCTGAAAGGGCTTGTTTCTATTTTTCTGAACGAGGAATTAAGACAAATTTTGTGGAGAGGAAACTGCAGCGTTCTCTTTGGAGACAGGGCTGGGTGTCTAGGTCACACACAGGCAGGTTGCAGCTTCCTTAGAGTCCAGCTAATCCTCTGTCTGGTGCAGTGGCCATGGGACTGGTCACATGACTAGCCCTTTCAGAGGTGGCCCCTGGATGACACCAGGTCGCTTTCCCTCTCTGTTTCTCTTTAAGCAATTGGGCACTACTGTATCTATCTTATTCCATTTTTAAATGTGAAATCTGTTCTTGTGTGTTCTATTTGAGTAATTTTTAAGCCTACACTCTCTCCAGTGATAGATTAAAGAGCTGTCTGAAGTCTATTGTAACTTGTGTTAGCATTTTCTCTGAATACCAACAGCTACGTTCTTCTGAGAGAAAAAGAATGATTCATCTGCCAGATGGACCATTTCTTCTGAAAAACTTACCGCCACCCGCTCCCCTTCTTTTGCAAACCTCTTCGCCTCTGAAATCTGTCACCATGTCTCGTGACTGAACAAGGTATTCATTGGCTCATTCTCGTGCTCTCTCTCTCTCCCCATTCTCTTCTTCTCCCTTCCCCCTGCCTCTCACTTGAAGAAAATGTCATTCCTATTAGCTGCGAGACCCAGTTCAATNGATCAGTTGGTTGTCAGTCAAATAAGCACACTCTCTGCTCTGTGCTGGGATGTCACAGGTGGGGAGGGCTGTTTCCAAGAATATCAGAGCCAACCTCGGTACTCGTCAAGCAATCCTACTCCCGTCTACATCCATTAAACAATCACCAAGCAGTACCAGGGAGGGCAAAATGACTCGCTAACTTTTTCAGACTCAGAATGTAGATGAAGTTGAAGTGACCACATTGGCAACATCACTGGGAACTCCCCATGCATCAGGTACTAAGCTAAGCACCCCGAAATCATCAAAGCTATCCTCAACAGTCCTCATTTTACACGTGAGGAAACAGGAGCTTCCCAGGCCCTGTGCAGATGAAGGTGAATGGTAGACTCAGGGCTGAAGGCTCAGCCTGAGACCATCACTCACAGGATGGCAGNATCATAAGATGCCCAAGATGAAGCTGTCCCTGGACTGAGACTAGAAGGGTCAGAGGTCACACCAAGGGCCAGAGGAAACAGTTCTGTCGGTAAGGAATGGCTAAATGCACCTGGGATNTTGGGGGACAGTGTAGTAGTTGATGCCCTACTGTGTGTGGGTGAAAAGGAAAGTGATGGCCTATAGAGAAGAGGGGCTGGGCACAGGGGATACCACTCTGAGGAAACAGAGTGGGGCTGTGATCAAACTCAGCAGAGTTGTCTGTGTGCTGGGGTCCTGCTTCCTCTCTNCAGCCTTCTCTTAGCTTACTGCTCATCTCATACCCCTCTGCTTCAGGGCTCTATCCAAACCTTCCCTCATCAACTAAACTTCTGTGACACTCCTATTCCAAGAACACCCTGTGACCACTCTGATTAACTTTTTTTAAACATTGTGTTAAAGTGCTTATGATGTGTAATTTGCCATTTTTGCCAAGTGGGTAATTTAGTGGCATTTAGTACATTTATAATTTTGTATAATCATTGCTACTATCTGGTTCTAGGCCATTTCAATCACCTCCAAAGAACACCTTATGCCCACTGAACAGTCACTCTGCCTCATCCTCACTCCAGTGCCAGAAGCCACTAATCTGGCTCTTTCCCTGGGCTTTTCTTACTTTACACGGGATCCTTCATTATATGTCCTTTGTGTCTGACTTATTTTACTTAACTTTTATTTTCGTGGTACTGGGATGGAGCTACAGGCCTCACACATTTCAGGCAAGCAATCTACCACTAAGCAACACCCCAGCCTGCTTAGTGTATTTCTAACCTTCATTCACAATGTGGCATGTGCCAGCATTCTGCTATGCTATCTGGCTGGCTGGTATTTCACGGTACAGGTACATTACATTTGTTTAACCTTTCACCAGTTTGTTGTCATTTTGGCTGTCTCTACCCTTTAGCTATTGTGGATGGTGGTATTGTAAACACTGGTGTGCAAGATTCCACATGAACACATAATTTCAGTACTTTTGGACACACATGTAGGAGTGGAAATGCAGGATCATATGGTAGTTCTATGTTTATCTTTTTGACGACCAGCCAAGCTGTCTTCACATCCCAACCACTGCTGTGGGAGGACTCGATTCTGCCACATCCTTGTTGTAAACACTTACTTTCTGTTTCTCTTTTTTTCCCAATTCTGTCTTCCTGGTGGGTGTGGAGTGGCATCTCACTGTGGATTTGAATTGCATTTTCCCAGTGACAGTGAGCATCTTGTCCTGTATTTCTTGGCCATTTGTCCCACTGACTTTCATTTCCTTTCTTTGACTTCATTTTTTTCTTGAACATCTTTGTTTAAATAAACAAAATGTGATCTATCTACTTCTGGGATGGCATAAGCTTTATACAGACAAGGGTACACTTGTGGCCATCCTTGTAACTCAATACTAACTATAGTACTTAGTGTTGAGTCTTGAGTCAGTGAGAAGAATAGGATGGTTATTCCCAAGTCCTGAATCTAGGACCACACACGCTGAAAGCAGCTCCACAGTCTGAGCAGCACTGTGAGGGGAGAGCCTCAACTGGCCCACCCCACAGTCCTCATCTACCCTCCCNTGTTGGTGGGTCTGCTCACTCCCCACCCTCCACCCATTGCTCTGTTGCAAGGGCAGAGNCTGNGGCAGAGAGGTGACTCCAAGATCATTGAGATCTGAGGTGAGGAGAGCCAGACCCCAGCAGCAGCAAAGCATAGTGGGAGGAAAAAAACGAAGAAGGGGACACTGAGAAAAAAAATCTAAGTTTAGGAGACTTTAGTGGAAGTGGAAGTGTGGATCAGAGATAACTCGAAGTTTCTGCCACAGAACGCTGGGGAAATGACGGTGCTACACTGCGGAGGGGAAGCTAGGAATATGGGAAAGGGGAGGCTGGTTCCCTGTTTGAAGGGACAAGAGACCTGAATGTTCACGCCAAAGGGATGGGTAGCTGCAGCTCTGTAGCTTACAGAGGGCATAGAATATGAAGAGACAAGATGGGGATTCTTGGGAGGGAGGGAAGGAGGAGAGAGGAGAGAGAGAGGGAGAGGGAGAGAGGTATGGAGGAAAGGAGAGAGAGAGAGAGAGAGAGAGAGAGAGAGAGAGAGAGAGAGAGAGAGAACCAGGTAACAACACCCTAAGGCTGCCTCTGTATTCTCTTCCATTTTGTGGCACCTCTGTGGGGAATGAACTAGGTAACTAAGTTGTGGCGTCTGTCTGTCAAGATCTGGGGGTCTGGGAGAGGCACTGAGGAGTTGGGGGGAGGAGAGCAACCCTAAAACTTCCTGTTGACAGCTCCAACTCACTTCATTTCAGACAGGTGACCTGAACCAAGAAGTCTTGGTAGGAAAGTCCACCCCAGAACATTCTCTATCCAGTATACTCATGGGAACTTGCCAAAGGCACCCAAGGGATGCCTTAAAAAATGTTGGGTGTATGGAAGAGGCCCTTATTCTTCATTGGGAATTCTCTCTTCCATGGCCGGATAGACAAAAATGGGAGTTTTTGGAAGAAGGTGTTTGCAATATGGGCTAGAAACTGTTGACTTCTGGGTGAGAACTTACTGGTCAACATTTCCTCCCCCAGACTGAATGAAGTGTTTAGAGGAATCTGGTGATAGCCATCTTCCTCTGATTGTGGACACTAAAACTGTGCTCATGGTGAGGAGCTTAACGCTGCAGTCATGGGTGTCTTCCTCTCAAAAGCTTCTGCATGGGGTCTGTAACACTGTCTTGTGCCTGGGCCTCCCTCTAATACAGTGTTCATCTCCCCATAGCAAAGGTATCCTGGTCACAAGGATGCAAGGATGGCTATGCTTTTCCACTGTGAACTGGAATAAAGAGATGTCTTCTGAGAGCCAAGAGACAGCCACCTCGATACCCTGACACTCTCATTATAGAACAGAGCTCTTGACATGTTTTTGGAACATAGTCTATTGACTAAGCTGTTCCAGGCAGAAGGGTGGCACTTCAAGGTTAGGGGTGCACACATTAAATGGGCAGAAGAATGGCACTCCAGGGTAGGGGTGGACACCCATTAAATGGATTGGTAAAACGTTTCTGGAGGTTGAACTTCAAGAAATTCAAAAGCAAATATGAAGATTTTGTTCATTCTAAAATAGTGGGGCTTCCCCCCCTCCATCCACCCATCCCCCTCTTCCTTTCCTCTTCCCAACCCTTACTTTATTCTTGCTGAGCTATATTAATTTTATATCTAGGAAGATTAAGAACTTCTGAAAAAAAAAACATGTCAAAATATGTAGAATATACAGTGTGTAAAGTATGTTCGTTAAACTTAAAAGGCTTAAAATCCACAAAATGCTTTAGAGTGTAATCTAATGGGATCATTTCATTGAATACATATAATAAAACATTTCCTCTTTTAAAACTGTTCAAAACAAATTAAGTCTGATTTTTATCTGAAATATGAAGCATAAAATTGTATTTATTCATGGAGTAAACATGTGTTTTCTTATTTAATTGCTAACTTATATGTCCATTTGCCTAATAAGCATTTGTAGAAGCCATGGACAGTACTGCTGGGAGAGACACAAGACCCTGTCTATACTCTTGAGAGTGTCAGGACTGCCACTGTCTAGTCAGTAACCACAGAAGAGAGGTGCAGAGAGGCAAGTGCTGGGATGCTGGGCCATCAGGCCCTGTGCATGCAGCTGTGGTCTCCCTGCATTCGAGCTGGGGCCTGTCCTTAGCATGCCCCACTAGGGGGACAAGAGTGGGGAACTTCAATAGGCAAACAGCTCATGTTCATACAAGTTGCTCTCTGTCTATGTGGACTTTGTGGTGACAATGTTCCAGAGTCTGTACTTGCCTGCCCCTGTCACCTGTGCCTCTTTAAGGTGACACCTTCCCTAATTAAGGTTCTACTACTCAGTAACTATGGTGGGATGGGAACATGGCTTGGGGTCTCAGTAGGAGAGGCCACCTTGTCCTGAGGGAGTGGTAATTCTTTCTAGACATTGCCTCTAGGAAATCAACACTTAAAAGAGCTAGCACCATCAGGCTGAAGCTGACTTAGAGACAATTCTAGAATAAGATGTCAGTCACTAGGCTGATGCTTGACACCGAGACTGTAAAATAGCCTTTGATGTTTACACATAGCAGATGACATCCACGACTGTCATTGCTAACCTGCCCCCTGCAGATGACAGACACAAAACAAGTACTGCGCTGGAGTTGGGCTTCCAAGCACTATCCAAATTATTTTATAATAGCCTTGCTTTACTGGTTTTTTATAGTTTCAAAGTAATATTCAATTATATTGTTTCAACATGTATCAACCAAAGATGGACCATGAATGGCAGAGAGAGGTCTTGGGGGATTAAAGTCACAGGTGCAAGGCTGTGACAACAGGAGTTTCTGCCTTTGTATTCTCTTCACCCTTTTGTATACCAGTCTTAATGGGGATGTCACAAAGCCACCTCTCTCCAAGTGTTCCCTCCTCAGAAGTTACTGCCAATGGAGTTCATCTATTCAAAGGAACATAGAACCTTCTTAGCCCTGGGAGCAGGATAGCATGAACATAGGCACCCCTCCCTTCTGCCTGCCCTCCTCGTCCCCCCTCCCTCCGTGCCCCTTTTAGCATGTAACTTCACTTCTCTAAGCACCAATCTCCCCATCTATTAAATAAAGAGAATCCAAGGTCCCCACCACAGGAGCACTGTGACAGCCTCGTGGGTGAATGCAGGCAAAGCTCTCAGCACATCCAACCCATACGAGCTGTCATAATCCTAGGTGAGCCTCCTAGAACAGCACCCAGCTGCCATTCTGCAGCAGCTACCAGCCTGCTCTTCTCTTTCCCAGAGAAAGAGCTTGCTTCCCATTTAGCTTTTGTTCTGTCCTAAAGCTTGTGGGCAAATGGGCCAGAATCCCACAGTGTGTCAGCANCTCCAAGTCTGGTTTCCTCTCCCTTCCTTCCTACAGCCTTCTCAGTCCCATAAACTCTGCACCCCCGAGCCCCAGGAGTCATCTCCCTTTTCCTGGAGACCCCTCATTCCTAAAGCTCTTCCCTATGCCTCCACTTATGGGCAATCCAGTCAGGACTGGAGTGACTCACTGTCTTTGGGTATGTTCCTAGTTCCTAGGTATCTTAGTGGTGCCACAGACTAGCCTCTCTTGGAATGGTGACTCCTATGTTGTACAGCAAACTCCTTGGAATTGGAAGCAGATTATGTTTGTTGCTGAGTATCCCATAGTAATTTGCTAGCTATTTTGTACATAATCAAGTAGCGGAGATG
>LZPO01034900.1:412691-453033 GCA_001675575.1 Neotoma lepida | reverse complement strand
AGAACACACAGCCCAGCTTTCAAGACAGTGGGCACATGATCTACCCCACCTCCTTGCCATCATTTTCAAAACACAACCTAGCCACTAACAATGTTCTCCATTTCATATTCCTACTGAATGACTTCATGGACTTAAAGACCACTGAAAGATTCACCCTGTGTTTGGTCTTTTAAAACACACACTCTCTGGAGTTAATCTTACTTCTGTTTCTCTGATATCAAAAAACATATTGGGATCCTTTATTGATATGGTACATGACTTACACACACACCAAGACAGACTCACAGTGTATGTCAGACACTACTGAGACTTCAATTTGTCTTCTTCTCCTCCTCCTCCTCATAATTATCCTTCTCCTCCTCCTTTTCTCTTTTTTTTGTATCTTGCTTTCTTGCTCCCCCCCCCCGACCCCATTTCCCCTTTAGCTTGGGGTTTTTGCCTGGAAGCATGTGGAACACTTAAGCTAAGACAATTGCATCCCACTAATGCAATCATATTTCTGGCACACAGCGCAAAGGGTGGCAACTGTGGGGAAAGCCATCCAGGATCCCCTTTCTCTGGGCTCCTCTACAAGCATGCTTATTCAGTGACTTTCTTGGCAAGTGAAAACATGATTTTAATTGCACCATCGTCCTGACTCCCAGGGTATAGATCTTTGCCAAGAGTGTTTGATTGTTTTCCAAAGCCAAAGCATAAGCATTTTAAAAGCTGCCTAAGCACACTTTCCAACAAACAAATTCGGAGAAAAATGAATATAAATTATTCAGGCAATGAATAATAGGAATCCCTCTGTTTTCCAGAGATACCAGGTACATCAAGCTTTATTCTGCTCTTACATAAATAAATAAATAAATAAATAAATAAATAAATAAATAAGCAAACTGGGCCTCGAGGAATAGTTCAGTTAGTAAAGTGCTTGGCTTGTAAACATAAGGCCCTGAGTTCAATCCTAGAACCCACATATAAAAACTGTTCATGGCTATTAATATCAGCACTGAAGAGGCAGGGACAGGCAGATCACTGGAGCTCTCAACCAGCTAGTCTAGCATACTTAGGGAGTTCCATGCCAATTTGACACTTCGTCTCAAAAATTGAAAAGGGTGGATGGTGCCTGAGGAATGTCACCTAGGACTGTCCTCTAGACTCCACATGCACGCAGCACATGTAAACATACCTGAACATACATGTACAAACACAAACATGCATATCCACATATACGTATATACCTGTGGTGGTATTTTATCTATGTTTCCCAATAAAATTTATCTGAGGATCAGAGGAACAAGGTCAGCCCCTAACCTTGCAATGTTAGCACACGCACTTAATCCTGTCATCTAGCAGGCAGGGTCTGTCTGGATCTCTGTGAGTTCCAGGTAACACCAGAAAGAGCCAAGCATGGAGACACACGCCTTTAATCCCAACATGAACCACAGAGTTCTGGAGGTCTTTACAGACAGACAGGAAGTGATATAGCTTGGTGGAGAGGGGAAATGAGTTAGCAAAATGGTCAGGCATAAAAAGCCTGCTTAGACGGGAATTTGCTCTCTTCGCTTCTCTCTCTTTTGGAGGCAGCAACATTGGTGAGGTGAGGCTGGTAGTTGTTCCTAATTCCTCTGATTTCTGTCAGACTTTCACCTCTATCCCTGGCTCTGTGTTTTATTTAACAAGACCATTTAGAAATTCATCTTACATATACCCTCACAAAGAAAGGTGTTCCTGTACCATTTGTCATATCTGATATTAATTGATCTAGGTGGCTTTACTGTCTCTCATTCCCAATGAATAGAGAGCATTTCTGTGTTCTTCCTCTCATTGTGGAGTTTATTTCCTACAGTAATAGAACTGATTAATCAATCCTATGTGTTCAATGGGGAGGAACAACCTCTGTAGCTCTCAGGCATCGCGGAAATATTCCATACTTGCTATCTTCATGAAACCCTATGGTGCTCCAAAAGAGACAAACAGACCATGAAACAGGCAAAGTTCAGATAAACTGTACCTTTAAGTTTGGCAGAGTAAGCACCAACCACAGACACTTGTCTATGTTGATCAACAAGTGTTCCAGGTTCCCTTGCAGAGCTTCTATCCCAAGCCCTGCTAACGTGAATCATAGGCTTATCTATAGACTTTTATTGGTGTGCTTGCCACATTGCCACCTCCTCTGCTAGCCTGGAAGCTGGGATTGGCTGTTCTTCAGCTCCATCTTTGCTCCCCATTCAGAATTTCACTAAACTGTCCATTCTTTCCTAAGACTCCACCTTAGCATCATTCTATTTTTTCCTTCAACACTCCCGATCTAGCAGCTGGTTATAAAAAAAACTTACTACATATCAGATATGACAGCAGGATAATCTCTATGAGATATAAGAAATTGCCTGGAGGTAGAGTTAAAGACAAAGTAAACTTTAACAGACTCTCCCAGATACAGCAGTAGTTTAGTATGTGTGTTTTCCCTATAGTTGTAATTCCAAAAGTATACAAATACCTCATTTGTTATCACAACTCCCTAATATACTTTATATACTCCATTATGAATTTGTCATGCATTTTGTGAATGTTTTGTGTATCCTTAGCTCACTATCAAAATCTGTCAAGGCAGAAGTCATGGTAGCCTGAATTTATCTACCTAGTTTTGTATGTGGAGCTGGTATTGCATATTCTTCAAGCTTGCACAGGATTTGCTCATGGTAACTAAGAGATAATCACACAATCTTCCTGGGAATTGTCAACTTAATTACATCATTACCCTTGGATCTCTACCTTTCATTTTCAGAAATTCCTGTCTGTCTCTGCTGATAACTCCCCACTTCCACATACATCCTCTGAATTATTGATTTTGAGGGTTTGAGGCCTTGGATCTCAGTTTTCATGCTATGCTATTGCTCTCAGGACTCTTATTTGTGCTACAACTTCTACCGCCCCTACGATAGCTAACTCTGTCCAATCAAGAGCTCACTCCTGAATTCCAAATCTTCATGAAATTGTCTCCTTGACATTTTCATTGTTCGTCCTATGATATCTTAACCAATCAATACAAGCAAAGTTGAAGTCAGCATCTCCTATTCCTTCTCTTTCAGACTTTAAGTCAGTTAGCATACATCATCTATAAACTAAAGCCAGAAAGTGATATTCAGTAAGCCATTCAATAAGTTCTATTTTCTGTTGTTTTAGTACAAGCTTTAAAACAGTTTTAATAATCTCCATTTGATATGTGGTAACGTGTCATGTGGAGCTGAGTACTTACTGTTCCTGCAGAGGGCCCAGGTTTGGTTCCCAGTACACACATGGCGATTCACAATTCCCTATACCTCCAATTCAATGCTCTCTCTGTCTTCCTGTGGGAATGCAAGCACCCATATATACAAATAAATTTTAAATAATAAATTAAGCATGTATCTAGATATATTTTGGCATAAGTAGTACAACTGTGAATATGTTAGCATAACTAAAGCATGAACATTGTCATCACTATCATTGTAAAAACTTACAGAGGAGAGGGTGCAGAGGCAGTTTAGCAGTTAAGAACACTGGCTGCTCTTCCACAGGACTGAGATTCAATTCCTAGCACCTACGTGGAGGCTCATAATCATCTGTAATGTCATTTTTGGGAGATCTGAACCCTCTTCTGGCCTCCATGGACAGCGCATGCACATTGTATGCAGACATACCTGCAGGCAAAATACCCATGTACATGAAATAGGAAAAAATACTTTACTCATGTTAATTTCCTCTGACTCCTACTCTCATGGCAAATTTCCACCATTAATTCGTTTTCTACCAGAATATCTTTGTATCATGAGTTTAATTGTTTGCCTACCCCAAATTCATATACTGAATTCCTAAAGCTAAGTACATCAGGAATAACCCTACTTGAAAGTATGCTATTTACAGAAGTAATCAAGATTAAGGTTGGCCCTAATCCATTATGACTGATGTTCTCATTAAAAAGAAAAATTTTAACACAAACACACACAGGAAAAAATGCCTTATAAAAATTAAGTGGGACATCAATGCGATTCTTCTTTCCTCCCAAGGAATTCCAGAGATTGCAGGCAAATCATCAGAAACTAGAAAAAGGAGGAAACCAATGTTTTATCACAGCTTCCAAAAGGAACCAAGCCCATGAACACAGAAATGTCAGCTTTATAGCCTCCAGAACTGTGAGATAAGACGTGTTTGTTTTTACTCAGCTTATAGTATCTGTTATGGCAAAACTGCAAATAGATATTTTGCTTGCATTTGAAGCATTTTATAATAATGAGATTACACAAATATGTGCTGACTTTCCAGTTTCTGTCATAGCACAATTATTTTGAGATTCATCCATATTTGAAAATATCAATAGTTCTTTCTGTTTAATGCTGAATAATTTTCCTTTGTGTGGAAATAATACAAGTACATTGCCCATTCACTTGTTGAAGGGAATTTGGGTTATTTCCAGTGTGGAGTCATTAAAAGTAAAGATTATGTGAGGATATGTATAGAAGTCTTTATAATCAGCATATGCTTTTATTTATTACATAACTGCCAAAAATGTGGAATGATTGGGTAATAGAGTATGTGTGTGTTTGAATTTTTAAAACGTTACTAAATTACTTTCCAAAATATTTTCCAAAGAATCAATTTACATTCTTACTAGCAGTGTATGGGGCAGTCAGTTCAAATACAGTTGCCAATATTTAGTATGGTCAGGATTTTTTTCATTTTAGCCATTGTAAATAGGTATACAGTGGTATCTCTTGCAAGTTCTGTTAAGGAAATCCTTAATAAACAATAACTTCTAACATTTTTTCAAGTGTCCAATAGTATATATTACTGGTATCTCTTATAACTTGCATTTCCATAATGATAATTGACCTTGAAGTTTCCTCATATGTTTATTTGCTATTGTGCATATTATTTTGTGATGCATCCGTTACAGGAAGTCCTCCTTGTTTTCATTTCATTATTTTCATATCACTAGTTTTTATAATTACTTAGAAATGATGGATACAATTCCACAAATCACTGTTTCATTTACAAATGTTTTATTTGACTCCATAGCTTGTTTTTTCATTTTCTTGGTAATATCTTTAAAAGAACACAATTTTTAAACTGTGATACAATTCTATTTATTAGTCTAATTTTATAAGCTATGCTTCTCATATCACACACAGGAAATCTTAATCTGCACCTGCATCATAAAATTTTTTCTCCTATATTTTCTTTCAGAAATGTTTGTTTTTCAGTTTTATGTTGTTTATGATCCATTTTGAGAAAATTTTTATACCAGGCTCATTTTCTGCATTTGTTGGTATTTAATCTTTTCAGGGTTATTTGTTTTAAAGATGTATTTCACAGCTAAAATGCCTTTAACCTTTACAGATAATCAATTGTTAAATGGCATGTGTGAGTCTCTCTCTGATTCTTCATTCTATCCAACTGAATAGTTAACTATCTTTATACCAAAATCACACTATTTTGATTTTTGTAGCCTTATAATAAATCCAGAAATATATTGTTAGTCATTGTGGTTGTATATTTTTTGTATTCAAGTTTTGAGGTTATTCATATTCCCTTAAATTTTCACATAAAATTTAGAAATTACTCATAAATGCTTTTTACAGAAAAATATTTGAAGTTTACAGGGGGAAATATCAGTAAAGAAATTTAAATTTTTCTTGAAATAATTAAACGTGGAGATACAACATGTAAAAAGCAGTAGGAAAGCAAAAAACACATGAAGACATAAAACAGCATTCTACATGAATATATAACAAGTAGAAATTCCTCAAACAAACAACCATATGGCACCTGGGGGAACTAGAAAAATAAGAACAAACAAAGCCCAAAATTAGTAGAAGGGAAGAAATGAAAGATCAGAGCAGAAGTAAATAGAATGGGGGCTAATAAAATACAAACAGCAATGAAACAGAGCTGCTTCTTCAAAAAGATATCCAAAATAGATAAACCATTACCTATGCTAGTTAAGAAAAAGAGGGAGACAACTCAAGTAAATTAAAATAAAAATAATATTCATACACTATAACTCACACAACAGAAATTTAAAAATCACTAGAGAACATTAAAAACAATGTATGTGTGTGTGAGGGGGGGAGAGAGAGAGAGAGAGAGAGAGAGAAAGAGAGAGACTTTCTTGGATTTTTGATATTAGTGTTTGGTTTGTTCATTTATTGTTTGTTTGCTTGGTTGTTTTTTAAAGAGAGGGGGGAGAATGGAATTGGGTGGGGTAGGGGGGAGGGGAGAATATGGGAGAAGTTGGGAGAGGGGAAAGCGTGATCAGAATATATTATGTGAAAAAAATTATTTCAATTAAGAAAAAAACAATCATATGCCAACAAAATGTAAAATTTGGTTTCCATGCTGCTTTTGCCAGGTAAATGTAGCTATCATCCTAATCAAAGAAGTTTCTCTTTATAGCATATAGAAGCTGTAAAGCCAGAACTAGACACAATGCAAAGGTCAATGGATCATGGTGTGCCTAGTACCAATGGATACATCTGCAGCATAGCGCCTATATCTATAGCTCAGTAAACATCAAGGAAGAGGGGGCAGAAAGATTGTGAGAGCCAGAGAACAAGGAAGTCTTCTATGAGACTGTGTCTCCTAGAAATACCTGAATAAACAAGACCAGAACAATGACAATATCAAAAGACATATTAACACAGAAAGGGGGAAGCCTGATGGGGTCCCACCCCTAGCAAAGAACTTCAGGCAACTAATGACTGCTGAGAGAGGGAGAATAACCTTTCCCAGAGATGAGCAGGGCTGACCCAAAGCAAAATGGTCAGCCCTGAAACCATATCACACAAACAACAATAGATTGAACTGATTGTATTTTATATCTGTGCATATATACCACAAACAATTAAAGAAAAAGAGGGTATCAATTTGAGAGGGGCCATGGGGAAGAGCTGGAAGGAGGAAGTGATGTACTTATATTTTAATTTAAAATGTATTGAAAGTGTAAAACCTAAAACGATGAAAATCCTAGAAAAAAATCCAACGAGCCGCCTTAGCTCATTGGAATGGCATGGGATTTTTCTCAACAAGACCTTCAAAGCATAAGATTAATTTTATAAAAGAAGACATGAGTTTTATTCCATTTGGTGAAAAATTAAAGTCTATCCTGGCTGGCAACATTACTTTTACCTTCTGATAGGGCCTCTTTACTTCCAGTGTTGTCCTTCTTTAATTCAATCTCTACCTTGGGATAAAGTTTTAAATATATAAAAATCAATCTTAATACACTCATAATTAAGCCCTTTAATTTTCTATTCCATGTGCCCTGCATCTCTTTGATACAGTACATAAATCATTTCACAACTTGGTCCTTGTCTCCTCCAAATTAACCTCTACTCTTGTTCTTTGCCTAATATTATAAGTTCTAACAACCTCAAATTTTAGATTACTATAAAAATGATAATTTCTCCAAACTAACATTCAATATCAGTAGTACTATACATATTTTTGTTTAATTAAATTCTATTCCTTTAGCTAGATTGAGTTCGAAGAGCTTTTTCTCTCTCAGGTCTCCCCAGTTCCCACACATAGTGCTGTGCTCTTTCCTTTCCAGTTCTCCAAGACAACTGATTTATTGCTTTTCTCTAGAATTTACTGTGTTACATTGTTAATACCTGTTTACATTTTCCTGACATGGTAAACTGAGTATCTCAAGGACCAGGATGAGTTGTGTTTTTATTTGAACCTATAAACTCAGGCACCTGTGCTTAACACATTGTACATCTGCACAGTAAATACACGGTGAGTGAATAAGGAATAGCTAAGTAGATGTTATCTAAGTTCCTTTTCTAGCTATGTAAATATCTCCCAAAATTAATTACTTCCCCATCTGCCTCCTAATTTCATAATATTAGCATACCATATGTATGGTTAATGTTTTTCTTTGAATCAACACAATGTTTTAATTTCAATATGTACTGTTCTAAGCAAAAGTACCTGTGCATTCAAAAATTATATTCTATCTATGGCTTTTATAATACTGATTAAATTGAATACATCTCAAATTAGCATTCATTTTAAAATGCTTATCTGTTGCCAACATTCAGCTTACACAACAGTCAGTGATATGCATTGCCCACATTAGGAGCTACTGAGCCTCAGAATTCTGCATTTATATCCCCTGCCTGTAATCAGGCAAAACTAGTGGAAAATGAATACCATAGTCCAGGTCTTCCAGCCTACAGTCAAGAATGTGCCTACCTAGATTGGATTGTGCTTCCATGGGTACTCTTCCAAAAGAGAAATGGAAGGATAAAAATGCAGTAAAGACACGGAGGGAGAACAAGAGGAAGTCTAGTTTAGTATAAAGCATAAACATATGAAGGATGAGGAATATATTAGGTGAGCATCATCTGAGTAAGGCGATTCATAGCCTCTTTCAGAAGCTCCAAGTAGAAGATGACTGAGAAAATCATAGTAGCTTCCAAGGTAGTTTCAAGAACTCTTCAGTAGTTTATCCCTGGATCTTGCCATTTAGTAAATTTATGCCTTGTGATTTAGCCTAAGGGTGATGTCTGCTTGTCACACCCCATGTACAGAACATCACCAATGAACTCCTCAAACACTGAACCTCTGAGTTATCCTTTTCTCTTAGGAAGCGCAGAGTTTTTTTCAAAGTGAGAGAAAATAATAAGCTATGGGAAGCATATTAAGGTACTGAGTACAAATTTGAGAGTTAAAGTTTCTGAAACCTCACCTTTGTTCTCCCACTGATTCAGATTTAGAAAAACAAGCCTCTTCAGGAAGTTTCCAGAATAAACATTTACCTTGGTTTAATTCAGGGCTAGTCTCACCATTAAGGACTATTTTTACATGAAAAAAAAAGTGAATATGTTGGCATTCGTACAAAATGGACACCGTTTAATGAGGCCTTTCAATGGATCAGCTCAGCAGAAACAGTGGTTCTGGCCGAATTCTTTTCCGGGACCTACCCTGCTGAAGTCCTTCTTCTTAGCTAAGTGACTGCATATTTATGACCTGGTTTTAATAGGTGTTGTTGACTTGGCCAAAACTGTGATGTCCCAAGTAGGATCACACCAATGTAAATTATGGAGTGCAAAACTGGACTCTACTGAGGAAATTCCACTATAGCAGTCAAGGACGCAGCTTAGTAAATCTTTCCTTGCTATAGCTATCAGGAAAAGTCTGTTTTTTACTAATATATCCAAAGAACTTGGGGAAAGTCAGGATTAAGGCCTGACTAACCCGCTGAATCACAGTACATCTCCACCACTCCCATCACACATATGCTTGTACATTTCCTTCCTAAATTTGATAACCCTAATTTGGGGAAGTCATAGCTATTTCAAAAGCTTGCGTGTAGAACATATTGGTATCTTTGAGCACAACCTGAGTAAGTATGGCCAGGCTCATCAGATAGCGCTGGTGACCCCATATTTCTTAATCTTTCAGTTTTTCAACATGGTTGATGAACAGTGATAGGTAGTTTGTAGCTTTGTTTTAAAGTTATGTGAAGTACATAGTGGTCTTCAGTGTGTAGTCTCTGGACCAACAGCATCAGAATCATTTAGTGATTAACTACAAATGCAGTTTGTAGTTAATTTACTTGGCCTATCCAGAATTACCATTCAATTAGAAACTCTGGGAGTACGGGCTAACAGTTTATATTTTAACAATCATTGTAGACATTTGCTTTCATCACATTTCACCCAGTAGATAGCAGTATCTACTGTGATGTGAGAACACTACTCCCTTAGTCCTGTTGTTTCCATGAGGTTGGTCTTGCCATAGTTCTATGCATATCCTTGGCCTATATTTTCAGATAGTTCATACCCTCTATCTCTGTCTCAGTTTACCATCACTTCTGCATCTATCCAACTCCTACCCACAGTTAAGATCCACTCTTCATTTCCCAGGAAATCTTCCTTTATAAATTTACATTGACCTCTTCCTTAGCGTCAATCTAACTCCTCTTATGGTAGAACTCTGAATTTTACTCCCTTTTTTAAGTAGCCCCTATGTCTGTCTCATTTTTTCAGTTTGATCCAAGGAATGGAACCAACATATTCTTTTTCTCATGTCATGGGAGGCTGAAGGAAAGAATGAATTTATTCCTTTTCAACTGCTTTCCCAACAACCTAGTGATTTCTGAAAAAGGTAAAATGATAAAAAATCAAATTTTTTCTTGGGTTGGTTTCCCTTCAGTTAAGATGAGGAAATCCACTGATGAGGGGGATTGTACAACATTGCATCCAACCCATGTTGTTGGTTGTTTTATTGTTTGTTTTTTTAACTCTTTACTCTTTGCCTTTTTACTCTTTGGGGACCCACCATGCAGTTCCCAAATAAATACACATGGAGACTTATTATTACTTATGAATGCCCAGCCTTAGCTTGGTTTATTTCTAGCCAGATTTTCTTAACTTAAATTATCCTGTTTACCTTTTGCCTCTGGGCTTTTATCTTTCTCTATTTCTGTATACTTTTCTTTATTTCTTACTCCATGGATTGCTGTGTAGCTGGGTGGCTGGACCCTGATGTCTTCCTCCTTCTCCTTTCACTCCTCCTTCTCTTATTCTTTGATCTTTCTTCCCAGATTTCTCCTCCTATTTATTCTCTCTGCCTGCCACCACCACGCCATCTCTCAGTACTAAACAAATTTAAGATGGATTCAAAGAAGCAATAGCAGAAATCAGAGGCTAAATGGTACAGGCTTGTCTATGTACCTGACCACAAGAAATTGATTGTGACTTATTTCATGATATCCCTCCTTAACACTTTAAAGGTAATTCAGAATGTCACTAGTTAGCAACAACTTTTAACTAATATGTCTGGAAAGGTGTGAAATGGAAATAAACACTCAGTTTCACACCTATTGAAGTCTTTTCCCACTCAAGGGGAAAATGTGAGGTTATAGGGATTGTATTTGCTATGAGAAATCAGCTCTAAGAAGCAGTACTAATAAAGTTAATAAAACTTTACTCAACAGACTGTGAAGCAAACTTGAAAATCACCAAAATGGAAGGTAAATACACACTGACTTTTAAGATTTCCTCTCAAAGTCTCATGTTGTCTCACTAGGTGTGTAGCTCAGATCACAAGCCAATGTCGGCGAAATCTGGGAGGTTCTACACACTCAATTTAGAATATGTTTGTTTTTGTATGAAAAGGGGAATTTACTTACTTTCTGCAATCCCTAGGAACTCTGTGAGACCTTAGATGATATCAGACTTACAGAACTCCGATTTCCGTAGAATTAAATAAAGTACTTATTTTCTTTTTTCCACAGGGACATATGGCAATGAATATCTCCTAAGGGTAATAAGTTATTGCCTGAGAATAAATGAAAATCGTGGAGGCCAACTTTCCATTGTGAAAATCTGGATGAAAAAAGCTAACAGAATTAGAGCATTGTATATTACTTTTCTGATGTTTTAATTGACCTAATACTATATATGAAATTATCAATTTATCTAGCTGTTTACATTATTAAGCCAGGTACTTCATTGAACTAATCATTTAACAAAAGTATGGTTGACTCTATCTAATATTATCAACAGAAGACAAGAATAATACCATTAATGTTTAAGATGGTCCAAATTTAAGGACAAAGGATTTTTAAGGAAGAAGCACTCGTTAGTAAATAGTACCCATGATTTCATAAAACTATCAATGCAAAACATAAATGAAATAAAAATATTTTCCCCCAGCTCTTTACATTTTAGTTACCTAAAATAGAAATATGTCCTTGGATCTGGTTCCTTTTTAGTTGATATTTGTTATTACTTCTTCATTCACAAATATTTATTGTGCCTGATGATTCACCCATTTGTTTCTCATAATAACCCTGAGAAATGGAAATCAGTATCCCCATTTTATAAATGAGGAAATTGAGGGTAAAAGAGTTTGAATGAGGTCTGGAGAGATGGCTCAGAGGTTAAGAGCACTGACTGTTCTTCCAGAGGTCCTGAGTTCAATTCCCAGCAACCACATGGTGGTTCACAACCATCTGTAATGAGATCTGGCGACCTCTTCTGTATACATAATAAATCTTTAAAAATAAAAAAGAATTTGAATGATTTACCTATTCACATAACTCGTAAGGGCTGGATGAGGAATCCTAGTCCAGTCACTCTAATTCCAGAGTCCATCCATACTGCTTAACTCTTATTGTGTATTGGTTTGCCTTATAACACCTTCCTTCTAACTAAATCTATTTATACATACTGAGAAAACAATTCTAGATTTGAGTGATTAAAAAGACGGATTGGTTTTAGAAACAGACCTAGGTATGTATTTATTTATTTATTTATTTATTTATTTATTTATTTATTTTGTTTATTCATGGTGTGTGTGTGCTGTCTCTTATACACATCTAGATGTGTATAAGAGACAGGAGAGAGAGAGAGAACTTGCATGTGTGGCAGACAGAGGATGACTTTGTTGAGGCAGTCTCTCTTGCTTCTGCCACTGTGTACTGTGTACTACAGTTTGGCTGATTCTCCTGTCTTTGCCTCCCATGTCTAAGTAGGAGCTACAATGCAAACCTCTCCTTTTACATACACGTGAAAAGTACAAACAGAGAACATTAAAAGTCTAATCAGCTAATAGAATAAAAGGCAATCTCAGATCTCTATGACTGCAACAATTAGTCAATCCTGAGTTAACTGCTTCGCTTGAAGCCTATCAAAGAGTGGATCTGGCTCCCCCATGTTTCTCACACCCCTAGGGATCACACTTATTTTTCTTGCTCACATTGCCAATTCCAAACTAAAACTCCCCTTTTCACATTCATTTTTTTCTTTTAAGATGCAACCCATCTAGTTGTGTCAATATTCCCTTCACTCTGATGCTGTATGTTGACCACTGACCCACTTCTTCCATGAGGACTATATTCTAAGCACTTTACTCTTTCATATCCGGGCATCATCTAAAAGGCTTCAATGTTCTGGTGAATAATGCACTTCCTATTTTCAACTTAAAGTATCTAGATGTTTGTTTGTTTGTTTGTTTCTTTGTTTTTAATACAGCGAATAATTTTCCAAACTGCTTCAGCCACACACCCCTCTGGCCACATCTGAGCATCACCATGAGGCAAAATTGCTTTAGTTATTAAACATTAATTTAGATATCTCACTAATGGACCCTCTTAAAACAGCACACCTCTAACTCTTATTACTTTCCGTGAGCATGCTTATTCTCTGACCTACAGTCATTCACAGCCTGTCTTTATCTCAGGATACAACTTTTCTCTTGTTTTACTTCCTTCTCTAGTTGGAACAATATAGGCCTCACTTCGATTGTGCTTTTCCCTGAACTCTCAACAACCATTTGCTTTCATCCTTGAAACATATGTCCCCTACTAAAATCTGATATTTTCTGTGCTGCTGCCCCCACAAGTTGGACTGCTAAGGGTTGGGGACAGGAGATGTTGATATACAATCATGCAGAGTGACCCCTGCAAAGCCTTACCAAATAGGGCTTCAGGGTAGCTCAGCAATTCTGAACACCTTCTCTTATTATTCTTAGGAGCAAGTCCAAATCCTTTTTTTAAACCCTCACCACCACCTCTCTCTTTGAGCAGATGACATCATCTCCTACTCACCACAGAAAAACCAAGGTCACTAGGCAGAAACTTCCACGACTTCCTGCCTTCCAGCTCTACAAATTTATCTACATCTGTAGCTGTTCTTAAATCTTTTTCCTCTCACAACTCAGTGGGAAAAGGTATTCCTCCTCCTACTCAACACTTGGATTCCTTGACAACCTTGCTCCCACTGTCTTTTTCCCTTTAACATATGAATTAAAGTATTTTCAGTCTAAAGAACACCGCAACAATAGGATCAAAACCCTCAAGCCCTATTTTTTTCTCTGGTTTGCTCTGCCTTTGCTCCCTTTCACAGACAATCCTATGACAAACAATAGGCTGCCTCCACATACTCAAACCGATTCAGTCTTCAATATCCTTTAAATGAACTTCTGTTCTAAACACTGCTACCACAAAGGCTCAGTCCTTAGTTTCCAAACTCACTGGACTATTTTAAGCAGAAGACTCCTTTATCCATTCCAATCCTTTATCCATTCACAATCAATCAAAACATTTGCTTCTCCTTGTGACATTCTCCCTGTCCACGTAACAAGTATGTAAAGTCCTTCATGGGCTCCTTCCAGTATCATTTTTCATTCAGTACATCCTCATTTGATCTGTATCCTATCCAAATTTTGTTTTCTCAGCTCCAAATGCACTGGTCCAAAAGGTACAGCAACCACCTACACCTCAAAGTTTGGAAGTAGGCAATTCCCCCACTGTCTCTACCTCAGATTCACTCTTTTTCTTCTAATATAGCCCATTTTGTGTTAGCACAATCATGTACCCAATCACCCAAGTTTAAAAAAAAATCATAGTTTTATCCTGGTCATCTTTCCCCTTGCCTTCTTCTAATTATTTATGAACATATCTAATTTGTTTCCTCCTCTTCCTTCCTTGCATATAAGTCAAGACCTGAACATTTGTCATCTTGACTAATAAAAGCCCCATAAATATTCTGCTCACTTCCTTTTCTCTTTCGTAAACCATTCCCTATAGAGCATTCAAAATAATCTCACTAAAGGCCAAAAATGGTTGTTATTTAACAGCTTCAACCCCTCAGTATCTGGGGTAAGATACAGAACAACTTCAAATCCCTTCAAAGAGGAATGCAAAGCTTGTGTACTAGAGTTTTTCATCTGTTTCCCATAACTTGCAGCCATTTATAGGCACTCAGGAAATTCTTTCGGAGTTGTAGTTGAAAAGGGACATGTAATCACTTTACCAAGCGAATTCCTTGCAAGGAACCTTAGTACTGTGAAAACACTAGTTTTCTAGGAGAGCATGTGATCTAGCTCATCATTCATGGCTAACAAAGTCATCTGAATTTTTAGCAACTGAATGAATAGAACCGAGGAGCAAAGCTCTGGATTTTTCAAGTTGTGGGTGAAAGTGAGATACATGTCATGTTTCTTTTTTTAATTATCCTTAGAGATACTTGTGTGTCATAGTGAAATGACTGGTACTTTTCTTCTCTGGGAGCTATGAGAGGTAACATTTAAAAAACTGAGCTTAGCTTTGATGTAAATTACTTCAAGAAAGCTTTGACTATCTCATTTTAAATGCACTGAATTTTGAAATGTCAATACCATTAAATGCTATTCAGTTTTGGAATCATAATAGAAAAAGAATGAGTATTATTGTCACACACACTTGTATTTGAATATTGAGATTTGTCCACTACCTATGTGATTTGAGGCAAATGATTTAACATCTGTGAATTTCAATTTTCTACAAAATAGATGTATTAATACTAATATCACTTTTATCATAGGCATCTTATCATGATTAACAGACACAAATACTTATGTAAGGAATTGTCTAGCATATAACAGAGGATCCGCACAGTCTCCATCTTTGCTACTATATTATCATATACTGCACTACTATGTAAGACAACTTAATAAAAATTTTCTGAAAAAAGAAAACAAAGAAATAAAGAACTCATGGGAAAATAGCAGATTATTGCACAGAAAAAAGCAATAATTTAAATTTGTTCTAAATTTAAGGTATTAAGAGAAAGGGAGCAAGTTCACAGCCTGTTGTATTTTAAAACTCCTTTTTTAAAAAATTTAATTAGTTAATTTATTTTACATCCCGACCTCAGCCTCCCCTCTTACTTTCCTCCCTCCTCCCACCTCCTCTCTGCACCCCGCCTCAATCCACCCCTCCTCTCTATATTAGCTCAGAAAAAGGCAGACCTTCCATGAGCATCAGCAAAGCATGGCATATCAAGCTACCTTAAGACTAAGCACCTTCCCCTATATTCAGGCTAGGCAATGCAATCCAGTATAAGGAATGGATTCCCAGGAGCCAGCCAAAGAGTTAGAGATAGCCCTTGCTCCTATTGCCAGGAGTCCAACAAGTAGACCAAGCTATACAACTGACATATATATGCAGAGGGCCTAGGTTGGTCAAACTCTTACATGTTCTTTTCAGTATGGAAACAAAGGAAGTCAGAAGAGTTAAGGAAGCTTACTTAATCAGCTCTAGATTATTAGACTATTGTTAGTCAGAGTGCTAGATTTTATCATCGAAGTGTACATATTCTCAACTCCTGATCTCTGACTATACCTCTAAAATCCACTGTTAGTTCAGTCTTTATATTTTGTCTTCAAGGAGCTAATGACTAAATTATGTACTGTCTACATTGTTATTTTGAGCACAAACCATGCCACCTCCAACATCTATGCTTCTCCAGTGCTGATGTGACATAAGCCACATCAGCTTGAATATGGCAAAGAAAAAGGGTTACTTTGTGCTTCTAAATTTTTTTATTTATTATGTATACAGTGTTCTGTCTGCATGTATGCCTGCAGGCCAGAAGAGGGCACCAGATCTCATTATGGATGGTTGTGAGCCATCATGTGGTTGCTGGGAATTGAACTCAGGACCTCTGGAAGAACAACCAGTGCTCTTAACTGCTGAGTCATCTCTCCAGCCCCTGTCCTTCTAAATTTACTGTGTTCTTCTACCTACTTTTATTCTGTGCTCATGGTTTTTATCACTGTTATCAGACAGGAACTGGAGCACATTACAGAATTTGCTTGAAAGGTAAATAGATAGGTAGGTAGGTAGATAGATAGATAGATAGATAGATAGATAGATAGATAGATAGATAGATAATGAAATCCATGAATGTATCTGGAAAAAGTTTGCTCCTTGGGCTGGAGAGATGTCTTAGTGGTTAAAAGTATATACTGCTTTTACAGGGTACCCAGGTTTGGTTCCTACCACCCACATGGTGACTCACAACCATCTATAATTCCAGTTCCAAGGGATCTGAAACCTCCTTCTGGCCTCTCCAAGAACCGGGTATGCATGTGGGACACTTATACACATTAAATAAAAATAAGAAAAACAACTTTCTAAAAGTTTGCTCCCCAAGACTTTGATGTAGAAGATTGTGTAAGGCGGTTCTGGAGAAGCATTTGATACATCATAGGATTACTCCAGTCAGGTGGGCAGTGTTGGGCATCCTAGGAAGGCACACATCCTGTGAGTGCCATAGTTCAAGAGATGGAGGACTTGTGAAATTTTGACATTAAAGTTCCCATTTCCACTTTGTGTTTCTTTGCCAGGCCACACACAAACTGCAAACAACCAGTCTAGTCATGAAGTTCTCTAGAGCAGAGTCACTAGAAAAAGGAAGCTTGTTCTATTTTAGAGCTGTTTGGTCCCTGTAATCATACCAGTGGGTGGTAGTGGGCTTGGGAAAATAGGAAAGCTCCTTGGGGTTGTGAGAGGAAAGAAGGGAGGGGACCACACATAGAAATCAGCAAACATAGTGGCTCATCCAAACAGCACAGTTACATTTCACCTCCAATTTGTCTTCTGTATGTCCATGAAATATCTAAGAGGCAAGCTTTTGTGTTCAGAAAATATAAATTGGAAAATGAAAAGTAACAAATAAAGCTAATTTTTCTTACTGAAAAGATCAAGACATTATTGTCCTACCTTCATTCAGAAGGATGCTAGTAGAAGAGATATTTTTTAAAATAACATACTGGATGATCCTTAGACATAGCAAGTGAAATGAGGCACAATTTCACATCTGGGTCAAGGGAAGTTAGAGTTGAAGAAAAAGTATTCCCATGAAGGTGTTCTGGGAGGCTGGTCCTCTTTTATGTAGATTGGGTTGAACATTGATGATGGATATTTTCATTTGTTTTTCTCTCATAATATACATAGTATCTATTTTATTGATAATTTTCCTGACTTCTATCAGGTACTTCTTTAAAGAAGGAGGAGGAGGAGGAGACTTATTCATTCATTAGGAATGTGATCAATTCACATTACACACAATGACATTTTTTAAAAAAATCAGCCTGAGATTTCTTTTCCTAATCCCATTATTATGGTGGTTCTCAATCTTCCAAATGCTATGACCTTTTAATACAGTTCCTCATGTTGTGGTGACCCCCAACCATAAAGTTATTTTGTTGCTACTTCATAACTGTAATTTTGCTACTGTTAGGAATCGTAATAGAAATATCTGATATGCAACCCCAAGCAGTCGCAACCCATATGTTGAGTACCACTGCACTATTACAAGCCCTATTCTAGGCTTCAGTTACTTGGTGTGAAACAGATCATATTGTCTTCTCTCCACTTCTGTCTCTCTCGCTATCCAATGTCTAACACAGCAAGGAACTGAACAGTAGATTAGTAAGTAATGCCAATCCCCCTGAAGGTAGGGAAAAAAATAGACGGAATTTTCCTTGAACAAAGTAGGTTTCATTCCCACATAGGCATTGTGTAGTATGAGTGATTTATCCATTTGTATGCCCTACTCAGCTATGTGCTTTGACTATTTCATGGCTAGTCATGGCTAGCTCCTCTCCTAGCTCATAGAAAAGAGTGACATGTAGTTGACAGAGTTTATTTGTATGATCTTGTTCTGTGTCATTGGGTGGTTTGGAAGTTAAGCTTAGGCTTTCTAGTGGCATGACTGGAATGTTAAAGATGATGAGCAATGATGAGAGAATCAAACGGTAATTGCTAGCTGAAGGCAAAACAAAACACAATAGTTGGGAAAGGTTCTGCATCCACTTCTTGCCATTCTTTCAACACCTTATCTTTATATATTTAAGTGATACACAATAATCACATGTATCAGTAGGGTAAAACATCACAGTTAAATTCATGTGCATAACTTGTAGTGATCATATCAAAATAAATGGTATATCTATCACCTCAAACATTTGACATTTCTTTTGGTAAGACCCATTTGAAATCTTAGGCCTTTATAATTTATTTGTTTTATTTGCTTGTATGGATACTTTCTTTCATTTTTTATAAAGACAATATTTCAATGTGTATTATGTACCTTGTCCATACTTACCCCCTTCTTCTCCTTCCACTAGTATCCTTCCTTCTGCTAATCTACACACATACACACACACACACACACACACACACACACACACACACACACAAATGTATATGCACACACATGGCTTTACATTTCTATATACAATCCAGGATTCACAAATGAGAGTAGGTATGTGATATTTGTTTTTCTGAGTCAAGATTATTTCACTTGCCAGGAGTAGTGATGCACATCTTTAATATCTTTAATCCCAGCACTCGGGACCAGAGTTAGGCAGGTCTCTCTGAGTTCAAAGGCCAGCCTGGTCTACATAGTGAATTTCAAGACAGCCAGAGCTACAAAGTGACACCATATTTCAAAAATAAAAAAGGAAATAAAGAAAGAAAAAAAGAGTGAAAGAGTATTTCACTTAATATAATAATTTGCAGTTCCATCATTCTCCAACAAAAGAGCAAAAGGCATAATGTTGTTTTTATGGGTGTATATGCATTGTACAGCATTTTCTTCATCTATATGTGTGTTGATGGGTAAATAGGGTGATTCCATAACATGGATATTGTATATAGTGTTGCAACTAACATGGAGGTGCAAGTATACCTGTGAAATTATTAAGTTAGTGTCCTTCATACATATGGCCAAGAATGGTTTTATATTTATAACTCAGTTGTTTCTGACAAGGATTTTCACATCTTACGATAAAATGATGTGTACAATCAGAACTATCAATGACAGATTTAAAAGTTCTGTCACAGAAATTAGACAAAGTGGATAAAATTCTTGTAAATAAGTGAATGAATATAATTTGGGGGTTTCTGGATAGAAAGACAAAAATGGAAATTTGATATTTATATTGAACTTGCCCAATAGTTGAAATCAGAAGAATTTTTTAGGAAATAGAGCAAATGCCTTACGAAAAGGGACTATCCATTTTGTGATTAGCATAGGCCTGAAAATGCAACAGGGACTTAAATATTTACTGTATGAATGATTAAACTTTTTTTGCTGGAAAATAATTTTTTATTTAAAATTTTTTTCTTTCCTTTTGCATACCAATCCCTGAGGGGGAAAGGGGAATGATTAAACTTTTAATGGATTTCTTGGCTGTGAAGACTATGACTTGATTCTTCTTGTAGCCTAAGCACTAATCAATGAAATACAGTAGGTACTCAATTGCTGTGGAATATTTCTTTACACTGTGTGAATATATGTAGCTGTGATTGTTTTAATAAAGAAGATGACTGGCCAATAGCTAGACAGAATAAGGTTAGGCAGGAGAACCAGACTAGGAGAATGCTGGAAGGAGGAAGGACAGAGTTTGGAGTCACCAGCCAGACGCAGAGGGAGCAGGAGATGAAGGTGCCATGTTAATAAAGGTATTGCCACATGGCAGAGCATAAACAAGGAATATGGGTTAACTTAAAATGTAAGAGCTAGTTAGTAATAAGCTTGAGCTATTGGCCGAGAATTTATCATTAATATAAGCCTCAGAGTGTTTATTTGAGAGTGGCTGTGGGACAGGAAAACTCTGCCTACACTCAATGATAATCTTCACTATACATGAAAGAGAAAAATACATTTTAGGTATCAATATCTAATAAGTTAATCCTTTTCTACATAAAGAAACCTGAACCCTGAAAGGAGTAGTGTCCTGTTTAGGGCCATGTAGCTATGAATTGCAAACTTCAATTCAACTTTTTATCTAATATTCTATACATACTTGCATAATTGTTAGGTTTGGTGTGTTACCAACTCATCACTAACTGTTGTAATAATTTGATGAGATAGAGATTATATATTTTTACTTTTTAAATTAAATATTCATTTATGGGGGTGGAGTATGCCTGTGCCATAGCAAGTGTGTGGAGGTCTGATCAGAAGACAATTTGCAAGAGCCAGTTCTCTCCAACATATAACTTCTGGAGATCAAACTCAGGTCATCAATCTTGGTAGCAAGCATCCTAAACACTAAGCCATCTTGGAGGCCTGGTATTGTGATGTAATTTCACTTTTAATGAAGAACTTGTGTTCCAGAAAAGTCAGGTTATTTACCAAAACCCATTTAAGTACTGTGTGAAAAAGTTCAAGTTTGAATCTGCATCTCTTTGAGTCCAAGATAAATTCTCTTCCTACAATTTTGTTGTCCCTCACATGCTAGTGAGTTACACAGTGCAACTGTTCAGCAAACAGTTTTTCAAGACAAGTAATTTCCTCTGGCTGTATCCAGAGGGAAAGCGATTGTCTCTATTTCCAACCAGAAGAAACACCCTGTGAGCTGAATGCTTCTTTTCACCAGATCAATAAAGCCCCTTCTCATAAACTGTAGCCTGTTCCTTGGAAACCCTTCTCATAGAATGTATTTCTCACCGCAAAGGAATTCCTCACCAAGGGATCTGTTAAGTACATGAACAATAACTAGAGTTTGTATTTTCTTAAAGGACAAATTCTAGGCATACAAAGACCACAGGCTAAAAGCAACATTTTCAGGAGACTTTTCAGAAACATTTGTTAATAATGTTATTTGCAGAAACAAGGCAAGGGGACTTGAAAGGAATCGAGACTCTTCGTGTTTGTATTCCTTTCACAGTTCTTTACTCTTGTTCCTGGAATTGTGTAGGGCTAGGCCTTTTCTGACCACTCAAGAAGTAACACATTCCACAATTAGCACGACACAGACACTTGCTGCTCACGAAGCACAGATTTGCAGCTATTTTCATTTGTTTTTCCTTGAGGCAACCAGTGGACAAATATGAGGCAAGAGTGAAGTATTTACACAGGGGGAGGAATTTAGGAGCAGGCTCTAGAGAGTGAAAACTACTGTTACTTTCTTCAGGCCTTGTCCATTCATGAAGCCTCTATGAATGGTTCCGAAAACAACCTCCAGGGAAATGTAAAAGTAGCAGATTAATGTATAACTAGTAGCCATTAATCTCCTCTCCAGGACTCTTGCTTCACTACCCCCTGCACTAGAACATTTACAAGTGGCCTCTAACTCCCACCAGAATGGATACACTCACTGCCACTTGGGATTACTTGCTAAGGTAGCAGCGCAACCTGAAGCTGCAGGATCTCAGGAGCACTCTTTCCCTTCTTTGGGATGTAGCCCAGTCAGCTCCAGGGTCAGAGCAAGGGCAAGTTTATATTCCATAGCTCTTGCAATCTTAATGACAGACACATAGGAGCCTTAATGGTGGCCTTTTTCCTGGCCACTGTGGAAACCTGCTTCACTTCTAGGACAAAAAGAATAGAGTCTATCATGAAGAAGGCAACCAGAGACCCCATTACATTAGAAGCAGAAGAGAAAAGCATAGGTTCAAAATATAGCCAAAGAGGCCCAGGGTTCAGAAGCAGACACGTAAATACCTGTGCTAAATGTTTGCTCTGTCATGAACTCACTATATGACTTTGACAAGATCTTGAGCTTTTTAAAAGGTTTTACAACAGGGTCACACACTGTAAAGATTAGGCTAAAATTCACTATATAGTGCAGGCTTGCCTCAAACTCTGTGGCAATGGAAATCAAATGCATTAGATATACTAAAACAAACTCAATTTCAGGTACTACATCCTAATTCTCTGTAAGTTGTTATAAAATTCTGACTATACTATTTTGCCTTTCAAAATACATCAGCATAGGGCTGGAGAGATGGTTCAATGGTTAGTAACACATATTGCTATTGCAGATGACTTGAGTTCAGTTTCGATGACTTATGCTAAGTGGTTGACAACCACTTGTAACTCAAGTGCCAGAGAATCCAATACCTTCTTCTGGCTTCCATAGGAATCTACGTATATGTGCACATACACACACCCATGGATATATACATGTATATATAATAAAAAGTAAAATAAAATCTTTTTTAAAAAGCACATTAACAATCACCACTCACACAAAGAAGTACGATAGAAGTCACTTGATAGACCATAGGTCTGAAAATTGATTCAGAAATTATAGTCAATGTCTTATGACTTCCTTGAAGTACATATCTCACAGTATGACACTTCCCTTGTCATTCTTTCACAGAACAAGCATTTATTGAGCACCCATTATTTACCAGGTGAATTATGTCACAAAAGGAAACGTGTTCAATAGGAGAGGCAGAAAAACAAATCATGAACATCTGAACATGGATTGTAGCGGGCAGCAGTTCCAGCTTTGACCTGGAAGCACAACCCCTACTGAGGCTTCCAGTAACTGCCACGCCTACCTAGGACCTCCTCCTGGGGCAGGCCGAGACGGGAGCCTTTAAGACTGGAGATCCATCCATGCTGGTCCTCTTGGTTCCTGGATCCTGGACGCTGGATGGTGGACCAAGCAGAGTTCTCCAGAGAACACCGCTGGGCTGCACCTCACCTCTTCTGGACCCTGTGACCAACCCCTTTACTTGCTATAAGTTGCCCTAAATCCCTAAATAAACCTCTTAACTACTTGGAGTTGCCTTAATAATTTCCCCCAATAATGGATTTAAATGATAATTATAAATGACAAGTCTGGTTGGATTTAAGGCACACTCCATGAGATGGAAACCATGTCTGACACTTCTCGGGTGGCCAAGAACCTGAAACTGGATAGGCCATGAGCCTTGGGGAATACTATATATTACTGTTCTGCTAAAGGAACATAGCAATAAAATAACTCCCAGCAACATTCTGCTGTATTCATAGATCAGTGCCTCATTAAGCCACCACCGGAGAAGCTTCTCCTTGCAGTAGATGCCAAGTAACACAGAGACCTACAACTACACAATGTGAAGAGAGTGAGAGACTTTGGAACACTCAGTCCCAAATGTCATATGTCCTTATCAAACCTCTTCCCTTGGGACTCAGGGAACTATGTAGATAAGCAAGGTGGAAAGATTGTCAGAGCCAAAAGGGATGAATAACACCAATGAAATCGTGTACTCCAGACATAACAGGACCAATGCACAGACGAACTCACAGAGACTTTAGCAGCCTGCATAAGATCTGCACAAGTTCAAGCTAAATGGGGTCCCAGTGCTGAGATGGGGAAGTATTCACAAGCTCCCATTCCTAACCAAGAAGCTATTGGCAATTGATACGCATTTGAAAAGGAAAAATTAGTTTTCTCGATGGAGTCTCACTGGATACATAAAACATACTTAAGGGCAGGCCCTCTGCCCAGCAGTAGATGGCAAACAAAAAATGAACTCAATAGTATTTAAGGAAACTCTTTGTCTCACATTACTTTGGGCTTTTTTTTTTTAATCTTACTGGTCCTTTGCTTGTATATAATGGCTTCTGATTTCATGGTTTTATGGGTTTTATTTGTGTGTGTGTGTTTCTTGTGTTTTTCCTTTGCTTTGTTTTTTAAATTCTTCTTTTGTATTTTGTTTGTTTGTTTTTCTAAAGATGGAGAGAAAGAAGGCATGGAGGTAGATGGATGGGGAGATGGAGAGGATCTAGGAGGAGATGGGGGAGGGAAAAATGTGATCAGAATATATTGTATGAAAAAACTTTATTTTCAGTAAAAAATACTTTAAAAATAAAATAAATAACAAGTAAACAACAAATGTTCACAACTTTGTTAAATAGATACTGCTATGAATTTGACAGAGCACATCAGTGTATTTCCTGTTAGTATCATGGAAAATTTGAGACTAGGCATTTATATAGAAAAGAGGATAATTTAGTTCACAGTTATGGAGGCTGAAAGTCCAAACAGCACAGTGCTGAGTCTGATAAAGAATCCACATTATGTATGCTTGTGGCAGATAGCATATTGTGGAAAAACCTGCAAAAGTAGCAATTACCTGACAATTTAGAAAGAAGGTGGGATGCAGTAAGGAGCAGGCCTGTTCTGTTAATAACAGCCCTTACATGATGGCTGACTCAGAAGAGCTGGCTTAATATTTTTTTTCAATGGCACCAACCTACTGACCTTCAATTAGTCTTCTCCTTTTAAAGATAATACGATCTCAACACAGCCACTCTGAAGACCAGACTTCCAATGGACAGGCCCTTGGGGGACACAATCAAAGCATAGCGGTGCTTATTCTATTCTATTGATTTCCATTTTGAAAGTATATATATTTCATTTAATATTTTGACTTTTCAGAAAGCATAAAAAATTTCTCCTTATAAAATAAGAAATCAACCCTCATACCATTATTTCATAAAAAGTATTTCTTACAATCATTTAGTGACTAACATAACATTTCTACATGTAACAACCTTTTTCAAATATTGCCACCTATTCATAAAAATGACTTAAAACGGCATATTATACACATACCATGCATAGACATATTCTAGATAACTATCAAATATGATGTATAAGTCTATGAATATGGTGTATACTAAACACCCACATATGCGCAAGCACACATACATGGGCAGCAAGCTCCATGATGGCTGTCAAACATGCTGGAGCACAGTGCAGAATTTGGAGCACAATAAACACTGAAGTTGATTGTTAAATTCTGGTTTGAACTTTTTGAAAGTCAACAAAAAAAGTTTTAGAAGTTCGGATGCTTTTGTACTTTATAATTTCATTTTAAGAAATATTAATTGCTTCTTGATTTACCATCTAGTAATTCAGTAAAGATGGCTATTTTTATTAGCTTTAATTGTGTGCCCTGTTTTTCAACTTAGTAAAAGATTTTCTTTTTTATGCTTTTTACCACTCACTATAGCTCAACCCCAGCTTGCTGCTTAGCAGACACATGCCATTTGTCACAGAGGGCTGAGAAAGGCAGAGTGAACAGCTCATAGAAATCCGTTCGGTTTTTGAGAACAGCTAATCCCCAGGCATGCTTTGCTTTAGGGGGAGGTGTGTCAGGCATTCCCTATACTGAAACTTAAACATAAAGCCAGAAATGGCCCAAAAGCAAGATGAAGCTGTGGAAAATATAACTGTGTTTCTATTGAACAAAAACTAGTGAATTAACAGTGGAGTAAAACATCTCCATGACAAATCAGACAGCACTATTGGTCTGCGAATTTTCATTTTTCTCTTCTCGAGATTAATCTGAATGAAAACTGGAAGGATGGTCAGAAAATAAGTAATTTCTGGTTGGTATGCAAGAGCTAAACACCTTCTTTAATCAAGAGACAGCCTATAGAGAAGGAAGACTCCAAGAACACATTCATCTCTGCTTAACCAAGATAGAATTTGTTTGTCCTTCGAGCTCTGGCCAGCTCACAATTCACATTTGTTCAAAAACAGGCAGCTATACATTTTCCATATAAATTCCAACTAGTCACTGTTCGTTTGCATCCCCTCCCTCATCAGCAGCCATCCCAGTTCCTCTGAGGTTAGCTGACCAGCAGCTGCGAAGAGACCTTTTCTTCATGAATGCATAATTGGTCATTGATGAATGAACAGGCACTCACTCAGTCTACCTGACCTGGGGGGGAAAAATCCCTGACCATCATCCCAGATGTCCATGTTGGTCAACACAATCTCCATATAATTTATAAGGTATTAAATATCAAAAATAATGGATCTTTTCAGTTAGCATCTTGGCAGATGATGATAGCAGTGCATTTTATTTGAGAAGCCAGCACAGACTTCTCCCAGTAAAACTGCAAACAGAAAACTGTGAGCATTGGCCCCAGATCCTTCTAGAAAAAAGCTGCCATTATACTCCATTACAGTTGAGGCTATGTATGTGCCTCCTGGATGGCATCCAATTACATAGCACTTTCCCCTCCCTTCTTGCTCGCTTTTACTTTTTTTCTTCCCTTTTAGTAAAAATATGTTCTCTGAATGGCTAGACAGTGGTTTAATAGTAAAGAAATAGCTTGCAAATCAACTAGAGGAATGTGTGCTAAAAGGAATAGGAGCTTTTCAGAATTACCAGTAACAAGATACTTCTTTGTAGTTAACTTTATGTGCTATGTGACATGCCATATGGACTGAAAGTTCTAGTCTAATATATAACTCCAAGTGCCAGCAAGTGCCAGGGAAGACAAATTAAATGAGGGGAAACTGTGAAAGGAAAGGTGGAGTTATTTACTTGGGATCTGAATACAGCTTAAGAGTTTTAAATATACTCAAGAAGTGTCTTGCTTTGGGCTCTTCCTTTAACATTTTATTTGAGAACCCCTGTATTCTGCAGAAAAACACTATGAAAGATAGAGTGATGAAGGCAATTTATCTAGGAAATTAAGTTGTCAACTGGATCGTAAAACGAAGCTTTTGCTCTTCACCATTCAGGTTCTCAGGCATAAAGGAGCTGGAAATGATGTTGCATTCAAAAGGAAAAACTTCTTTTTCCTTCAGTTTATTCAGTGGAGTGTGTAGCAAGGGCTCTAATATCAAAGAGAGCTGATTTCTTCTAGACTTTCCACTTTTATTCATTTCTTATTACTTGAGCATCTATTTGTACTGGATATTGTACTAAAAAGGGAAAACTTGGCTTTCTTCATGGAGCTTGCATTTTATTGGAAAATTGCATAGGCAATCAATGAAAAAGAATGTCAGAGAGAAAAAAAGTCTATCAGAGAGCATTATAAAGAAAATGAAAATAGTGTAACATTTTAGTTAACGTGTCTACTATAGATTGGATGACCAGGAAGGCATATCTGAAAAGGTGGCATCTGAGCCTGAATGATGAGAGTCATCCACATATACAGACCTGGTGGAAAAGTATTCTAAGCAAAGGCAAAAGCAAATACAAAGGGACTAGACCAAATTTTTGTATCTGTTGAGATTTGTTTTGTGACCAAGTATGTGGTCAATTTTAAAGAAGGTTCCATGAGGTGCTGAGAAGAAGTTATATTCTTTTGTGTTTGGGTGACATGTTCTATAGATGGCTGTTAAGTCCATTTGAGTCATAACATCTGTTAGTTCCCTTATTTCTTTGTTTAGTATCTGTCTGGCAGATTTGTCCATTGGTTAGAATGGGGTGTTGAAGTCTCCCACTATTAGTGTGTGGGGTCTCTTGTGCGATTTAAGCTTTAATAATATTTTTTTTACAAATGTGGGTGCCCTTGTATTTGGGTCATAAATGTTCAGAATTGAGACTTGATCTTAATGGGTTTTTCCTTCGATGGTTATGAAATGTCCTTCTCCATTTCTTTGGATTAATTTTAGTTTGAAGTCTATTTTGTTAGATATTAGGATAGCTACACCAGCTTGCTTCTTAGGTCCATTTGATTGGAAAA
Source organism: Neotoma lepida (assembly GCA_001675575.1). Lineage (NCBI taxonomy): Eukaryota > Metazoa > Chordata > Mammalia > Rodentia > Cricetidae > Neotoma > Neotoma lepida. The sequence goes on along the minus strand of LZPO01034900.1, from coordinate 425,005 downwards.
TCTTTTCCGAACCCTTTACTCTGAGGTATTGCCTGTCTTTGAAGCTGAGATGTTTCTTGTATGCAGCAGAAGGATTGATTCTGTTTTCTTATCCATTCTGTTAGCCTATGTCTGTTTATAGGAGAATTGAGGCCACTGATATTAAGGGATATTAATGACCAATGACTGTTAATTCTTGTTATTTTTTTATTTTTGTCGGTGATGGATAAGCTGGGTACAGGAGGAGGTTTGGAGCCGGAACTGAGGTCTAGGGAGAAACCTGGTTCCAGAGAAACTCCCAGGAATCCACAAGGATGACCCCAGCTAAGATGCCTAACAATAGTGGAGAGGGTGCCTGAACTGGCCATCTACTGTAGTCACATTGGTGACTACCCTAATTGTCATCACAGAACCTTTATCCAGTCACTGATAGAAGCAGATGCAGAGATCCACAGCCAAGCAATGGGCCGAGCTCCGGCAGTCCTCCTGAAGAAAGGGAGGAGGGATTGTATGAGCCAGGGGAGTCAAGGGCATGATGGAGGAACCCACAGAGACAGCTGACCTGAGCTCATAGGAGTTCATGAACTCTGAACCAACAGTTAGGGAGCCTGCATGGTCCTCTGCATGTGTGTGACAGTTGTGTAGCTTGGTCTGTTTGTAAGGTTCCTAGCAGTGAGATTAGGACCTGTCCCTGATGCTTAGCTGGCTTTTGGGAACCTGTTTTCCATGCTGCATTAACTTGCCCACCCTTTATTCAGGGGGAGGAGCTCGGTCCTACCTCAACTTGATGTCCCATGCTATGTTCAAGCCCATAGGGGGCCTCTCCCTTCCTGAATGTAGACGGAGGGAGGAGTGGGTAGATGGAGAGCCAGGTAAATGGGAATGGGGGGGAGGGAACGGAAAAAGAGGAGGGAGGGGAAACTGTGGTCGGTATGTAAAATAAAGGAAAATGTTAATAAAAAAGAGAAAAAAATGCAAAATCCCTAAGAAAAAGGACTAGACCAAGAATGAGCTTGAATCTAAGGAACAGAACAGCACGACAACTAGAAAATGTGGGCTTCAACGTGAAGACAGTAGTAGTAAGACATGAGGTTGAACTAGAGGTAAATGCCTCATAGTGGGGTTCTTCTCTTAGTTATGGGGTATACTTCACAGCAGCACTAATTTGCTAGCTGTAAGACTTTGGACAAGTTCCTTAACTCCCAATGTTTTCTGTTTCTCACTTATAGAGAGAATAAAAGTATCAACTTCATAATGCTGTAGTAAAGGTTAAAACAGATCATGTATTTCAGACAAACCTTACTATATGTGTGCATCCAGTAAATCTTAGCTAATGTTAGTTTCTGTTAGAAAAAGGCTCTCTACATGCCTCACTCAGGCTTAGTATCCACTAAGGACCTGCTCCTGCAATTTATTAACTGTACTATAAGGCAAGTTTCTTAGGATCTCTAAGCCATAATTTTTCATAAATAGCAACAACATTATCATTGAATACATTCAAAATATGCTACTTTCAGACACATGTGGACACTTTAAACATATGAATATTGTTATTATCATCCAAACTCATTCTGGCCTCACATATAAGAAGGAATAAGCATCCATTTTGTGAAATGTTTTCAAAAGAAGTTGGAGAGATCTTATCCCTCTTCTTAATGGCTACAATTCCACCGTTAAACACTTATTTCTGCTGAACATGGTGGCATATACCTATAATCCTAGCACTTGGAAGGCTAACGCTAAAGAACTGTGAGTTGGAGGCCAGCATGGAATATATAGTGAGACCCTGCATTAAAAATCATGTTCCTTGAAATCCACGGCTATGGATGATTGCTTAGCTGATACACAAAACTGTGATCAAATCAGACTCTTGCCTTACTAGCCCGTGCTTAGTTTAAGATCTTTCAGTGTTTTGAGTCTCAATTTTCTGAACTACAAAGAGTGGTCTTCCTCATAGGACTGACAGGAAGTTATAACGTGCTTAATATAATATCTAACATGCAGTGAACACCACCATCCACGTACCACAGTTAGTTCTGACTCAGCATGCATAAGCTCAGAGTTTCAGTATTAGAACCTTGGGACTCAGAGGTGACTTAGTGCAGCCTGACCCTTTTACTAATAGAAGAACTCAGACACAAAGTCAGGAGAGATTTGCCTAAGTGAATAGGAGAGTTGAATATAAAAATAAAAATTTGGGCTTTTAGCTCAAGTCTCTTTATTACAGCACTGAGTCAGCTAGCATTCAGATCCTTCTCTGAGAGCATGCTTCACTGAAAAGGAATGGGGGCAAAATACTCAACGTGTAAAAACTCAGCTGTCCAGAGCTTCATAAGCAACTTCAAACAAACATTAACTATTATGAATAGTGCCACAACCAATCTGGATGCATAGGTATTTCTGTCGTATGCCGACTTGTATTCTTCCAGTTATGCACTCATGAGTGGTAAAGCTGGATTATGTGGCAGCTCTATCTTTCTCTGCCAAAAGTGATCAGACTGTAAAATCAAAAGGCCCTCTTCCTGTCTTTGATGGCACTTAGTCATAAATATAAAAACTCTTCCCTTCAAAACTTCTAGACTTTGAGAATTTTGACATGCCAAAAGAGTACTCCAGATTGCACTACTTTCCCTGAATGCAGTGCCTCTCATGATTCTCAATGAAAGAAAAGTACTTGGAAAGCTGCTATAGTTGGGCATGTGTGTATGTATGAATGTTTTGTCCACCATAGGAATCGACTTGTTGCATTCTCCTTCAACCATTCTGACAAGTCTGGACATTGAATTGCCACCTTTTTATTCCAGTATAGCTACTTAAATTTCTTAATTCTTTACAGTCCATACTTATACTAATAACATTTCTTTATTTGTTTAATGGAAAAGGAGAGGTGAAAAGAACAAAAAAAGGTGCACTGGTGAGGCCCTAACAAGGGAGGCTGAGGCTCAACAGATGGGTTGCTATTTACTGTGACAATCACTTCTCTCCATCACAACCTCATTAGCACACTCTTTATAGTAGTTTGATTTAGTCAGATCTCCTTTCTAAGATGCAACATGGACAGAAAGAATAAAATCAATAGGAGACAAGGAAGGGACAATCACTCCCAAACCACTGTCACTGTATTAACAAGGTTTCATGGATCATTCTGTTACCAGACAGCAGTATTTCTGTAGGTGAAATATTGGAGGGCATAAAAGCCACAGGAAGAACAAATAATTGCATAAAACTTGAGCAATCATACTAACACAAGGTGTAGGGGCTTAGGAGCAGAGAAAGAAAGTAGAAGGAAACAGGTGTAAAACAAATAGCTTCTGTCACCATGGTTTCTGAGGACTTGGCCTAGGTCATTAAAAGAAAGTTTTTTTCTACTTTAAATGTTGCCTAGGTTTGATCTTGCTGGTCATAGTGCCAAAAAGACAATGTTTCCTATCATTTCATGGGACCAGCGCTCAATGAGGACTTGTAGTGATGATACTGTTTTCCATCAATGAAAGAGGAATGAACACAAACACCAGAAATTTCCTGTGCTACCATCCTAGAATTACCACCCACTCTAGCTATCAATCTGTCTCACTCTACTCTCAGTTCTCAGGTAGCTATTTTGCCTTAACTTTCACCAGGATTGATAGTCAATGTCCTTAGATATCTCATCAAACCCTAGAAATCAGATTCAAAGTACAGCTTGGAGGCTGGAGACCTGGCTTAGTGTTTAAGAGCACTTGGTGCTCTTCCAGAGAATCCAAGTTCAGCTCCCAACACCCACACAGAGCAGCTCACAACTACCTGGATGCCCAGCTCCAAGAGATCTAATGACATCTCCTGGCCTCTGTGGGGATCTCCCTACACGTAACATATACACATACCACTGACATAAACAATTTATTTTTTAAAGTCAGCTTGGCTTGAAACCACAAACACAGTCATATATTCTTTGGTATCCTCTTGGGGGGGGGGCGGATTGGTTACAGAATGCTACATGGATACTAAGATCCAAGTATATTTCAAGCCCTTAGTATTTGTTTGACCCACACACATCCTACAGCATATTTGAGATGTCTGAATTGCTTGTATTTTCAAAGACAGTGTGCATGCTACATAATCGTCATACTGTATTGTTACAAAACAGTGATAAAAACGTGTGTACATTTTCAGTGCAGATGCAATTATTTTCCAATTGTGTTTTATCTAACATGAGCTGAGTATATGGGTGTGCAACCATGGATAGAAGGCAAATTGTAAATTGAGGCCTAGTCAGAAAAGTCAAAGAAGAAGGGGGTAAATATTTTACAATGATGACTGAGAACTAATCCAGGAATATTTCATTTGCCAGTTCTGCATCAGTCTTCAGACAACCTAAAAAATAAATTTCTGAAGTAACTTGATAGCAAACATATTTTAATAGGTTCTTTCTTAAAGGATGGAAAGATGATAAAGAATAAATACTTTTGAGTGCCCTAAAAACAGAAAATTGAATAAATCCATAATTAACCAAAGTATAATTGCTTAATAATCCAAATATGCTTTATTATATTTAATAAACATTTAAATGCAGGTTGTAATTACAGCTGAAGGATTACCTGTATTTGTAAATGTAAAATAAATTCAATTTTACATTTAGATACACATTACAATTTGTTGGTTACATTATTCACAACACCATTTTTATGACTACCAAGTTATATTAAATATAAAATGGAAATTAACCAAAATAAAGTGATATATGAAAGAGTAAGCAACATTAAACATGGAAATTATACAAAAGGAAAATGATTTTAAAATGTATTTTACGTCAATTCAGTTAACATCCAATTCAATGATTTGATACCATAATCCTAATATCCAGAATTTTAACAGCTAAGAGTACAAAGAGTTCACATATAATTCAATATTACAAAAAAAAGAAAGAATACTGAATGAAACAAATTCTTACTTTGATTACTATTTTGACCTTACAATATTAACCTAACAACTGAACTTCATCTAACCTAACCTACTTTTGTCTAACTGAGTCTACAGCTTTATGTATTCAAACTACTACCTTTCTTTGCAAGACAATATAATGCAGTTATTTTTAGGAGTTTAAAACATGAATTCATATTTACTATTGTTCTATTGTTTTAGCAATGTTTTTTTTCAGCTAGTTCCTAACCCAAGCCCAAATTCAGCAGTCTTTAAAGTTGCATTGTGCTCACTGATTTTTACTTTAATTTTTTATTACTTTTTAAGTCTGCATATCACCAGTAGAAAGGTTAAGGAATTTCAAGAATTTGCTCATTACTTTAAAATTTTTACCATTTCACCATTGTTCCATGATTTTTAATTTAACCACTCTCTGGCACAAGTTCAGCAATATACAACATAGGTTATTCCTGGAAGTTTACTTTAAAATTCTGGGCATTTTTTAATTGTCACATTTTCTACATTTTAAAAAACAGACTGATGCACATTTAAGGTAAATCTACTACATACCAGAAAAATTAAAATTGTAAAGATTTGTTTCTATTATGAGTTACAAAAAGGATTCTCCTCCTTTCATAAATTTTAATGCTGTTTTTATTCATTCCCTCTGAAAGTTGGTGCCAGTTTAGCAGTTTCCTAGACTCATCATCTGAAAATTATAGCACTTGTTAAATGCTATAGATGCACCAAATGTACACCCTAAATTTGGAGGTCCTTGTTTTGTTTTGAAAGGGTTTGTTTTGTAAGTTATGTATTTTTCTCTAATTCAATCCTGTCCCAGAGACAATTTTTGCAGATTTCTAATTGAATCATGCTAAAAATGTTTATTAAAATGGCACAGTATTTTTTTAATTTATGGAACTTCAAAAATAGTAAAACAGTGATGCAAGTGTTAGGAACTATTTTTCTTATTTGTTTTTTTTTTCTTTTCTAATTTTATGGATTTTTTTATCATGATAATTTTTCTTTTTATTTCTTTTACTATATACATTTTTTTTTCAATAAGCTCCCGACCTGAGCACAAATTCAGCAGCACCTTGGCTACAATGTGCTCCAAAAATCTAACAGAAAAGAATATATATTTCTAAGTTACAGCTATCTAACCCCCACCTAAAAAACTAATACAAGCTATAAGAGATCTTGCTGCTATTATTTTGTTCACTTCTCTTTTCAACTTGCTCCCGACCTGGGCACAAATACTATAGCTCTGTGGCTGTACTGTGTCCCAACACTTAATATGAAGAATAAATATTTTCTACAAGCGAGTCCCCACCCCCACAAAGGATAAGTGGAAGTTTTAAGAAAAAAAAATGCAGTGTTGCTTAAAGTTTTCTAATTAACAAAATTTTATGATTTTTTCCATTTTTCACCCACAAGGCACATTTGTAGCAGCTTTTAAGATTAACATTTTCAAAGGAAAGTTCTAGTACTGTTTCAAAAAGAATGTTTTAAAAGCTGACACTAATTGTGGCTATATATGTATAAATGTCTATTTTCCAAATTTTCCCACCCATATTCATTCAAACATTTTATTTCTGTCTTCAAAATCTAGACAAAATTTGCCAATCCTTTTAAATTCAACACATTTCTCTTTCTCAACAAGTCCTATTAACATTAGGAAAAAATAAGTTCTTTTAGTAAAATAAATTCCATAATAATTCAAAAAAGGAAAAAAATACCAGTATATATCAGTAGTAACACAAACATTTTTAAATAATCCCTGAATTTGTTCTATATTTATAGGCCCAACCCAATTACCAAAATCACTGGAATGTCTTTTTTTTTAATTTAAAATAACCCCCACATCACTAAAAGTCAAGATCACTGGTCATTTATGTAATGAAATTTCAACTCAACAAGAGTGTGATGATCTGTTTTGGTTGCTGTAATTAGACTTGACCTATAATTACTGAACAAAACAGAATATGTACAATAAGTGTTCAAACAAATGTATCTGACTGTATTTGGTACATTAATCTATTTTCGGCATCATTAGCTTCAATTTTTTTCCTTGTATTTATAGCATAGGAAAAATCATAGGAGACACCGTAGTTGAACCTGAAGGACAACTCTCGTACCTAGAAGGTGGATTCCAGCATTAATTCACCACCATTGTTTGTTGTTTGATCACTAACTTCCTCTTGAATAGCTGGAAGGGAAGGCTTTGGGGTCAGGGGTGTCTCAGTCTTAAACAGGGACTCCATCCTTATATGTGTATTGATATAGAAGGATTTCTGAAAGGATTCAAGGGTGAAGTAATAGATAAAAGGATCAAAGCAACAATTCAGAGTTGCAAGGCACAAGGTAATTGGGTACATGATCTTTGCAAACCTTTCCAATAAGCAATTAGTAATGGCTTGGGAGCGTACCAAGGCATATAAAAAGAGAACAGAGTTGTACGGTACAAAGCATACCACAAAAACTGCCATATGCACTGTGATCATCTTCAAAACTTTTTTCTTATTGGTTCCAATTTGAGACAATGTTGCAGGCTTGCGGAGGGTTCTCAGCACCACAGAAGAGCAAGAAACATTCAATATCAGAGGAATGATGAACCCGACAACTTCAATGAATATGGTGATCTTCGACAGGTATGTCTTCCAAACTCGTTTGGAGAAGCCCTCAAAGCAAGTGGTGGTCGCATTGTTGACATTAGTGGTGGAGAACAAAGAGGCTGAAATACCACCACTGAGGACTAGGATCCAGACTCCAGCACACACAATGGCAGAATTCCTCCTGGTCCTAATGGTACGAGATCGGAAGGGATAGACAATGGCTAGGAAACGATCCACACTAATGCAGGTGAGGAAGAGCATGCTCCCGTAGATGTTGGTGAGGAATGCGGTCCCTGAGATCTTACAGAGGGTGTCACCAAAAGGCCAGTGGCGATTAAAGTTGTAAAATATTTTGAAAGGTAGGGTACAGACAAAAAGCAAATCAGAGAGGGCCAGATTGGTGATGAAAATAGCAGTCTCACTTCTCATTTTCATGCGGAAGCAGAAGACAAACAGGGAGGCACTGTTGGTTATTAGACCCAGGATGAACACAACACTGTAGACAGCACCATTCAGATTATACTTGAAGGAATCATCAACAATGCAAGTATTATTGGCAGTTGCATTGCCCAGCCTGGGTCTGAGACTTGAATTTAAATCTTGGAATTGGAAGTCAATAAATCTTCTGTCACCCATGGATTTTTTTTCCCAGAAAGCCTGCTAGATGCAGGGGTTCACCACTCTGAGATTAAGGACCAGCAGAGAACGTTTTCTTCCTATAGAAGACAAGATAGAATGAGTCACTAAATCTGCCTTCCCTCTGAGATTTCTGTGGAATAAAATATATTCTGCTCATCCACGCAAGAAAATATACACATTCTATTAGACTTGACAAGTACTTTTTGATCACATATCACAGGTAAATAATACTACAAAGGACATACTGCAGAAATGGGAGAGATCACACAATACAACAAACATAGCATTGCAATGAACATGATTAAGGAATATTACTCAGGTGAAAAGAATCAAAGAATCCCTGATAGCTAAGATGCTGCTAATGTGGAATATGTAGGCCCATTTTCAACTTTCAAAATACATGTTTTATTTGATTCTTGTAAGAACACCATAAGGTAAACACAGGGAATTATCATTTTACAGAATTAGAACCAGAGTCTTAAACCATAGTTACAGAATGTCAGAATTGGAAGAAAATGTGAATAATATATTCAAAACCGGAAATCACATATTTGATTCCTAAACCATTAACTTTTCAAGTTACTCAACTTTGTACTGTTTATTCTCCAATATTACTAAAATACCTTGTCTGATTATTAACTCTGTTGTATGAGACATCAGGTAGATGTGCGGCCTCCAGTACATGCTCTAAAAAATTATCATTAAACTATTAAAATGATTTATTGGTTCACCTTTTAACTCTAAAACAGAAGCTCAGAAGACATGATCTCTCGGTTAATTAAATCTGTTAGCTAAGCCATGTTTTTTTAAAGAGAAAAAGAATATGAAGTTGGGTGGTTAGGGGTGGGAATTGGGGAGGAATTGGGGGAGGGAAAAGAGTATGATCAAAATATATTGTATGAAAAATATTTCAAGATTAAAATAAATAAGCTTTTTTTCACTGTGTCCCATCACATGGCTATTCTGAGGAAGAGATTAAAATATTTAACCCAACATTTCCTCTCTACACTACACAATTCTCTTTCCATCTCTACCTTAAGCCTAGCATAGACATGCTCCTTCTCCTCACCTACTACATGTCCTGTCAGCCATATCCATGCATTCATCTGCTAAAATGGCCCTGAGCAATATCAACTTTTCTCATCTAACACAAACGACAATTGGGTGTGGTGGATCATGCCTATAACCCTAAGCACTTGGAGAGGCCTATGCAGGAGAGTTCCTGTAAGTTTGAGGCCAGCCTGGGCTACAGAGTGAGTTCTAGGTCAGATTAGACTATATATTCTGACTATTCTCAACATCAGACCCTGTCTCAAAAATTCCAAATGGGAATGTGAAAGTTGAGGACCTCCAGAACAGCAGCCCCATACCTCATTGTACAAAATCTGATCCTGCCATTTAGAGGCTTTCTTTCCAATACAATTTTTTATGTGTGGAAGCCATTAACTCAATTGTCTGTTTAAATATTTAGGCCAACAGGGCTAGAAGATATATGTAGAAATTTTACCAACTTTCTCCTAGGTTACTAGCTACCATTGGCTAGTCTGTCTTTCAAATGTGTTGAATGATTCTTTTGAGTGGGAATATGAAATGAAAGTGGCCTTTGTTCCCTGACATAGCCAGTAATGGGTTTTCACATGATTAAGTTGTAAAATACAAACAGCTGTTTTCTGAAGTGATTTCCTTTTCACTCTTCCCTTCAAGACACCAAGGAAACAAGTCAACAGACCTCTGTATGTCTTTGGGAAGGGAATAGAGGAGAAATCTTCTAGAAATACAGAGGACTGTAGTCACCTCAATGAGTGTTTGACTTGAGTAAAAAATACTTAGCTTGAGAAAAAGTCACTCACTGCAGTACCCAAAGGAAGCGATGACTTCCATAATATGGAGTAAAACACACTGGGTTATCATTTTAATAGTTTCCGAGTTACAATCAGAACTTGCTATCCTGATTTGTCATTCAATAAGTCTTTATGGAGTCATTTACCTAAAATCATACTCCTTCTTGGCCATTTCATCACACAGGTCTAGTTCAACTTTTCCCCAAAGCAACCTTGACATACAAAAGCAAAGTATAGTGGGGACCTTGACCAAGTAAAGCTCAACAGAGACAGTCCAGATAAGAAATAAATAAAAATAGGCAGGGAAGTCAAAGAGGAGATGAGAAATAAAGTGTCAGAGAAAGTCAGACAGAGGTATGGAAAGGACGAGGGGAAGAGGAGGTCAGGAAAATGGGACTTTTCCGGGCCATCTACTTTGTACTAAGAATCTTGAGAGGGGTTCCTCTGATCCCATCCTCACTACTTTATCTTATCCCTTCCAGGTTTCCCAGATAGAAGAATAATTTTCAATTGCTACATTTAAGGACACTAAAGACGATCAGCTGAAACAGACAGAACCTCAAAAATCTCAGCCGATGGCTACAGACACAAGTTTGTGTTGTTCTGTTTTCATTTGCACCCATGTTCTCCAATGCAGTAGAAGAAAAATGTGAATGCCAAACTTCTCAATCTCAAGTCATTTCATTTACTATTTTAACACCATTATTACCTATTATTCCAGAAGACTCATTTACAATAAGAACACTATTTACATTTTAAAAAGTTCATTGCTGGAAGAAACCAAGAAGACAGTGAAATAATTTCTTATTAACATAGTCATATACATTTAAAGATTTATGAGGCTATAAACCACAACATTAAAATTAGACTTTATTCATAGTCTCTTGCATCTACCTTATACAATAAGCACTGACAGCAAGTTTATTTTATTTGGTAAAGGATTTCACATTAGAAGGCTTCTTACCTCTTCCCAGAGCCCCTCCAGTCTTATCTCCTGGTTATATCTATACCCAGAATGCCACTAGTTCCCTGGATATATCTTACTTTGTGCTTTCTTCAATGAGTACTCTGAATAGCTGAGTTTTGTATCCTACTTTTACATTCAGTTTTTTTCATGAATACAATCATTTTATTTCTTAATTTACATTATTCTAGATTTAAAAATCATAAACAGTAACTGCATTATATTTATGGAGTGCAATGTGATCTACAAAAGAATCAATACATATTTATATTGTTGCAATATAGGGTGATTAAATCAAGTTGATTTATATATCCATCACTTCCATCCATACTTCAGCTTTATATCCCCCAGAACATACACACTATACCTACAGCAGGCAGTCTGTAAATGCATGACACTTCTACTCTGTTGCTTTGTGTACACAAAACCTGTGGGAGAGAAAGGACCACAGACAAGAAAGCACTACAGTCTCACTCCTAAAGAGAGGACATGGGAAAATTGCCACCACGGCCCTATTCATAGCTCTCCCTTGCTTGAACACACACCACCTTTGCTGTCTAGCAGGGAGGGTGTGGCACTGGAAGCAGAGAAATCTATTTCTGACTCAGACACCAGTTCACTCTGTAACTTGGCTATACTGTTTTCTCTTTCCTATATAAACATTACCTCTGAGCCTCCCATCTGAGGCTAGGAAGATTCAACAGTGTTAAGAGTAGTTTGCTGAACTTGCCGGTATCCAGCACTACCACAAAGGAACATTATAGACATCTGCTCCTCTCAACCATGACTAGAAATCACTAACTGGATTTCTTGGTATCTTCAACTCTGTGTTAAAAATGTAGCTTTCTGCTAATTCTTTGTACCTCAAAAATTTCCCCCTTGGGTTTGAAACCTTAACTACATAATTTACTCATAACAGAGAAATCCTGGAAGGTGCCCCCAGTGAATACCACACATAGAGCTCCAGTTTGTAAAATTGAGAACAGTATTTGCCTCTTGAGGTGATTGAAGAATAAAAAATATGGCCTGTTTTCTTTTTTCCTAAATGTATAACATACTGTCCACTAAATGTACAGGTCAATACTTGAGTGCTCAAGGAGGTAAACAAAGAAAAATAGCCTACATGGTTAATGATATCTTTTACTATGAGCAGCATCAGACTACTGTCTTACGAAGATGTTTATGACCAATTATTCCAACATAATGGATTAAAAGAGAGATCGATGTTGGATAAACATAGTTTCATTGATAGTGGTCAGAAATGAGGTCAGCTGGAGGTTGATTAAGAAGAAACTGAAAGGGGCAGCAAGATGGCTTAGCAGATTAAAGGCACTTACCATCAAACTTGACAACCTGAGTTCAATCCCTGGGGCCCCA
>LZPO01034900.1:381242-397516 GCA_001675575.1 Neotoma lepida | reverse complement strand
TCTCTTTTTAAAAAAGAAAATAATTGGGAAGGAATAAATGGATAAATGCAGGCAGGCTTGGTGATACACGCCTTTAATTCCTGTACTCAAGAGGCAGAGGCCAGTGGATTTCTGTGAGTTTGAGCCTTTAATTTCTGTACTCAAGAGGCAGAGGCCAGTGGATTTCTGTGAGTTCGAGGCCAGCCTAGTCTACAGGGCGAGTTCCAGGACAGCCGGGGCAGTTATACAGAGAAATTCTGTCTCTGAAAACAAACAAACAAACAAACAAAAAAGATAAATGCAATATTTGTGCATCAAGAACTAAAAAATGTTGTTAAAAGATTTATAAGAATATCTAAATAATGGAAAGGAAATGGGTTGAATAAGACAATATGCTCAGGACCACAGTAGTATTCAAACTGATTCACAAATTCAAGTGATTTTGCGATCAAATTTCTAGCTGGTTTCTTTGCAGAAAATGACCAGCTAAAATTTCTGTGGAAATACAAGAAAACATTAAATGGCCAAAATAATCTTCAAAGAAAGAAAAAGAAAATTGATGGACTTACTCCTAACCAATTTAAAAACTAACCATAAATTTATAGCAACCAATAGTGTGGTGCTGGCATAAAGACAAGTAGAAACATAGGTCAATCATAGGGGTAAGAATCCACAAAGAAGCCTACATGGCCTAACGAGCAGCACCATGACTGAATGAAGAAGATAGCCCTTTGAGAAATTGTATTAAACCAACTGAATACAAATATTCCGAAGAATAATACTACTTACTTAACTCAATGTGGACTATCTACCTAAAATTAAGAGCCAGAAATATGAAACCCTTAAAATAATCAAGTATAAACCTCCATAATTTGATGTTAGACCATGATTTCTTAAATACAATATCAAAATTATAAAGTATAAATGGAATAGTAAAAAGTTGAATGTTATCAAAATTAAGACTGCTGTCAACCAAAACACAGAACCAAGAAAGAGGGGAAAAGGCAACATAATAGCCTAAGAACAACAGTGCTAGCCTGCTAGCCGCACTGCAAGCTACAAGTGGAAACAATTCTAACAGCTATCACAAATAGAGAAAAAAGGGAAAATACAACACATGGAATGAAAGCAAATATTTGCTAATTATTTGCATAGTACAGAATAAATTTTAAAGGTCTTGCAACTCAATAGATTTAAAAAAATGCATTTCTAAAAGAGAATAATCGGAACTGGCATTTATAGATGGTTGGACCAATGACGATATGGAAAGGTCATACAGTCATGAAGAAAATGCAAACAAGCCCAGAATGAGATACTGACTCATATATCTTAGGATGGCTATCATCAAATGTCATGTGTAGGTGAGAAATGCTGAAACGTAGAAAAACAAATTGGACAATTAATTGACTAAAAGATTAAACTTCTGTTTTTTTTAACCATGTTATTTTAGTGTCATTAATCAACTTTATATCAGCTGTTCCTATCTTAATGGAATTTCAGAAATAATTACCTTTAAATAACGTATTCTTTATATTAAGGAATGCTTCTTTTGCTCCACATCTGAATTTGTGCAATGTAGTATATGAATCTGTACACATTCAATCTTTCAGAGTCAAATAAATTCTTAAGCTTGTAAAAAAATTACACCTAGTTAACATATGTACAAGTAACTTTACTCCTTGTAATACATTCAAAGAAATGAAATGTATATCTGTTCAAAAATGTATACACTGTTAGTAACAGTGTAACTTGTAGTAGCCCAAAATGGCAAAACACAAATAAATGTTCATGAATTAATAAGTAAGAACATAAAATGTGACACATGCATACAATGGAATATCATCTAGCATCATAAAAAATGAAGTACTGACTAGGCATGGTAGCACACACCGTTAATCCCAGCACTCAGGAGGCAGAGGCAGGTGGCTCTCTGAGTTTGAGGACAGCCTAGTCTACATAGCGAGTTCCAGAACAGCCAGGGTAACACAGAGAAACTCTGTCTCAAAAAAATGAAGTGCAGGTATATCTGTTAGCAGAAAACATTCTGCTAAGAAAGACAGTAACAAAGAACCACAGATTGTCATATCCCAGATATATGAAATACACAAAATTAGTTTGCAAAAATTAGTTTGTAGTTGTGTAAGGCTAGATTGGAAGAATGGAAGGAATGTGTAGTGACTACTACTGAGTTCAAAATTCACTGCAAGGTATTAATATTTATAAATCAGGCTATTGTGATAATTACACTGCTCAAGGGTGTATGAAAAGCAGAATCATACACTTTAAGTGGGCAAAATTTAGTGATATATAAATTATATATGAGTAAAGGTTGTCAAAAACAGAAAAGGTTTAACTAAATGATCCCTAAAATCTAAAGGGCTTTCAATTTTGGAGTTTGTTGTTGTTGTTAAAACTGACCAATTGTATTCACAAGACTATTCTTTCCTGTCTATTTTGTTTGTGAAACAGTCTACTGAATTCTTTTGAACCCAAAATAAAATGAACATTCAAAAACTCCATTACAGTTCCTATCCATAATTGCTATTAAATCCACTTGCCATCCATTTCTGAGATATTCTCAATGCACAAGACACAGTAGAAGTTATAAATGATAGAGAGATTTCAGTATTTGACTCTCTCTCCAGCCATCTGACAGATAGGAAACCAAAGAGCTATACTGCAATTCAAGACAGAGGGGAGTCTGGCTGAATGAATCAGAGGAGACTTGACAAAGGAAACTTTCCAGCCTTGAGGATGAAGAAGCATTTGATTTGATAAAAGAGCGCTCCAGACTGAGAAAAAAATAGGTGAACAAAAGTACAGGCAGGAAAGGAATCCCTGCAAGGACTACACAACAGCCAGGATAACTTGTTACCTTCAGTATCAGAACATTATAAATTATATTTCATTTTAAATATTTGATAATTCATATTCTCCATCTCTATCCTCCAATTTATTTGAATTAGTGGGGCTTTATTGTGTTCCTACTCATACTGCTTTGCCTCATAGTTGTTAAGGAAGTCAGTTTTTATGGTTCTGTGGGGTAATAAAGTAATACATTTTTTTTTGAAGTCAGAATTGATACGGTGCCTCAGGAGGTAGTCCAAAATTAAAATGAGAAAACATTCTAAGTCTTTTCATGATATATACATATATAATATCAAAAGATTCCCCAGAGGATTTTGCATTTCAAGAGTTTTAAATTACTGTGCTTCACAATTTAGAATAGTTTTAGGTTTACAGAAAATTTGAACAGAAAGTACAGAGTGTTCCCACATGCTACCCCCACCCACCAAACCCAATTTCTTTTATTACTAACATCTTGCATTATTATGGTACATGTGTTCCAAGTGATGAACTAATATTGATACATTATTATTAGCTAAAGCCCATAGTTTGTATTAGTGTTCACTTTTTGTATTATACAGTTCTGTGATCTCTGTAAATGAATAATGACATATCTACCATTATATTGTTATGCAGAACAGTTTCACTGCACTAATTACTCCCTGTGCTCCATCCTTTCTCCCCACCCTCACCTTCCTGAACCTTTGGCAGTCACAGATACTTTTACTGGCTCTGTATTTCATCTTTACCAGAATGTCATGTTGTTGGAATTATTCGATATATAGACTTTCACACTGATGCTGTCACTTAGCAATATGCATTTAAGATTCCTTAGTTTTTTTAATTTTAGATTTATTTATGTTACCATGTGGGTGTTTTGTCTACATGTATATATGTGTACCACATGCATGCCCAGTACCAAAGGCGATCAGACGAGAACTTCAGATACTCTAAAACTAGAGAGATGGGTGGTGGGAAACAAACAAATGTGCTTAACCACTGAACCATCTCTCCAGCCCCCTCCGTCATGTCTTTAGTGCCATATTTCCATACCTTATTTCTTTCTGACACGGAAAAATATCCTGTCAAATAGATATATCATTGTTCATTTATTTACTAGTGAAAAACATCTTAGTCACCTTCAAGCTTTAGGAATTATGAAGAAATTTTGATAAATACCCATGGGTAAATTTGCAACTGACCTGGGTGAATATGTGAGACTGCTGTTTACTATGGTAAAGTTGTCCACCTTCTCTTGGCCATTCATTGCTAATTCTGTATCTAATTAGTAACTAAAGAGCATATATTAGTTATTTTATCATCACTGAGACCAAATATTTTCAGGGAAGAATTATTTGTCTTAACTTATGGTTCCAGAGACTTTACTCCATCATCATTTGGTCTCATACTCTTGGGCAGATCGTGACAGCAGGAGTATATGATGAAAGAGCTTCTTCACTTCATTGCAGAGAGAAAACAGAAAGAGGGAATATAGTCCCAAGGAACATGCCCCTAATGACCTACTTTCTTCAAATAGGTCCCACCTCCCAATAATGCCACTGTATTATTAACTATTCAGAGAATGAATACATCAGTTATATCAGAGCACTCATGGCCAGAACCTCTCTGGAAATGTCTATGTAAGCATACCCAAAGATATATTTCATTCATCTCCTAGGACTTTCTGGATCCAATCAAGTTGACAATCAATATTAATCATGAAACCATCACAAGTTAAGTGTGGTATTCACACCTGTAATCCCATCATTTTGGTGGCAGACCCATTAAAATTGTAGTTCCAGTCTGAACTACATTATGAGATGCTATTTCGAAACAATTATAGATTGACCACTACAGAGGATAAACCAACATGTGACTCTCAATTACCCATCCAACTTTTTTTGGAATTCATGAGAATTCCAATGATACATTTTAAATTGTTTCTTTTCTTTTTATTCCTTTTTTATGGGGGGATGGTTTTGGTTTTTTGAGACAGGATTTATCTGTATAGCCCTGGTTGTCCTGGAACTTACTCTGTAAATCAGGTTGGCCTCGATCTCAGAGAAATCGGCCTGCCTCTGTCTCCCAAGTGCTGGGATTAAAGGCACCACCTGGCGATTTTTTAAGATTATAATATAATTACATCATTTATTTCCCCTTCCCTTTCCTCCCTCCATCTATTCTCCAAGGACTGCTCCTTGCTCTTTTTTCAAATTGTGGCCTCTTTTTTCCCTTAATTGTTGTTACATACATTGGATATGGATATGCACGTATATTCCTAAACACATTAATACAACCTGCTCAGTCTGTATATTGTTACCTGTATGCATATTTTTCAGAGTTGACTATTTAGTATTGGCTAACAGATTGGTGTGCTCTTCCCTGGGGAGGACTGTTTCTCCCACTCTCAGCATTCCTTACTGCCTGTAGTTCTTTGTGTAGGGTTGAGACTTTCCGGTTTTCCCCCATCCACTTTAGCATATGTATTGTTGCTGTGCTTGTTCAGGTCCTGTTTAGGCAGTTATGTTGGTAAGACGTAGCTTCTGACAGTCCTAGGAAACACAATTTTCCAGCAGACTCCCTAATCTTCTGGCTCTTACAATCTATCCATCCCCTTTTCCAGAATGTTTACTGATCTTTATGTGCAGAAGCTGTTTTGTAGGTGTATCTTCTGGGACTGGACTCTACAACTCTGCATTTTGATTGGTTGTAGTTTTCTATAATGGTTTTTATCTGTTGCAAAGGGATGTTTTCTTGATGATGGGTGAGGACTATACTTATTCTGTGGGTATAAGAACAAATATTTATAATGTAGTTAGGGATTATGCTGGTTTAGTAAAATGGTAGCTTTAGAATCTCCTCCAGAATCCATGACTTCACTAGCCCTGGGTAGCTGGCTAGATTTACAGTACCAGACATGATGTTCCTCTTGTTAAGCCAATCTTAAGTCCAATTAGAGAGCTGTTGGTTACCACCAAGGTATTTGTGCCACTGCTGCACCCTTAGGGTTATTATTCCATGCTGACCATTGTTATGGTTCACAAGCATCATAACTGTGTAGGACTGTTGGTTGCTTTCCTCCTTTGAAAACTTACATGTTGCCTTCTGATACCATGAAAGCTAGTCCTCAGGGAGGAAGCATTCATGTCAGTTCCAGCTCAGTCAGGGGTATCTAGGCCCTGTGTCTGAAGTGTGTGGTGTCTTCAGCAATAGGGATTTACCTTCCACCCCTGGGGCACAACCAAGGGCAATTACAATAGCCTGTAATATTTTGAGAGTCTCTAGGACAAGCCTGACTAACAACTGTAAAGGGGGATTCTCATGCCTGCTATTAAGGTTATTGTAGAGAGTCTTTGAATCTTCAAGGGAGCATTGTTAGCCCACATGGGAAATTTTCATTTAAATGTTTATATTTATACATAGACCTGTATTATAGGATTTTTAAAGGAAGATAATAGTCAACTAAAAGGGGAAATAGGCAAATATGTGTCTCAAAGGGAATTAAAGACAGAAACTAATTTAAAGATAGGACTTGTGGAGACTGGAATAGGGATAGAAGTGGAGCGGTTGTGAGTGATAACCTGAGTTTTGCTACTTACTTGCTGTTTGGCCTTAAGTAAATGTCTTATCAATCCATGCTTCAATTTACCCATCTATCCATCAAATGATAATTAATTCTGCTTTATAATTTGTGAAAATTAAGTGAAATATTACAGATCAATACCTGAGATTGACTGGTACGTAGTAAGTATTTTATAAATGTTAAACATGACATTGTTAATTGCCAAGGCAGCTTATTTGACCCCCAATATTCATTAACTTGACATCTCCCATTCTAGGCCCTGCCCCATTTTCCTTTTTGTGCAAACTAATTTACTATAACCTTATTCCACAGTATTTTCTGTATTTTCAATGTTTAGCTTAAATACTGTCTTTTCGGCTTACTGCACTTCAAACTCATGACATATAGTAGTTAATATTAGTATGTCACTGAGAAAGTCATTTCAGCTCTGTTATAATTCCATTTCCTTCTTCATTAAATAATGTTAGTTATAAAACCTATGCCATAAGCTGTTGCAAGGACTGAATGAGTTATGATCTTATCTAATGTATACACCATATGATACAATTCTCAAAGCATCCTTTTGACTTCCTGCTCCTACTGCTAACTGATTTGGAGGGGTGAATTGACCCATGAATCTCAGCCTACAAATGATTAGCAAGGCTGAAGAGACTTCCAAAGCAGGTAGCAGCAAAAAGAAAAAGAAGGATGTTTCGAGAATTGGGTATAAGAACAGTAACAAAGGTATGTTGCTTACAAGAAAACATATGCAACTGGAGATAATCATATTTGGTGAATTAAGCCAATCCCCCAAACAAAGATATCTATGTTTTTCCTTTATATACATTTCCTAAATTTTATATAGGCATATAAAATAATGTGCACACATACGGCATGAGAGTAGATGTGAAACTGCCTAGGTAACTGGTGGGAAAGGGAGGAAAAATTAAAAGGAGGGCACAGGGTATGGGGAGAATATGTGTAATGTACAATACATACTTGTAAGAAAAAAATTTAAATAAATGTAATTTGATGATAAGGGTAGGAATTGAGTTTAGGTACCACCCATTAATGATCATCGGTTATGCCCAAAATGTGAAGCTAAAGAAAAAGAAAACATGATCAGTGAAACTTCATGGGTAGAAAATTATATTTCCTTTAAGTGTGAGTAGGCAAATGCTATAAATATATCAAAATCATTTGCATAAAGTTCTCAAGAGATGTTGATGATGATAATGAACTATATACATGTCTAATTCACGCACACACACATACACATACGTGATTGAGTATGAATGAAAACCAGAACTTCCCCTGGAATTATGCATAAAATTAAATTCTACAACTTTGAACTTTAAGAGCTTGCTCTCTTTATGAGAGCTAAGTTCAACCTCATGTCTTTATCATGATCTCCAACTCAGGCCCCACATCTTAGAAAACTGAAGACCAGAGATTAGACACATAACCAATATCATACAGTGAGTATGATTGAGTATGCTCAATTATGGTTGAATTATTGCTGCACAATTTAATTCAATGTTTAATTAATATTATTTTAAAAACCATTTTCCCCACATGTCAAACAATATTATCCATGTAATGTTGCCAGTCCTAAATCCATATTAAAATGCTTAATCCCATTTTATTATTCACATATTGGCACCTACTTATGACGCTGAAAATAGCATTAAATTTAACGTGATTAATACATGAAAGCAAATAAGGCTACAATAGTATAATGGACTTTTCATCTATCAAAACCTTCTGGTCCATATAACATCTTCCCATATATCACACCTTTGCCAATTCTAATGTACAAACCAGTTGCTTTTTCTCCTGCTTTCTACTTTTTAGTATCTAGATTGACAGATATCTGTATTACTTGAAAGGAATAAAACATACCGTTCAGCCATCAAAAACTCATGGAACATTACAAAAGAGTGGGAGGAAAGAATTTAAGAGGTGGGGGCTCCAAACACCCACTCCTAGATGAGGTGTTGATAGACACTGAAGGAGGAGGGATAGTCACTTCTCTTTGGGAATATGGCCATTGGAAAATTGTTCATGCCCCAGTGGATAGCTCCACACGTATTTACACATGGTTAGTACTAACTAGACTCTGAGGAATAATAATAATAATAATAAATCAACAATAATAATAATAAGGACACAAAGTAGGGACAGATGAGTTGGAAGGTCATAGGGGTAGTTAAAGGGTGATAGTAGAGGTTAGATATATAAAAATACATTTTATACAAGTATGAATCTTTTTAAAAAATAGCAAAAGTTTTATTTTTAAAAGACAGTATTCATTAATCAACAATTTTTAAAACTTTTGTGTTCAATAATATACATGGCATGAAAATGCTAAATATAAACAAGTCATACTCTGATAGTCTCATAGAAACAAAGAGCCATTGGCTTCATTTGGAAGGCTCTACACACACTACATATGTGCTCACAATATATAAACTGTTCATTAAGTGTCTGGTTCAATTTTTTTCACTTCCATAAACTCCTTGAAACTAACAAGATGATGTTAAATTTTAAATTGTTAAATTTTAACTTTGCTTTTACTACCTATCTTAACTCTTCTGATACTTTCTTCAAGAGCTCTTGAAATATTGTTATTGCGTGTTCATTTGCACTGTTTATGTCTTTGCTCCACTAATTTGTAAAACTGTAAGATGGGAATGTGTCTTTTATTAATTTTTATATCCTTCAACCATTTAGCACAGTCTTGCACATAGAAACAACAATATTTTGTGCATATGTATGTGATATGCAAGCACATGTGTGCATGTTCACATGCCTGTGATCACATGTGTGCATATGTATGGAAGCCTAAAAGTTGATGACCGTGTCTTCCTCAATTATTCTCTATTTTCTTTATTGAAGAAGGGCTTCTCAACTGAACCAAGAGCTCAATAATTCTGGCTAGTCAGTTTACCACAGGGATTTCCTGTCCCTGACTCCCCAGTGCTGGGATGGTAGGCAGCTGCTGTGCGTGCCCTCACAATTGCATAGCAAGAGCTTTATCCTATGAGCCATCTCTTTAGTCTGAGGAACTTAATTATTTATTGACTTGTTTTTTAAACAGCATGAAAATTTTCTCATAAGTTTCATGAGTTTTCAGTTACTGGTCCATATAATCCAGTCACTTAAATCAGTACACAGAGAGCATATAGTCATTTGTAATCTATAACGTGGTTGTACCTGTAGCACAGGAACCTAGGTGAGGGTCTCTGAGAGGTTGGTAGAAGAAAAAAACAGAAATGAAAGAAGATTCAACTGATAAGAAGAAATTCAAGGTAAGACATGGAAGAAAAACTTTATTTTTTATGTTAAATACTTTTCAGGAACTCCTCTGATTTTTATACGGTGGTCTCATTACTAGGATTAGAATTAAATGGGAGAAAAGGTATTCTTCCCTCTAATGAATAGTTGTGAATAATTTGTTTAAGAAATTCTCTGATAAATATTGCATTATTGGTTTAGTATATTGCCCCTCCCCACTTCCTCACCCCATACATGTTTCATCAGTGAAGAGCCTGAGACTAGTTATTTCCTTTCTGTAGACCCCAGAGATCCCTTCTACAAATGAAATGTTCCTACTAAATGAGCACTAGGGTATCTTAAATTTCTGTAAAGTCTCATCACTTTGTCAATATTGGCAGCATGGAAAGATCACTGCCTTTGTTCTCAGAACTTCCCACTGTAGTCCTGCTATCAACTGACCTTGGCAAGATGATATGATATTTCTGCACTCTATTTGCCAATCTGTAAAGCCTACAGCTAAGTTCCTAAATGTATCTCTTGTCTCACTTTACCAGTGCCTGGACTCAATACTTTATATACATCACCTCATTTTCCCAGTTGATTACTTGCAGCATAATTTTAGTGATCACCCGGGTTTTCCGCAATACCCTCTATTCCATCAGTAAGTCTTTCCAAATACTCTTGAAAATGCTCCTCCCTATGCTCTCTTTGGCAGCATATATACTAAAATTGGAACGATACAAAAAGATTATCATGGCCCCTGCACAATGATGACATGCAAATTCGTGATGTGTTCCATATATTTTATATTTTATTTTGTTATTTATATTTGGAAATGAATGAATGGATGGATGAATAGACAAAAGCCTTGCCACTAGGATAAAGGTTAACAACTGAACTGTCATTTATACCTGCTGGGAGAGGGTAAGTCATTTTTCTCCAATAGAGTGATAATGGTATATCAACACTCCAGGACAGGCCTCATGTTCAACAACATATATAGGACACCACAGTTTTGTGTGTGTGCCTGCTTTTATTTGGCTACAGTTTGGTGGGATTTTCAGGGGAGGGTATTGTTTTATTGTGTTTTCTTGGTTTGAGGGTTTTGTTGTTATATTGGCTTTTTGTTTGTATTTTGAGAAAGACTTAAAAGTTGGGTGGGTAGGAATGGGGGCAGGATCTAGATCCTAGCAGGACATGGAGGAGAGGAAGAATGTGGTAAAATATATTTAAATTTAAAATTGTTTTAAATAATAAAAAAGAAAATACTCCTCTCTTTTCACACGTTTACTGACTCACTCAGGTTATTCACCGTATTTTTCTCCTAATAGCCTATTAACCAGATAGTCTAATCCCAAGTTCATCCCTTGTTACTATTGTCAGAGTGACCCTTTTGAAGGACATACTGTAGCATGTAATTCTAGTGCTCAGAATCTTTTAATGGCTCCCCATTGTCTTCAATGAAACAACTTTTCCTGTGTGTTTTTCCTTTTTTTAATTGAAAATGTTTTTCATATAATATGTTCTGATCACAGTTATCCCTCCTCCTACTTCTCCCTGATGCCATCTTCCTACACACCCAACTCCATGTTCTTTCTCTTTCTCTTTTTAGAAAGTAAACACCTGAACTTTTTAACCCTATTGTTCAAAGCCTCCAATGCTCCACTGATGCAATCTTTTCTGCCATGACCTTTTTCATTTATATACATATTCTCTATGAAATTCTTAAATTCCCAGTTCCTTTATTTATGATAGAAAAGCTGTGTATTCCCAATTTTCAAGTCTGGAATCTACACCAAAGGCTATATAAAAAAAAAATACATGAATTTGCTAACATGGGGTATGGAACACAACAAGTAGTTCAATTAATAACAATTGAATCTTGGTATCAAGTTATTATCTAAGCTTCCATGTAAAAACACAATGCAAATTAAATGTATAAACAATAGCCTAATCTGAAAGAGCTCATCAGTCAGTCAAGATCTGGAAGTATACATTCGCCTCAAAACATCATGAAATAATATCTTTAAAAGGATTGTGAAACTCAAAGAAATTTCTCTAGTGCATTTTGTTCAGAGACAAAGAAGAAAAACTGGAGAACACTTAACTCTTTGAGTGCATTAATTCTCCTTCTTTCCATTATTTCTCCTTGTGGCTGTTACCTTTTTAATTTTGTTCAGCTCAAGCATACTGAATCTGAAAATTCCATATCCAAAGAGACCCAAAATCTAAAATATTTTTGGTGCCAACATAATGTCACAGGTGAAAAATGACACCTCTGACCTCATGTAATGAGTTTCGAACAAAGTTTTGGTAACTATAAATATTTCAAAAATGACCTTCAAGCTAAGTGATTAAAACATATATGAAACATAAATGAATTTCATGCTGAGGACTCTCATCCTCCAGATATGTATACACAACTATTCCACCCTCCAAAAGAAAATACCAAATCTGAAACACTAACATTTCAGATAAAGGATACTTAATTTGTATTTATAAAACCCCAATTATGGAACCTCTTCTCCCAGAAATAATAGAAAATTAGGGGTTCTCACTAAGATGCAAGACATTTGAATGTCTAGAAGACAATTTTACTTGCTTACAGAGATAAAGTGAAGGAAATGTTGTACAATTGCTTTTATCTCCCCTAAAAACTTGACTTTTTGAGGAACAGGAGAGATGATTTTAATCACAAATTATGCATAACTTGGTTTCATGTCAAGGAAAATTTTCATAAAATAAGCAATTTATCTATGCAGAAGCTGAACACATTGGTGTGTGCCTTATTGTCTGTTTGGTAACTTTAGCCTTGTACTGTATTTAGATTCCAAAGTAAATTCCCCTAATTGAACAAATGTATATGAGTGCCTGGAATGATGGCTAGGAGGCCCAGAAATAAATGAGATATTATCTCTGCTTCACGAAAACAGCAGATTCCTACTTGGAAAAAACAGATAGGCATGACTCTGCATATTCTACCTTTGGTGAAAAATGATATCATTAATTAGGAGAAGAAAGGTAAGAAGTAAAACCATTTTGGATTGGAAGATGAGTTCGGCATGCCTACAGGACACTTATGTGGATAATTTTAGTGCATACATGGATAGTCTGAGGATGAAGAACTCAAGAGTGAAGATACAGACTATTAAGTTATGTTCTTAAATGTCACATTTAGCTAGGCATGGTGCGCAGACCTTGAATCTCAGCATTTGGGAGGCAGAGGGAGGTGAAGTTCTGTGAGTTCAAAGACAACCTGGTCTACATAGAGAGACCTTGTCTCAAAAAATAAATAAAATAGAAAAAGATCCTCTAAACAAAGGAATAAACTTATCACTCAGGAGAACGGGTAGAATAGAGTGAGACGGGAAACTGAAAGCAGTTTCCTGAGAGATACCCATCAAAGAGGAAGAGAGGATAATAGGAACAGTAGAAAGAGAAAGGCATACCTAAACAAATGTCACTGGTTCAACCTAAGCATCCAATACGGTTCTACTCTGAAAACACATCGATGCAATACTGTAGTATTTTCATAATCATAAATCCACAAAAGCAAAGAGAGCAAGAGAAGTGACAACTAAATTTGAGAGGCTGCAGAGTAGGTATCTTCCTGGTAACGAATTTCACAGCTGCAAGCATTGAGCATGATTGTTTCTGAAAAACAAAGAAGATGGGGAAGAAAATGTAGAGGCATTACAGATATTTATGGCTCTGTGGAAAGCCTAATCGAAATCAGGAAGCCAATAGCTTGAAGGTCGGGTAGTAAATTGATGGTAAACAATTACAGATATCTTATACTAATTATGGCTTCAGTATATCCAGATACAAAAGATGCAGCAAATAAAAGTTGGGGTGTAAAGAGAAGGAATTAAAAAATGGGTATTTGTGCAAAAATAGCTGATACTAGAATATATTTCCCAGCTGTGAGAAAAGACAAGAAGAGTTAAAAATCACAATACAGGGGAGAAGGTAAAGGATGAATGGTTACCAAGACATTAGCGGAGAAGATGAAAGAATGCTGTTACCTTATGGAAGTTTTAAAAGAAATTAGGAATGTAGGTCATCTGCTTAAAGTGAAGAAGCCAGAAGTGGGACCCTGAGAAAAGAAATGAAGGTTTGGAACAGCTGCTGTGGGAAATGCTAGCAGGAGCCAGCTATGGATGAGAAAAGGATTAAGTATAAGAGTTGAGGGTCCAGCTGAGGTTGAAAAGCACGCATTTGTAGTGGAGCCAATGAGCATGGATATGCAATTTTCCCCAGATAGGTCTTCAGCAGCCTGGGAACAGGAAGAGGCAAAGGGGACCACTGAAGTGAGCCAGGACTGGGCAGGGATTGCCAAAGCTGTGATATGGAAGGTGAAGGAGTCAAAAGAATGGAAAATGCTTGTGAGTGTTGTTGAAATGGAGTCCAGCACAGGCAGGAAGGGAGAAGACAGGATGTGGCTGCTGGCCTAAGAGATTAAGTAAGAGAGAAAGGAATGGAGCTCCAAGGAAAAGCAGTTTGATTGATCACAAGGCCATTCCTTAGTGTTTCAGATATAAATTCAGGTGACTATTGCCTCTGTAACCAAGCTCTGAACATTTTTGGCTAGATAGGTGCTGGTTTTCCAGGCAAGTGCTGCGTTAACAAGGTTGAAATGACTGCTTTCTCCCATGAGTTATTTCACTGCAGTGCTCTTTAGTCCAGTTTTCCCATTGTTTTTAAGGTATTTCTTGAAACTAATCCTGGCGAATTCAGCCTGAGTGGGGGAAGGGGCTGAGGCACAATGAGGGGAAGTATGTATTTAATAATTTCCTTTTGTGTATGGCTCTGGGTCTGGCTCTGCCTCAAAGACCCTGTACTGTAAGGAGCACAAAGAACATTTGGAAGCTATCAAGTTGCTGAGGGTCCCAAAGTGCAGCCTGCCCTGCAAAGAAATCTAGGCTAATCCCCTTTCCAGCCCTCCTCTAGAGGGCAGCTGCTCCCCTGCTCGGTTTGGAAGTCTACAGCTTCTCGGCCACATAGCTGCTCACCATGTGTAGGCTGTGATTTTACAACAGTGGAGAGGGGAAGGTAGGCTGGAAATATTCATTGAACAGAAAATGTAAGGCCTGCCAATCTCCAACCCATAGAGGCCCCTTCCAGCCCTCTGGATCATATCACCAGGAGAACCTTGCATTGAAACCCGCAAAGCTACAGTGGATTCTAATGTATTTGCATTAGTAATAATTACCCCGTCTGCCACAAAGAACACATGCAACTTCATTGACCCCTAAGTTATGGATAAATGTGCCATAATTCCTGATTCTAGTTCCTTGTTATTAAGTGATTTAAACTGACAAGTGCTCCCGGGGGTGGGGGGGGGGGTGGAGGTTCCAATGATTTTAAGATTCTTATCTTTAGTTTATGGCAACATCATGTTTAATAGCTACACCTTTCGTTTTCAGGAACAATTTATACCACAGAAGTGGCAGCATACTTAGGGTTTGTCACATGCGTCCTGCTCTTCTTCAGTGTTGGAAAACAGGAATTTACCAGGACTCTGCGAAGAAGAACTTACTAGGACTTGTCAGATTATCTGTACTAATGCTTCCTGTTTATCAAATGATGACCCCTCCCCACAGATATTAATATTCTGTCATTTCTCCCTACAAACTGCTCAGATTTTATGCCCCAAACATAAAAGTTCTGAATGCCTCTCTCCTCATTTTCAGCCCTAAATTTTGTAATTTGATCCTATTTATCTAATTAGAAGATAAGCCCAAGGCAAGGCTTTCAAAGGGAACAAACAGTAGAGTTCTGCAAAACAGCTGTTCAAGAAATAAGCACTCTGACTACAACTTGTTCACTTTTTGTTGGGGGATACAAAGAACTGATTTTGATACTAATATGTGAGTTTGTTGACAGAAATATGGGGGGAGGAGCATTTTAAGGGAATGTACCTCTCATAGAATATATATTGTCTAGGCATTTTAAAGAATCTATAAGTAAAATGTCAGAAGTGTGACTGTAAGTCTATGTAAAAGTGGTACTAGGTCCACTTTTAAACAAAACCATAGCAATCTTACTTAAAATGAAGACCTTTGACTCTCTTGGTGGTAAAATTAAACTTCCTGAAAAACACTCTTTGAAGACTTACTAGAATTCTCCATGGAAAGAGATATGAAGACTGTACATGAGTAAGACTTCTGCTTAGTAAGTAGTTTCTTTACTACTTCAAACCTATATATATATCTTTCTGTCTTTGCTTTCTCTTTACAAAAGAAACAATATAAAATAATTTTCTTGAAACATGAATGTAGAAGGCATAGTCTCCTTTAAGTTTAAGGTACAGGGAAAATATGTATTTTTATTATCCACACCCAGGGTGGGGGGCTGTCCACACAGCTTTCATTTCACTTTGGACACTTACATCCTGTTACTTCTTTCAGGTAAAGTTTGTGACCTTGGCATCTCTTTCCATAGCAGCGCCTTTGGTTTACGAGCTTTCATGCCTCCAAGTGCAGCACACTAAGAAGAAAAAGGTCTTTGAAAAGTCTGACATAGAGAGGCTCTGGACCATAGAGAGGCCCATTCTAAGACGTGGTCATTAAAAAAACTCTCTCTTACCATAAACCAGAACATGCCA
>LZPO01034900.1:324948-348448 GCA_001675575.1 Neotoma lepida | reverse complement strand
AGCACGTACTGACATTTTATTACTTTAGCTGAAAGCAAACATTGCATCGTCTCCACCTGAGCATTTTCAGCATGTAGCATAGGACCTGGCACATGGCAGGTGCTAAACAAACTACTCTATTTTTTAGTTAGAAATGAATAGATAAAAGAAATTGGCTTTGCCTAAGAGGTATAAGCATGGGCACACAGTAACTACCCTGAAGTATTTCAAAGCCTGTCAGGTGAAAAGGAACTGAGTTTATTACCTTCAGTCATCAAGACCAAAACAAGAACCAGTATGTAGAAGTTATAAAGAGATGTGGAATGTTAACTTTCTTATAACTATTTTCCAACTAACTAGAATGTTTTCTTCTAAGAAGTTTTCCATTCACAGAACTGATCAACCAGAGAGTAATATACATAGTGCTAATAATTTTGTTTCCACCAGTCTCTATAATACTGTATTTTTAGAATAAGTATCATATCACATGGGATTTAGACCTAGTTTTGCAACTTACTGGTTGGTGATCTTATTAAACTGGTTTTTATACAGATTCTTTATCTGTAAAAAATGAAACTAGATTAAAATACTACCTCTATTGCAAAAACTAATGAAGTAAATAATTTTAGTTACATGGAATTTATATGTTTTAAATATATTCAAGTTGTCCCTTACTTAATCTTTATAACTTCACTAAAGATTAGACAGAAAGTGTTAGAGTCCACTTGACAAATTAGAAAACTAAGACACAGAAAATTAGATAATTTGTCCAACAGTGAATATTCTTCCCATGACGCCACATTGAATTTAACCCGAGTCTTTATGGTCAGTTTAACCTTCTTCTTTTTGAAATCTAGACATTCATGCTAACATCCATGGAAGGAAACCAAATCCATTACGGCATGTTTTCATTTACCATTAGCAAAAATAATTATGAAATTCTTGGACAGATTCAGGCATGCCTTTATGAGCACAGACTTCTGAAACTGCTTAAAACGTCCCACCCAAACCACACAGTCCCAGTCTGTTATCTCATTGAGCAAATAAAAATGTGAATAAAAGGAGGTTAAAAACCTAAATGAAAGCAAAAAAAAAATGAGGTTAGGCTTGTTGCTCAAGACTTGGCCAGGAATCAATATGAGGACTCGTATTTAGGAGCTACAGTCTAAAGCCTACATATTGGACAAAATCTATCATCTTATTTCCTAACTATGTCAAATCACTTGGCTATAGGAGTTATTTCAGTTTTAGAATCATAAGACTTTTTAACTGTGATAACAAGTTGTAGTCTAAAGGGGTCATTGTTCTACCTGCAGAAAATCCCACTTGTTTTCACCATATAGAGAACTCCAGATAAAGTATAGCGATAACCGTGAATACAGAGCAAAGAAAAGCAGTACCCCAAGTCATCTGCTGTTCATTGAACAGCTGAATCAATTCATTTTCTTCCAAAGTCAGCAGAACATTTTTGGTCTCCTCTAACTATTGAAAATCATAGCTGCTATCAAAACTGAACCAATAGAAGAACATGGTGTTTCTTCAACTGCTTCACTTCACACAGAATATTTAGTGTGCTGCCAACTTTTCCCTTTGAGGATAAGACAAATTCATTCTTATTTGCCTTTCTCTGAATATTGGAAAGAGCTCAAATACTACAGCATTTTCTTCAAGTCTATGTTATCATGACAGGAGCCTGGACATTTTTCTCAGGTTAGGGGATAAATTCCTTAAGCAAAACAAAGGTTCATTTCCCCTTTAAGAAGAAACACTCTCCGAGTAGCTTGTCAGTTGATGATAACAAGCCTTGCTGCAGAGATACCTTGTGAACATTTTGTAAGGATTGGTGATATCCAAGAGTCTAAGTTGGTGGTGTCTGTTTCTTGCAACAACTCCATCAAACTGAAAAAAAAAATGAAATCCAGTGCCTGATCAAATACTTTCTATACAAAGTAAATATATTTCTCTGCAACATCTCAGGTTTAATTTGTTTCTTTTTTGAAAGTGTAAACAATGGGAAACAATATTCGAAAAGAAGACATAAAATCCACAAAATTTTACAGTGCCCTCTGGTTTTAGGAATACTACAGACAATGAATCTCCTATCTTGATACACATAAAGTGTAATTCATAATGACTTCAAAGATGGGTCATCTTTGGCTGACTGGTGTGGCAGTTTTGATAAACATTTATTTTTCTTCAAGTACAGAAGAATATCCAAGGATCTAAATTATTACTGGTAAATCTTTGAAATCCCAAATAGACATAGGCATGGTAAAAAAATTAATTTTAATATATTAAAAAAGCATAATCTTTTTTGCCAAACCTAACCCAAAATGCAAGGTCTGTGTAAAGAATGAAGTCATTTCACACTGTAATTCAATCTCAGACAAATCTGGCATCGACTTGCAAAAGCTTGACTATCACTGGCATTTCACAATCCCCACTCACATGGTTCCATTTATATTGCTTTGTGTGCTGTTGTGCCCCTGTTCGTTTGCATGTGAACCTCTCACAAGTTTCCTTAAAGTGCACAGAATAGTTAGAGTTTTGAGCAAAGGACAATTTTAAATATCAGATGAAAATATCTCTTCACAAAGAATGAAGCATTTCTCAATATAGTTTGAAAATTTGAAAATTCAAAATCTAAGTATCTATGATGGTAACAAACTCCCCATTTGGTTTTAAGCATTTATTAAGTATAAATGCCTTAATACCTAAGGATCCTTGAAATTATTGAAACCTAGTTTTTTGTCATTTTGTTGTTCATATTTTTATGAAACATTTAACATCACTACTATAATTATCATGCTCTTCAAAGATATCCATTCTTTCTGAAAAGGATAATTTGCAGCACTAACAGAAAGGTGTGTTTTCTGTTTGCATGCAATGTTCCTCGGTCACTCCACAGGAATTTTCCTGTGAATTCAATTTTATTAGGGATAGTGTACTCTGTTTGCCTAAAAATGCTTTTAATTTTTATTGCTTGAAAAGGCTTCAGGCATCATCTGGCTTTAAAGAATAGAAGCAACCTTAAATATCATGTAGTATAAACTTTTTGTTGCACTTAGGAGGTAAGTGAAACCTAGAGAAAGAAAGTAGGTCTGGGGCAGTGGCTTAGTTGGTAAGCTGCTCTCTGAGAAAGTACACAGCAGATTTGAATTCCCATAACCCACACATAGCCTGGTGAATCTGTAATGCCAAAAATCCTGCAGTAAGATGGGAAACAAAGACAGGAGATACTCAGAAGCGCTCAGGCCAGCTAGTCTGGAGTATGCAGAGGCAAACAAAAAGATCCTGTTTCAAACAAGATGGAAGGTGAGGACTGAAATCCACATATGCTCCATGTCACACATGTGCTTACACTCATACACACGCACACACACACGCACACACATCACATCACATCACATTCAATTAAAGAATGGAAAGTATTAGGCTAAAATACTCAGTTTGATGAATGAGTTAATGAGTAAAATTCATTGATTAGTGGGTTATGGATAGACGTTTGGGTAGTGAGTAATGGATAGGTAAATGAATTGATAGAGCTGCATGAGCTGATTGATCAATGGATGATATTAACAGCAATCAGGAATGGAGCCTGATTTTCCTGATAACTCATCGCATTTCACTTGTTCTATATGATACTGCTTCTTTAAAAATAATGTATTTGCCAATGTGATGTAGTGGAAAATGTGTAAACTCTGAAGCTACACAGGTCTAGATTTGAATGGTATAATTGATGTCTAAAAGTTGTGTTATCTCGAGAAAATTAATTTGTCAAGTTCCATTTTCTGACTTAAAAAAAAGAGTAGAGATAATTAAGTTAATGTTCATTTAAATGAACTGTCAGTGTACAGTCCGTTAGTACAGAAAGGACATTATATACAGTAGCTCTTCAATAACTATTCACACCCTTCTTGCCAATTTTGATTTCTAGTTTATAGCCCACTAGATCCACATGTTATCTCATATGAATATGGTGGAATTGGTTTTAAACATACATGGTAGAAATTTGACTTTGTAATTTCTCAGACTAACAGTATCAACATCACCTGGGAACCTCTAAGTGAGCCCATACTAGATACACAAAGTAAGACTTTCTAGGGGGTGAGGCATACATATTTTTGTTTCCATAGTGGATCTACAGAATAGGAATCTCCAGGGGTGGGGTATACTTATTTTTGTTTTAATAAACCCTCAGGATAATTTTGACAAACATTAAAGTTTGATAACCAGCAATCTACACATTCAGTACCTCTAGACTCAGGGTCCAGTGATCTGAAGCTAACTACTGAAGACATGAAAATCTTTGATTCTGCCTTCTCCTTAGATCTTCTCTGAAATAGAGCATCATACCTATCGGTCATATTGTCAACCCATGATCTATGGGATGACATTAAGTGATCCTGGATTTCCAGCAACAGCTTTCTAACAAGATGTAATTAATTTTCCTTAGCCAGTGTATTGCAATAGTGAGCTTGGCTTCTAAAATCTCTAAACTATCTCATTTTCCAGGGAAGCCATTATAATGTCTTTGTTAAAAACAAGAGCATTTGCATTTCTTTACATTTTACTTTAACTTAAGGATTTCTCTTTATAACAGTAATTCAACTTTAGTCAGTATTAGTCAGATCACTGAATGAAGAGTGCCTTGTTTCATTTTAATTTGTTTTAGAAATAACAAGATTGAGAATGGGCATGTGAACTCAAGAAATACAATGACGCCGGGCGGTGGTGGTGCATGCCTTTAATCCCAGCACTTGGGAGGCAGAGCCAGGCGGATCTCTGTGAGTTCGAGGCCAGCCTGGGCTACCAAGTGAGTGCCAGGAAAGGCGCCAAAGCTACACAGAGAACAGAGAAACCCTGTCTCGAAAAACCAAGAAGAAAAAGAAAGAAACACAATGACTAAAAAGGAACAAATACATTATGCCTTTTAAAACTTAAACCTATATAAGAATAAAAATGTCATTCTACTCCTTGCCAAATTTTGGCCCCGGTGCCTCAGAACCAAAGGGTTTGTGATCATTGTAAAAGAAATAGAAGAGGGCTGGAGAGATGGCTCAGAGGTTAAGAGCACTGACTATTCTTCCAGAGGTCCTGAGTTCAATTCCCAGCAACCACATGGTGGCTCACAACCATCTGTAATGAAATCTGGCGCCCTCTTCTGTATAATAAATAAATCTTAAAAAAAAAAAGAAATAGAAGAGATAGCTACTGAAAGGGTTTGTGGGGTCGACATAAAGTCTTAGGCTAAATTAAATTTAATCACCCGGAGTATACATAGAATAGACTTAAACTATACTGAAGTTCAATACAATTCCAATTATGCCCTGAATATTATTATTTCAGTTGGTTTAGCAAAACAAAAATGTCTCCCACAATCCAATTCACATGGGCAAATCTATTTGCTTTTACATTTTATTTCCAGTATATTTCTCTTATGCTCAATTCTAGTTCTAGGACAAAAGATGAAATAAAAGGAACTTCTCAAGGACACATTAATGTAGATCACTGAACTTTGAAGAACATTCTAAAGTTTGCCAAGCAACTCTAGAGCAGGAAGAATGATAATGAGAAGAAACAAATTTCCTCACTCATCACAAGCTCTGTCATCCTACCTTCATACAAATATATATGACACTGGGTAGAATTGGTCCAAGTCCTTGCATCTGTATTATAAGATTCTGAATTTCTGAACAAATACAGATGAAAAGTATAGACACTAAAATCAATATATAGAAATTGTGTCAGAAGGCATAGTGTGCCTTTACATTTATACAGTGGCAGTGATTTGTACATAAGGTACTAATTACATGATAAAAGCACAAATTTCATTTAACATTATCTAGCATGCCCCACCCATAGTGCCAACAAATATAATGTTTAGTATAGCAAAACATACTGAATTTAAGCTTCAAGACAGTTAATTTAAAGAAAAATAGTAAGCAACAATAAAAGTGATAAAATTATGGCAGATTATAGGAGAGCAGTGAAAATGACCAAAATTTGAGATTAAAAAAAGCTAACTTTCAATAAACTTCAGATGTTAAGGGAACAGGATATATATTTACAACCTGAACTTATTGAATCTTTATACTCACTAATAGAATATTTGTTATATTTAGACTGTACTTATGAACCAGAATTTTTAAACTGGCAGGGACCTACTAATCAAATTGGTAAATGGCTTGGAAAGGAAGCATTTCAATTTGGAGCAAACACTAGTACTTTATTTGAGACAGAAAAAAATATATATACACATTTGCATTTTATCAGTTTCTGAAAGTCTTTTAGTAGGTTCAAATTAGGGTCTCTTTTTGGAGTTCTGGGTTTCAGGATAAGACTAAATGGCTAATTAGACTGAGTCTCAGACTCAGGACTATTTTATGCCTGCCTCTCTCGGAAAGACAGAAATATCCACACGAACCTATGCCATATGTTTTATTCACTTGCACACAAAAGAATTTAGTGTTACACGGAACAATAGAAGTTTGAAGGGGGCAAGGACCCTGAGCATAGAAGGTCTTCCTCCAGACTTCCTGCAGATTACATTCTCTTGAATATGTGCTTTACTGGAGAAAAAAATAGAAGTGGGATTTTTTTTCTGTCATTCTTTTTTTAAAAAGTTCCAAATAGGACAAGATGTACTGTTACATTTTTTGAATCCGTGTCTTGCCATAATGAAACAATAGAACAGAGAGGGTTTGTATTTCACCGATTTACCCTGATGAAGCACTGACTTAAAATTCTAATTGTAAGGATTTCTGCCAGTAGTGGCAGTATTATTAATTATTTCCCCACAGATTCTCCAGCCAGAGATATAGAAAACACACACATCACATATTTCATGTACATATTTGAAATTTTATACATATATGTGTGCATGCCTACATAGTGTATTACAACTATGAAAAAGTGTGTACACAGAAATATAAAAGCATCTGAAAAGTTAAGAATGATTGCAATGATCATTTCAAATTCTTGAGGGCTTTAATTTTTTTTAACTTTCCTAAAACTTTTGGCAGCAGTCATTTCGCATAGTTTATGACCATTCAAAAGTGGGTGGGAAGCATGAAGAACAAATATTGCTTTTCTAAATAGATTATCCTCATTTCATTTTTGGATAGTGTTGCTATGCTAGCAGATTTGTGGGATGGTATAGGCCAAATACATCTGGATTTTGGCAAGTCATTTTATAAGGTCTTTCATGATATCCTGTGGACAGAATGATGAAGTGTGGCGTGAAACATAGGACATTTAGGGTTAGAACATGTTGGATAGCTATACACATAAACTGCTGATGAAAGAGTTTCCATTTACCAAAGAGAGACTACTTGCAACATTGTGCACAAGACAGACTGTAATGCTGGTACACACACAAGGGTCCAAAGAAGAAAATAAAGATGTTGAGAGGTAGTCAAAAGTGTATGCTATGAGAACTAGTTCAGTGCTCTTTTACCCACACAAGACTTAAGGACTATATAGGTGAAACTGCAGTTGTATTGAAAATTTCAAACTTATTTAATGAGCTTCAGAATAACGAGATAAAAACCAAGGAGCAGGTTTTTTTGTTTGTTTGTTTGTTTTTGTTTGTTTGTTTGTTTTTTTATGAAAGGAGATTTGAGTTCAACACAAGGAAAAATATCTCTGGCAACAATAAAATGAGCTATTTGTGTAAAAGATGAGTTCTCTATTCCTAAGAGGCTTGGATTTAGACCGAAGGAGTGTTTGTTAGGGTTGATAAAGAGGATGCTTTTGGGAGTTAATTATTTACTCATTGCCCCATAAGTATTTATTGAACCCTTAATAAATCAGAGGCAAAATTCTAGGCACAAGAAGAACTGTAGATGAAAAATTTCCAGTCTTGACAAAGTTACTTCCATTAGAAGAAATAGATAATGAACAAAAAGATAAGTGTTCTGGGGGATTCTATGGACACTCCAAGTTGAACACACAAATCTGAAGATTCAGCACTTCACATATGTGTGAGGACATGTGATATTTGTCTTTCTGGGTTCCATTTACTTCACTCAATTCAATATTTCCCAGCTCCATCCATTTACTTGCAATTTCACAACTATACTTTTATTTATAGCTGAATAAAATTTTATTGTACATAGGCCCTGCAGTTTCACTATCCATTCGTCAGATGATGGACAACTAGGCTGTTTCTATGTCCTACCTATTGTGAACAGAGCAGCTGTGACCATGGAAATAGAGTCCTATAGTCATATGCCCAGGAATGGATTAGTTGGGTCACATGGTGGTAGATCTATTGCTAGTTTTCTGAGAAAATACCACACTAATTTCCAGAGTGGGTGCACAAATTTATACTCTCACCAGAAGTGCCTGATGATACGTCTTCCCCACACCCTTGCCAGCATTTGTTGCCCTCCGTTTTCTTGATCTTTGTCATTCTGACTGGGGTAAGATGAAATCACAAAGTAGTTTTAATTTGCATTTCCCTGATGACTAAGGATAGTGAATCTTTTTATTTTCATGAAGTTCCACTTGTTGATTGTTAGTCCTATTTCCTAGGTTATTGGAGTCCTATTGAGAAAGCCCTTATCTGATCCTATATCCTGAAATGTACTCACTCTCTTTCTTCTAGAAGTTTCAATGTTTCAGTTCTAACATTGAGATCTTTGATTCATTTGGAATTCATAAATGTGCAGGGAAAAAATAATAAACAAGTTTCATTCTTCTACATGTAGATATCTTGTTTTCATGTTACCATTTGTTAAAGATGCTATCTTCTCTCCAGTGTCTATTTTTAGCAACTTTGTCAAATATCAGGTGACTGTTGGTGCATGGACTTATATCTGGGACCTTGATTTTATTCCAATGATTAATATGACTGTTTTGTGCCAGTATCATGCCAATTTTACTACTACAGCTCTGCAATATATTTTAAAATCAGGAGTGATTATATTTCACAAAAATATATTATATGAAATTCTCAAAGTATTTTTTAATACAGTGTTGGTTAGTGAAGATGCTAGAAAGAAAATACCATCTTTGAATCACATGTGCCTTATAGTTACTGAAATGGAAATCTTTTGAGTTTCCACTAAACTTT
This sequence comes from Neotoma lepida, assembly GCA_001675575.1. Taxonomy (NCBI): domain Eukaryota; kingdom Metazoa; phylum Chordata; class Mammalia; order Rodentia; family Cricetidae; genus Neotoma; species Neotoma lepida. The sequence continues at coordinate 339,390 of LZPO01034900.1, read as the reverse complement.
TGTGTATCCACTAAACTGTCATAACCGATTGGGAGAGAGAGACTTTAATATTGTTCACTCTTGCTAAAGGTATGACAGGATTCTCATAAAAGCCCAAATTAATATTTGTAGATTAGAACCTGAGGTTGTGACACGCATCTATAATCCTGGTGCTTGAGAGGCTGAGGCAGGAAGATCTTGAGTTCAAGGCCAGCCTTGACTACATGGGGAGCTTGAATCTAGCCTGGACTACATGAGACCTTGTCTCAAAATACAAAACAAAAGTAGAATCACAATCTGAATAAAATAAAGAGAGTGATGTACGCTATCTTATGCTCTTCAGTAAATGATTGTTTCATAGACTTCGTATGGAAAACAAAAACAGGTGGGACTGACCTTCGCATGCACCTGAAAGCTACTATCAGATTGACCATAAGCAAAGCATTAAGTTAATGACAGGGAAAGAAATTGTCAAAAGACCCTTCCTACCACAGCAGCAGCTCACCTATGGGACAAATCTGTACTTTTTAAATATTCTGTTCCAGGTAAGCACAGGTGCAGTCTGAAAACAAGGGCAGTAATGCAGTGACCTAAAAATTAGGTACCCTACAGTTAGATATGTATACTTGAGACAGTTACCGACCCACCCAAGTATTCACACAAGGTAGAAACATTTGAAATGTGTAAAGACAAACACATGAAAAGCATTTCCCAAGGAAACAAATTAGACCAAATGCAAACTATAAAATGAGTTGGAAACAGTCACCCTGCTCTGGCTCAGTTATTGAAATGCAAAGCAAATCCTAAGCACCCCAGGTCAGCCCTACTCTCCTGGGTGGTGAGTCAAAATGGAACATCACCTGATACAGAAAACAAAGCCAAGTTTAGTCAAGCTCAGTGAAACATTGCCAACTGGAGATGTGCAGGGAGTGGGGAGGACGACAAATGGCCAGATGAGTGTTCAAAAGGCAAACAACCAAAACAAATAAACATTAAAGATTATTTTAAAAGGATAATAGCAAATTTCCCAGTTCTGATGGAGGAATAGGGTCCACATAGGGAGCATTGTCTTGCCTGCCAAACTCTTTAGTACTCATGTAAATCATTCTGAGGACAAGTGATGATTTCTGAGGAGGGAAAACACTGGGCAGGGCTCATGTCTCCAGGGTGTGGAAGTTGTTTTCAACTCCTAGTTCCTGAACACTTAGCTAGGGCGACAGCTGCTCACTGTTGATTCCATATTGGTATAAGACAGAAAGCTGGCCTGAGTAGGGGCATTTGAAGGAGTCTTGTGAGATTACTCCCCACAGAGCCGGTCCTTGATTGTGTAATCAGCAAAATGTGTTGTCTTCCCTCTCCCTTCCCTGGTTCCTGCTGCAAATCCTTTTGCCCACTAGTCATTCCTACCTTTCAACCCAGTACTCTGTCCCACCCGGGGCATCTTTTTGGGAACTGGAGAAAGCAATATTTGTTTCGTAGAGGTGCCATAAGAAATTAGGACAGGATGGCTTAAAAAACAGAATTCTCTAAAAATTTGTTCTCCCCACCCCTTCACCCTGTCTCTCTTCCCATAAGATAATTATTCAAAAGCCCACAGATTCATTCTAAAGCATACAAACACATCATCTGAGTTAATCTTACATTTTTAAGAAAAGCAAATTGAAGTTTTAGGTACTCTATAAATGTGAAGATTTGGAAAAATTGACGCACATTATACACCTTCATTTTTACCTTGGTGGATACCTAGGAGTTTTGGGATCCCAAATGTCCAGTCCTTCTGTGGAACATTAGTCCCATGCTGATAATAAGACTTACAACTTGACCTCTCACTAATCATGTGTGCTTGTGCAACTCTTAACTCCTAGCACCTCTGTTCTTGTAAACTGGGATTAATAACTGTCCCTGCCTGATAAATTCATTGTGAATATTAAATGAAGCAATTTATGCAAAGCACTCAAGATAGTGCCTGCTTCACATAAAACCAGTCCTTGATGTATGGTAAAGGCTGACATTATTAATTCAGTGTTATTTTTACTTTGGAAGTTGGAGCAAAGTATAAAATAATCTAAACACAGGTCCAATTTACTGTATTCACTGAGTGTAACTCATCATAAGCACTCCTTAAATATTTACCTTACGTTTACATTTTAGTTTGGTTTTTAACTTAATATAGAAATTTTGCTTTTGAATTTCACATTCTAAATTGTTACTCTAGTCCAATTTAAGAGCACATGATTTGGAGAAAGACTGTATGGGTGCCAGATCTAGTACAAATTCCTAGCTATACAAGCTTAAATAATCTTTTTGATCCTCAGTTTCCTCCACTGAAAAACTGAACTTAATAGCTGTATTTATATCGTAAGTATATTATGTGTATCAGATTACATAATTCATATAAAGGACTGAGCACTGTGTCCAGAATATAGTAAGCTCTTAAGCAATAATAGTCATTACTCTTATAATGAATACAGCCCCCAGCTTTTCACCAAACTTGTTGATTTTATCTTTAATATTTTAAACAAAATTATCATTTTTTAAAAGATTTATTTATTATGTATACAGAAGAGGGAGCCAGATCTCATTACAGATGGTTGTGAGCCACCATGTGGTTGCTGGGAATTGAACTCAGGACCTCTAGAAGAACAGTCAGTGCTCTTAACCTCTGAGCCACCTCTCCAGCCCCCAAAATTATCATTATAATGTTGTTTTCTGGATCCAAATGATGGATAGCATTATTCCCACTTTACATAGCAGTAAACAGAGGCCTAGGTCACAGCTAATTAATACATGGTGAGGATTTAAAGATAACTCCCCTTTGGTGATAGACTTTATTATATACACTGTCACATAAAAGGCAGAATAACCGTAATAATGACAATAGCTACCAAGAGATTCCTATTCTCCAAGCACCATACTCAGTACTTTACCCATGCTACCTTAGGAGATGGAAAACTTCAGGTAGTATTTATAAGGTATTTCTAGACGGTATGTACTATTTCTCATTACCGTCTTATAAGCAAGAGTCCAGGAGCTCAGAAAACTAAGTCATTTGCCCAAGAAAACAAAATTTCTTATACCACAGCATGGCAGAAACTGGGACCCTGAGCTTTTCCTTTATATAGTGAAACGACCTAATTTTTAATCTGGCTGAAAATTTGGCTTGTAAACGATACAGATTCACAGAATAGTGGCTTTTTTATACATTAGCAAAGGACTTTTTAAAAAATATATACAGACCACCTAATAACAGCCCCAACAGCAGACATGAGAATCCCTCTTTACAGCTGTTGGTCAGGGTTGTCCACCAAAAGAATCCCAAAACATTACAGGCTATTGCTATTGCCCTTGGCTGCCCCCCAGAGGAGGAAGGTAAGTCCTTATTGCTGAAAATACTGTGCACTTCAGACCCCCTGAGCAGGAATAGACCTGAATGTCTCCTCCCTGAGGACTAGCTTTCACGGTACCAGAAGGCGCCATGCAAGCTTCCAAAAGAGGAATGCAACCAACATTTCTACCTAAATATGGTGTCTATGAACCACAACAATGATCAGCATGGCACCATAACTCGAAGGGTGCTGTAGTGGTGCACATACCTGGGTGTTAACTAACAGCTCTCTAATTGGATTTAAGACCCACTTGACAAGAGGGAAGTCATTCCTGGTACTGGAAACCTAGTCCACTAGCCAGGGCTAGTGAAATCATAGATGTTGGAAGAGAATCCACAACCCTCAATTTACTAAACTACATAATCCCTAACTACATTCTCAATATTTGTCACTATACCCACAGGTAAGTGTAGTCCTCACCTCTCATCAAGGGAACTTCTTTTTGCTACACCCATGAAGTCTAGGCAACACGGCTGTCTAACTATGACCCAAACAAGGACACCAATGGACATGCTAACACGGAAGAGGAAAACACAAGGCTTCAACCCTACAGAGACAACTACAGGCAATTTAGGAATGCTGAAAGTAGGAGAAATAGTCTTCTCCAGGAAAGAGCTCACCAATTGGTTTTCCAGTAACACATGGTCAGCCCTGAATACATACACATACAAATAACGTTATATGGACTGAACAGGCTCTATTTATGTATTTAGGAAATAAAGAAACTTTATCTATATTGCCATTGGCTACTCCAGCAGACATCTCTTGGGTTACTCAGCTTCTGAAATGAGATACAAGAAGATAAATTTCTCTATTTCCAAATAGAACACAGTAACATAACATAAATCCTGAGTAGTCTGCCCCAAAATAGTTTTATAGTAAAATCTCTCTTCAGTTCCCCTGCAACAGTTGTACTGAGGTACTCTCACAATCTAATACGCTCTTTGGGGTTAGTCAATGAAGACTAATTTCTAGACATTCTATTAAACTGCAAATAATGACCTGTGAAATGGCTCAGCTGGTAAAGGCACTTGCTACCCAAGTCTGGGAACATTAATTCCACCCTGAAAGAGAGAACTAAATCCATATAGTTGTCCTCCGAACTTCACACATGTCCTATGGTAAGTGTACACACACACACACACACACACACACACACACACACACACACACACAAATAGATAGATAGAAAAATATGTGCAAATTATTCCTGGAAATGCACAGAAACTGTTACTGACTTATAATAGCAAGGGTGGGTTTGTGCTGCTGAAGGATGTAGATACCAGTAACTGAAGCTACCAAACAGAGGAAAAATATCCAGAGCAGACACTATGCAGAAAGTGGAGTCTGCTGCCAGTTTTTCAGAATTAGAAGGAAGTTAAGTATTCTGACCAATGCACACCCTGCCAGTCTTTAAATAATCTAACTTGATGACACTTGTTCAGACTTGCTGAGCATTTCTGGAAAAGAATTAGAATGAACCTCTGTTTAAAACCAACATTTTCTCAGCAATGTCCTCCCAATAATTAATCCCCTTCCATAAACATACCTCTCCACTAATCACGAGCATACTTGTAAGCAAGCTTCAAAATAAACTTTTGCTCAGAATGCTTTTGTTGAGTTTGAGTTTCTATTCTTTTTATCCTACCTGAACAACAACAACTTAATTCAAAGCTGTGTAGATAAGTGTCAGAAATAGAAAAGGAGCAAAAGTTCCCGAATGTATCTCCTTCCTAAAAGTCTCAGTACACGTTAAGAACTAGATCTCCAGGCTCTGTTTCCAGATGGCCTGGGGCAGTAGGGCTTCCATAGATCCTCAGAACATACTACTAAGAAAATTTGTAAGAAGATATTGATACCACATTTGAAGGGGAGCATTTGAAAAGACAATGTGAAATTTGTACTTACTACAAAGAACCAATTTTTGGTGATGATTTACATGAGACCACCATTCAGATCAACATATTAAGTGTCTGTATAGCCCATACTCAGTTCCTGTTTCCCTTCCCAGTCATTATCCTCTCATGCCCAGAGGTGACTGCTATTTAGACATGTATCACTAACACTATTAATTGAATATGCTTGTTCTTGAATTTCATATAAATGACATCATTTACTCTTTTGCCTCTGGATTATTTCATTTGGGGTTCACCTACCTTCTTGTGTGGATCAGTAGCAATTATAGTAATTTATGCTACACATAAAACTCTTAAATGTGGAGATTTGAATAGACTTTAAAAACTGTTGGTGATTAGAACTCATGCAAAATATATAAGGGGTCAGAGAAAGCAGAAGATCAAGCAGGAATGTGTAATGCCTTAATTAACGGTGAAACTGTTGAAAGCTAGTGTCTACCAAAGCTAAAGCACATTCCCTATATTTACTCAGCCGATAAAGCCAGCCTTCCAAGTTTCCTAAGAGAAATCAGAAATCTGTACTGTTTTCGTAGAACTTCTGTACTTTGAATAACCCTTAAAATAATTTCTGCTTGATCAAAACATATCTTCAGGATACAATGAGCCCATTGGAAACCAGTTTGTGAACTCTAACAACAGAACCTCACCAGTTATGTACAAGGAAATAAGGCTCAGAAAGGAAGGAATCTGCCATGATTACCAAGAGTACAGACCAAAGGAGAACAGTGCAGTTTATAACAAAAATATGAAGACAGATGACCAAATGTGCCGTCTTTGCCATTTGTGATCTTCATGGCCACTTTGCATATGATTAGTCTTTCTGGGCTTCAGTGTTCTCATTTGTGAAAGTAGCTGCCTTATATGACTGCTGGAAAAACTGAATGGGTTAATATATGGAAAGAGGTTAGTGTAGCACCTGGTACAAACAAAATGACTAATTATTAGTTGTTGTTTATATTGTTGTTATTATTTCCATGGGTAATGTATGGGAACAGTAATATTCTTTATCATTTCTAAGAAGTTAAGTTCCTCAAGACAAATTATTAAAATATGATGTCAGGACACTTACAAATATCAGACTTGATAAAATATAGCATTCAATGCCTATGGTGGGACACCTGGTGCAGCCTAGGCACAGGGAGGAGGTCTTGAAAGTACCAGGCTCTGGTGACACTGCGTGGGAGACCTTGTGTGGGAGGAGGTGGAATTGGGGGTGGGTGGGTTGAGGGGCAAGGCTGGGGGGCGGGAGGAGGGAGGAGAGGGGGTTCTGTGGTTGGTATGTAAAATAAGAAAATCTTTTAATAAAAAAATATAGCATTCAAATGAGTTGTTGACACAAAATCTGCATTTAATTAAGGTATGTTCAGGTGATTATTTTCCTTCTCAAAAATGAATAATGCTGCTGCCGACAGAAAATGAATGTTGAAATCTATGTTCCTAATCAGTGGAAAACTAGGTTTCTATTTCTTGGAAATAAATAAATAAATAGAGCTCAAACCAAAGAAACAGATTAAACTTTAAAATGATTTTATACAAGCAGTTTGTCAGAAGTGCATATATTTTGTGTAGTAATGTAAGAGCTTGGTGGGGGGTTGAAAAGGGTAATCCCAATGTTAGGGTGGTTTTTTGTATAATGCTTTAGGGTCTTTGAAAGATCTTTCACAAATATAATAATCCTAGATTGTTAAAAATGGAAGGCACTACCTGGTGTGGAAGTGTGCCCCTGTAAATCCGAGCATTCAGGAGCTTGAAATAAGATTGGGAGTTCAAAGTAGTTTACACATAGCAAGTTGCAGCTCAGCCTTGGCAATATAGTAAGACTCTGTCTCAAAAATGTTTTAAAAAGAGAGAATTCACTTATGAAATCATCCAACACTAGGGAACATGTCCCAAATCATCCAACACTTTCAACCAGTCAGGGAATACTGAAACAGGAAATAATGTCTTCCCAAGAATCACAAGCAGTGTGGCTATATTTCCAGCATTAGCACACAACCAGAGAAAGAGGCAGTTATGGATTAGGGAAATGACGGAAGGCTACTTGGAGGAGGCAGCATCTGGGCTCAGCCAAAAGAATCAGATTTCTAAAGACAGCTGTGGAAAGCCAAGCAGGGGGTGGTGGGATAGCCAGAAGAACAAACGTAAGGAGAACGTGCTGTGTGGGTGATGCTGTCCAGATGAAAGGTAGCAAGCAGAGTGTAGACAAAGGTAGTGAGAAGGAGGGCTTGCTGTAGAGAACGACCGGGACTACATGCTATAGAATTTTGCATAACAAATAAGAAATTTTAACACAAAGAGCAGTGGGGTTACATTTTTCCATGAAAGAAATGTCTGCTCTTATTTTTTGAATAATCCAATTGCTACAGAAAAATGTAAAATGAAAACGAAAAGGTCCCTCTACCCTCAATACTCAAAGTCCCCATCATTAGTGATTTTTTTCTGAAAGTTACCAAAAATTGCTTCCTTAAAGTTCTTTTAAAATAGCAATCTTTATTTTGCAACTGTGTCATCCACTGCAGTCACAACAATGCAACTCCATGATTATATCACACCATAACCTTTTTACACACATGCTGAAAGAGAAAGCAGCCCCATAAGTATTGAGTGTCCCTCTTAAAGGCAACAGAAAAAAGAAATTGCAATATTTCTCTCTCTCCCCCTTCTCTTTTGATATTATGATATAATCACAACATTTCTTCCTTCCCTTTCCTCCATTCCAACCCTCCCATATACCCCTCCTTGCTCTTGCTGTCTTTCAATTTCTCTTTCATGGCCTGTTTTCATGAATTGTTCTCTTTAAAAAATTAAGTAAACCAAAATGACTCTTTTCAGTCCTTGACAAATAACTCATCAGTGTAATCTTTCCCATTTGCACATGCTGGCACACATTGAAAAAGTACAAATGTCCCAGGAATCTGATGTGACTCCTTGCTAATGACATTTTCTGCTTCATTCTTTCAGCCAAGAAATAATCAGAGAGTAAAAAGGGGCCTATCTTTCTGTCAGGGTGCACACAGAGAACAACGCTTGCTTTAGATGATACAGCTGTGCTAGAAAATCAAATAGAGTAATGACAAGAAGAAAATAATGGCAGGGATGGGATGGAAGGCAGTGGGGAAATGGAAACTGGTTATACAAACATGTCCGAGAGGAAGTGATTGAGATGAAAAAAATTAAACCAACAGGACCGTGTTATGCTGCAGTTGACATGAGAAAATCAGACCCAGAATTACAGAGTTTTAAGAAAATATACATTAGAAAGTTCATAAAAATATTGAGAGGAATAGCTGATACTGCAGATTAAAACTCTATCTGGCATTTCTTAATGAATGTTAGTAAGAGCCAGTAGTTTAGAAAATTATGATATATAGAGCAGTTAGAAATTGCCAGGACCACATATTTCTTGAGCAAGCATATTTAAAACATTTGCATGTTACTGTCATCTCTGCCAAATATCAGATTTCCCTTTGAGAATCTCTGTATCACATTATGTCTGTGAACTCAAACACTTCCCTCACGTATTCTGCGCTTCATCCAAATTGGACTGCTGCTTCTCTATTCCCAGGCTGTATTTCCAACCTCTGCGCCTTTGTTTTAACTCTTCTCCATCAAGAATGCTCTTATTTTCATCCACTCGGACTTTATCCCCATATGGACATGTTCAAATCTTACCTTTTTCTAAAATCCACCCCAAAAGCTTGTTTTATGTCTTCACTGATTCTACTTGGCATTTCTTTCTACCCTCTTTCACAATAATATCCACCCCCTCCCTTCCCAGGGCTTTTTGCCTCTCTGCTAGGACGTTTAGTAACAGTAACATATTAATACTGAAGTAATACTTTGTTCTTCTAATCTGTAATTTCTTTCAAACAGAACTCCAAGTGGAATTATCTTTGTATCCAACATTCAGCATACACACACCAACATATAACACAGAAAGAGAAAGAGAAAGAGAGAGAGACAGAGACAGAGACAGAGACAGAGACAGAGACAGAGAAACAGAGACAGAGAGAGAGGAGAAGCTGGTATGTAGACAACTCCTGCATAGCACAATTAACTACCTGAGTATTCAATAACTATTTATGGAAAGGGTGAGAAAGAAAGAATGTGGTTTTATTGTATGGAAAGCAAATTATATTGGAGTAATCATATATTCAGTTTGCATATAAATAGTTGAGGGGAATTTTGTTTAGATACACCAGATAAGCTGACATGAAAATCAATGACAATCCTTTGAGCTAGAAATATGATGTTTATCATTTACTACAGCTCAGCAAGGGTCTATTTTTAGATACCAGCATTGTTTCTAATCTTCATAGAAACTCAGTAATTACCTATTATTGTCTCCTACTTTCTAGATGAGTAAAATGAATCTCAGACAATCTAGATTACTTGGCAAGAGATTACATAGCTGGTTAAAAAAAAGGAAAAGCAGAGCTGAGAATTGGACATGGACCTGCCTTACCTCAAAACCTGTGTTCTTTCCAACAGCACGTTTTCCAAAACCACTCTCACAACTACTATTTAATATGGTTCACACAGCACAACAGCAAAACTGAGAGAGCTGGGTATTCACATTCTTGGTACTCACTCACCCCTGCCTGCATCTTCCACCCCTAAATGCCCACTTTCCTCTCCAGCTGCATTGAAAGTCTCTCTCTTCTTCAACACTCCACAAATCCGTAACTAATGTATAACCCTAGTAGTTTGGTTAACATCTTTGCCTGGCCGGGTGATGGTGGTGTACTCCTTTGATCCCAGCACTTGGGAAGGAAAGGCAGGCGGATCTCTGTCAGTTCAAGGCCAACCTGGTCTACCTGTCTCTTATACACATCTAGATGTGTATAAGAGACAGGTATAGAGATATAAGCCTGGTAGGAGCTATAACTTTTCATTAAGGGATATATCCAGCTCATAAAGTCTGCAAGAAAACAAAACAAAAGATCTTTACCTGCAAGCTTAAACACTAAAAAATAAAATCTCCTTTTTTCTTTTCTTAAAGATTTATTTATTATGTATACAGTGTTCTGCCTGCATGTATGCTTGCAAGCCAGAAGAGGGCACCAGGTCTCATTACAGATGGTTGTGAGCCACCATGGGGTGCTGGGAATTGAACTCAGGACCTCTGGAGGTTCAGTCAGTGCTCTTAACCACTGAGCCATCTCTCTAGCCCAAAATTAGACGTTTTGTCTTTGACCAAATAATACATTTGTTGACTTTTAAAAGATTGTAAACTTTCCTTCCCTCTTCTTTTTTTTCTCTCTTCTGCTTTCCTTCCTAGCCCTCTCTTTCTGCCCACTCTTTCTTCCTTCTCCTTCCTTCCCTCTCTTTCAACTCCCTCCTCCCTTTGGCCTTGCACAGACTTGGTTTACTTTCTGAATGAACCATTATTAGAAGACACCAGAGAGAAGATGGCAGCAAGTAGAGGAGAAGATCAGATCCTCTTTATATAGGCCTCTCCAAGAGTGGGCTTATAGAGAAACCTTCTTGTCACCTGTTATGCTGCAGCTTGTCATTCTAAGGCACTCAGATTATTACATCACCAGAGTTCAATGAAGCCCATTTAACTGAAACCATAAAGCAAAATGCTAACTAGTGCTAGATGCTATACTATAGCCATCTTTTTTCTTAGTTTTTAAAATTTTAACTAAAATATAATTACATTATTCCTCCCCTTTTCTCCCTCTCCGTGTTTCTCCCCTTACTCCTTTTCAAACTCATGGCCTCTTTTTTTATTTTTGCATATACATATATACATAAATACAGCCTGCTGAATCCATTCAGTGGTGCTTGTATGTATGCCTTTTAAAATGCTCTCTTTACCCTGCAATATCTTTTCTAACAGAAAGATTTTCAAGGGTTTGCATCCTTTAAAATAACCTAGAAAATTCCAAGACCCCCCCCCAAGAAATTTCCCTTTAAAGCCTTATGCAATAGGGTCTTCCTTTCCCCAGGTGGGCATCTGACCAGAAGGAATAGTTTCTTAAGTGTGGGGCAAGAAATAAAATGGGAAGATGGTAAATGTCACTAAGGGAGGCTTAAGTACAACAAATTTTTATTTCCCCAAAGAGTTCCTGAGATGGAACCCATTTACAACCTATGAGCAGGCACTCAGAATCCCAGTCATATTGAGGAAGAAACCCTTTCCTGGCTTTTCAGCAGCCAAAGGCATCAGTGATTACCACCATCTTGGTGTATTATGGTGTGTTGCTGACAATCAAAAGGCTTCACTCTGTCCTAAGCACATGAAGGGTTAAATTTAAGAAAGCGATGCAAGCTCTAATGTAACCATAGGAATAACATGTTGAACACAGCAGACACTAGGGTGGGACTGCCCCCAAGGGAGAACTGGGCACTGTGCCAGAGACCTGTGGGGTAACCTGCTTCTATACAGGGTTAATAGAGAGAAGAGCAGGAGATTGCATTGCTTAAAGCTGCAAACTAGCCAGCTTGAAGGAAAAGAGCCTGGCAGGGATCTAAAATGTTTCAGATTGTACATTTACCAACAAAACAAAATCCCGCTTCACATTGGAATGTACGAAGTAGAACTTCATCTCATTCAACCTTTCTCTTCTCTTTCTTCCTAAGCTAACAATCAACATGTGCAACTTATTAACATAACTGAGCATGAACATTTCTTATTTCTGTGCAGGCTTTGTATGTCTGTTAAATGAACAAATTTGTCTTCTTTTTTCTGAAATATTCATTTGCCTAGTTAACAAAGCTTCACTGGCTTAAACTGTTTTTATAACCATCCTAAAGACTCCATAAACTCCATCATGTTCCGAGTGTAAAAAGGATTAAAACGTAGGGAACATGATGAAAGTTTGCATGTGATTACCTCCCTATTCTTACTTTCCTATTCTTACTTGACTAATTCAGGATATTAAAACCACTTTAGGCATTTTGACAAAAGTAGCTCAGTGTAGCTCTTTTTTTTTTTTACCACTCAAAAGAGAATAATTCTCTATGTTTAGGCAGTTTGGAACTTGTACTTAAGGACGTTGAAATTTGGTCTTTGCTCTTTAGTGCAGGGGAGTCAGGGAAGAAAGGTCCCCGTGTTTACCCACTGAATAAATATGCCTCTAGGCAAGGCACTGTCTGGTGCTTTAGTCCATGGACTTTTTAAACATCTCTCTTGGCTGCTCCACAATCCTCACGTTAATCACCTCATCTTCCCGCTTAGGTGCCTCCAGTTCTGATTCAAGAGAATTATTTGGCAAAGTAAATGATCCATGACCCAACCAGGAAGGAAAGATAAAGGCTCCGGAATGGTGAAAAATTAATGCTGTAAAATCCATGTGCTGTAGATTTCTTCATATGAGAGTCCTTGCTCAAACTAACAATTCTGGAAAGTTTACATATCCAACTCAATAATTCAAAGACAATTAGAAAGAATAAATTAAAATTGTCACCGCTGCTACAAGAGCTTATTATTGCTCTTAACTTTTATTAAGTGTGATTGCCCGCCTTACCCGGATAAACATTTTACACACATTATTTCATTCATTCATTGTTTGGTGTGTGTGTGTGTGTGTGTGTGTGTGTGTGNGAGAGAGAGAGAGAGAGAGAGAGAGAGAGAGAGAGAGAGAGAGACTCACATAGCCCAAATTGGCCTGGAACTTACTATGTAGTTGAGAATAGCCTTGAACTCCTGATACTCCTGCATCTGTCTCCTGACTATTTGGATTATGGGCACTCATCACTATCCCTGAATATTTGACTGATTATTCGTACCACTCCTACAAAGTTAAATACTGTTATTAGCTCCATTGCACAGTTGCATAAACTGAGAGTTGGACTCTAAATTTTAGAAGGACTAAAAAATTTATCAAATCTGTGTAAATGTAGTATAGACAGACATAAAGGTTATGGTGTGGAGGATTATTTAATAGGAAATGAGTATTAAATATAAAGAAAAAATCCAAGATACTAGAGAGCATAACACTTTGAAGAGCCTTAGTTTGGAGACAGATTACTTTAAAACTCTCAGTAGCTATCAGAGAGACACATAATGTCACAGCAGTGAAACTAGTTGAATTGTGTAAATATGACCACCAGACAATTGAAATAGGTTAAACTATGTTTCAAATTGCCCACTTACTAAATATAAAGAAATGAAACAATGTCATAACTATAACTGTCTCCCTGGTTTTGTAATTGATGAAGGCAATATCAACTGTAATTTTTCTTCTCAGTGGTAAAGAATGCTTCAATGTTCTGAAAACTTAGCATAAACAGAGTAAATTATCTGATAATGGTGATATTTTTATGTGTAATTTACTTTTAAAATAATTACAAGGAAGATAGAGAACAAATTCAATCTGCAAATGATTTTTCTTTCTTCATTCAGATTCAGCTAGTTTAGGCAGTCAGCTTGCTGTGGTTTAGGGATATTCCTTTACCAAGATTTATCCCACTATGCTAATGAGGGGAGCTGATGATTTTTAAAAGAGATTTGGGACCATGGCTGAATTGGTGTATGATTTGAAGTGGCCTTATATAACTCATTACTGCAATTAAAATAACTGTCCCTTATTCTTGCTTAAAACAGCCACATGGTTCATGCCCAGCATAAAACTGTGATTTGGCATAAGAACACAAAGTCAAATACAAAGCAGAATCATTGCGCAAGAGACAAGTAAAAGTAGGGTACCTGTGTACTTCCAGGAGCCACCTGAGCAGCTCAAAGAGGCAGAAGAACCCTGGGCAGGTATATTCAGAACCAGCCAAGGAATTTACGGGGTTGCTGCAAGTACCCATCAAAAGTTTGCCTCTTTGGCATCCTTACTGTAAGTTGCCTAGATCTGTCCATGGTAAAGATTCTAAGAAAATATTACAAGGAGAGACCCTTGGGACTGAGTAGGTAGGCAGGAGAAAGGACTGAGGGGGCTTGTAGTTTGCTTTCTAAGTGAGAATTAAACAAACGTCCCAGTATGGATAGAGTACGGGTAAGTTACGTGAGACAGACATAGAAAATCAAGTCCCAAACCACTGTGGTCATTCAGAAATGTTTGCAACTTTTCACAAGGGCAGTAGTATTACTCCCAATTTCCTGGCTGAATATTTATTAAAGTAACCAAGGACTGAGTACATGAACCTGCCTCGCATCGGCGCAGCATCCTACTTTCCTTCTAGCTCTGAACTGTGAGGTACTGTCA
>LZPO01034900.1:312441-324908 GCA_001675575.1 Neotoma lepida | reverse complement strand
CTTCCATACTCAAAATAGCTACGTTACGGAGGAGAGTTGGAACGTGTTCTGGGAGTGGGTGTGTTTGTTTGAGTTCAGTGTGTGCAGAAAAGGCAAGCCTCCACAGCCATTCACACACTTCTCTCCTCAGCGATGGCTACGCAGACAGGCAGAGCTCCAGCCCCACATCTCTGACTGGTAACGTACATCTATAAAGAGTATTTTGTTAACTATTTTGAGGCATTTTATATTTAATATGCATGTGTTTGCTGGATATATATATATATATGTATGTATGTATGTATATTTATTTACTCAACTTTTGCTTGCTTTCTCCTCTGTCTGGTTGTGTGCGGTTACTTGTGTGGTATGATTTCTGAGGTGTGAGAAAGAGTTTCTCCCTAATTCCTATGCTAGTCACTCAAAAGTATCTCTTGAGTTGGCACCAGCACAGAACCTAAAATCCGCAGATTGCTCTAAACATCTGATTTGGTAGCTGAAAGCAGCTGTTAACATCCAAATGTTACATTGAGATATCAGGCAGACACTAGAAATCAAAAACTATGTAAAACAAAGGAATATGGGGCAATTGTTTCTGATACAATGTTTTCAAAAGAATGCAAAGTGACATGTAAAGTCTGGGTCATGTGCTAGTAAAATGTCATGGGGTCAGAACAAGTATATATACCCCACTTCATGAACATGAGCCTGTGGTAAAAGAAACCCAGCATAGTTGGACAGATTTTGTTGATTTATATTGAATGAGTGCTTTCCACAGTTTCTGATCCTCAGCTCCCTCTCTCTTCACAGTGTGTCTCACACCTCCCTGTGCTGAGCTCCGGAGGCTCCCAGTGACCTCTTGGTAATCAGCCTTGGCTGGGTCCAAATCCCCACCCCTTGGAAAACTCACAGAGCCTGCCTGACGTATGCCTGTGAGTCGCTTTCAGCAAAGACCTCACAGGCAGCTACCCAATCTCTCTTGGTAGCAAATTGCCAAACCAGGCCCGTTTCCTCAAAAGATGGTAGAGGATTTAGCAGCTTCCTATGTTGCTCTGAAATTGGAGAATGAAATTCTGCAGGCTCAAGTGAAGAGGCTCATGGAAGAAAATGCTGCCCTCCAGGCCCAGATACCAGAGCTCCAAAAATCCGCAGCAGCCAAAGAGGATGAGCCACTCCGAAAGTCCTCAGAGGCCCAAGAGCCCCCAGAGTCCCCAGAGCTACTGGAACCCCCAGCAGCCAGGGCCTCACAAAAGCTCTGGGAACCCCCAGCGACCACAGAGCCCGGGGGATCCCCAGAGATCAAGAAGCCCAGGGAACCTTCAGCCATTAGAGAGCCCAGGGGGCCCCCAGAGATCAAGCAGCCTAGGGAACGCTCAGAGATCAAGGAGTCCAGAGAACCCTCAGCCATCAGAGAGTTCATGGGACTCCCAGAGATCAAGGAGTCCCAGAAGCCCCCAGAGACCAAGGAGTCTGGGGGACCCTCAGCCATCACAGAGTTCAGGGGATCTCCAAAGATCAAGGAGCCCCATTCATCCCCAAAGTTCAAGGAGTATAGGGAACCCCAGGAGCCTCCAGAGGTCAAGGAGTACTGGGACCCCCCAGAGCCCCCAGATTCCACAGCAGCCTGGGGACTCCAAAAGCCTTCAAAGGCCAAGGAGGCCCACAGTCCCCCAGAGCTCCAGGAGCTCTCAGCCTGGAAGCCTCCAGCAGCCAAGGAACCCCAGGAGACCCAGAAGTCTCTGGAGTCCCCAGCAACCCAGAAGCCCCAGGCATCCCCAAGGGGTTATGATTTCACAGCAGTCTGGGAGGCAGGGCCCTCAGACATCCAGGGTAACCCAGCCATCAAGGAGCTCCAGAATTCACAGCTCCACAACCCTACAAATGATGAGGAGTCTCAGACGGTTCCAGAATACCAGGAGACCTCATCACAGCTGGAGCCCCTTGAGCATCCAGCTACCCAGGAGCCTCTGGAGCCTCGGGTGCCCCAGGAGCCCCTGGACCCCTCAGATGCCGAGGAGTTCCTAGAACTCTCAGTACCTGAAGAGTCCCTAGAGGGCCTGATAGTTGTGGGAACAGGAACAGCTTCTGCATTTCCGCAGGCCCGCAACAGATTAGAGGCTGCAGCTTTGCCCCTAGAGTACCCTTTGGCCTTCAATGGGGATTCTCAGAAACTCGCTGAGTTTTTAGTTCAGTTGAACACTTACCTGAGAACTAGAGGGCACCTGTATCCCGCTGAAGAAGCTCTAGTAAGCTTTGTTGGCAGCTTCATAGGTGAGGCAGGAAGGTGGTTCCAACCCTTAGCAGATACCCAAAACCCCCTGCTGGAACAATTTGAAAGGTTCATTCGAGCACTCCAAGATACTTTTGACAATTCAGAAAGTATGGAAGTAGCTAACCAAGGCCTCCCTCAGCTGCGCCAAGAGGAAGGCCTTGTCCACAGATACACAACCCGCTCCCAGCTCATTGCTCAAGAGCTAAATTTGGATGAAAGCACATTCTGCACCCAATTTCAAGAAGAGCTTGCCAGCTCTATTCAAAATGAAGTGTCTTGCACAAGTCCATCCACCAACCTATCTGATGTGATCATTCAGTGTGTCACCCTAGAAGAGAAGACAAGTGGTAAGGCTGATTCCGATTCATCATCCTCTGAAGAGGAAAATGGGTCCGAGAGTCCACCAACTGAAAACCAGGCTGTTCAAGCTACAAGTAATCGCCCTCACCTCAGTGAGGCTGAACGGGCCCGACGCCGTGAAGGCCACTTGTGCCTCTACTGTGGCCATCCTGGTCATTTTGCCAGAGATTGCCCTGTCAAGCCTCATCGTGCCCAGCAGGCGGGAAACATGGAGGCCCGGCGGTAAGGGGGATCCCGGGCGGGCCAATCTACAAATACGCGTCCCCCTCTCTTCCAATATCTATGTCCCGTACCCTATGGCTAACTGTTGAGATTCGGCTTGGAAGACGACAATTCTTTGAGCAAGCAATGGTGGATTCAGGCTCCTACAGAAACAGCATCGATCGCTCTGTGGTTCTTAGAGAGAAGATACCAATCCGCAATAACATCTTCCCTCTCATGCTGGAAACAGTCGATGGGCGTCCACTGATTAATGGACCCGTAACCAAAGAAACACCTCCTGTTGAAGTCAAAATTGGAAACCACGTTGAAGAGCTCCAGTTTGACATTATTCACGCACCACGTTATCCTCTAATTCTTGGAATCCACTGGCTTGAGACACATGACCCAAACATCGAGTGGAGTACCCGAACTGTGTCCTTTCCATCACATTATTGTCATTACAATTGCTTCAGGCACAGGTGGAATCGAAGACGGCGTGATGAAATAATTGCTGGTTAGATGGTGGGTCCTAGTGACTTCTGGCCATTTGTCTTCTGTTACCTCAGATGTCATCAGCATTTGCTGCTCTCAGAATTTTCCACTGAACCTCTCTCTGGCTATGAACTAAGGCTACCTGTACAACGACGCTGCCTCTTGGATGATGGACTGAACCTGACGACTTTGAGCTGCTTTCCCCCACCAACCTTGCATGCCTCCCTCTTTGAACCCTGCATTATGTGGGGCTATTTTAATTGCTATTCACACTAACAATATGCATGAGACTAGATATTAGAAACTAATACTGAAAAGTGTAGCTGTTAGACTGATTTTTATTATTTTCTAATCAAGATTACTTTATCACCTATTTTCAGTTTTTTCCAATAAAAATAATTTTCAAATAATATTTTTTAGTTAATCAATAAACAATGGCAACTGCTGCTTGTGTTTAAGTTGATTTATTGGGTTAGCTGAGGAAAGGGGTAAGAGACCAGAAGTTCTGAGGGAGGATGTGATGAGGGAAGATGAAAGGGAGGGAGGGAGGGAGTCAAAGGGTGGGAGGGATGAAGGAAGGCAGGAGGGAAAGGGGAGGAAGTGAGAAATGGATCAGGGGAGGGAGAAGGAAGGGGGAGGGAACGGAGAGGGGAGGAAGAGACTTGGGAAGGGCTTAAGGTTGTGGAGTCCTGTGAATTCCTGGAGTACGAGGTCAGAGGATGGTAATATAGGCAGAGGGAGAGCCATAAAGGCTTTGGCTTAGGATTGGGTGAAGTATGGAGGAGCAAGCAGTGGTAAGGTTGAGAAAAGCATTTTGGGGAAACTGAGAGGAAATGCAAAGAGTGCTGGATTCTGAGGGCAAGGGTGGGGGGAGGGAAAATTCTGACAAAGGACAGCACTGGCAGACACACAAGCAACTTTGAAACTTCTTGGACTTCAGAAGCTGAGCAAACAAAGAAGAGCACCAAAGCAGGTAATGAGACTCCATTGGTGAGCTCCCCCTCCCTGTAAATGGGTGTGCATGGTTTATTCCCTGCATCACCAGAACTTGTCCTAGAAGACCTGACTGCTCTTATTATGGCATATGAGCAGGGTGGTATGAATCAGCTTTTAACACATATGGTTGAGAGTCACCTCTCCCACATGTGCAGGTTCCTCTACCCTGCTAGCCATGCTGCTTGTATGGCACACAGAGAAAGCAAAGCCATAAGAGAACTATGTCTTTGTGGCCCTGAGAGGCCCTAATGTCTTGACTTAAGTTACATACACACACACACACACACACACACATTGGGGAGGGTTAGATTGCTGGGTGAAAGGTGAAGGAGAGATCCATGCCCATCTTAACTTTTTTGTGTGGTCGCAACTTCCCCCTTGGAATTTCTTTGAAGCCACATGAGATTGATCTTACATAGACAGATGATCAAATAAAAAGAGGCCCTCATTTCCTCCAGTTACAGTATCAGGCATCTTGTACACATTAATTATCTCATTGCTTCTGAGAATAATTCAGTAAAATAGCTGTGTATGCTTTTATTTTACAATAAGCAGAATCCCAGAACAGCTAGTAAATCATACAGCTAGTAAGTAGTGGCAGCTTTTGAGCTCCAACTCCTATGCCTTTTCCACTACAGCATGTCAAACTCCTGAATGCAGTGATGAGTGCCAAACAAGACTATGGAAGCAAGAAGGTAGGTGTGGTAACCCTAAAAGGGAAGGGAAATAGTCCTCTTACATAGTAGTTCTTTTCCCAGGTTCCCTTAATCTTCCCCTTCCCCATTGTCATCCTCCGAATTTCCCATTTCATGTCTTGGAGAATTTTGTTTCTTTGGAAACAAATCCCACACTCCCTTTACAGATTCCCCTGTGGTTTCCATAAAAACTGGGTATTCAGCAACTGTGCATTACTTAAAAACATCATGGCTAAAATTTTCTGCCTAGCCACCTCCAAACTGGATCTAGATTCTGAGCAGCCTTAAGGTGTATGCACTCTATTTATCTCCAGCAGTCACTTACCTGGACAGTCTAATGTGTTCTGTCACAATAACATCTTCGTGGCCAGTAGAGAGTTTTCCTCAGGAGTACGTCCTACATTTCTCTTCCCTACTTAGTCCTACACTTGCCTAGCCTAGGTACAGGGACAGAATCACCTATATCTCTAACCTTGACAGCATAGCTTAACATAACACTGGCACACAGAAGGTTGGTCACAGCAACTGACTCAATATTTAAATATTATTCAGAAGGGGCTTATTTGTATAATATGGGTTTGTCTAGTGATTTTTTTCTACTCAGGATTCACCCCAACTTAAAAAAAAAAAACTTCAAGCAGCAACAAAAGAAAAAGAATGTCTTTTATTATTCAAACTCCCCTAGAGCTATGAAGACCAAATGTGGGTATTTCCCCAGGACTGAGGATTCATGGAACACGATTTTCTGTGTAAAACTGGGAGAGTTCTGGGCAAAGTGAAATTGCTGGTCATCTTACCTAGGCCCTACAGTTTTCTATTTAGCTATAAAGATTTATTTAATGTACAACTCTTCATTTCAGAAAAGAATCAGTACTATAATCATAGAATCACATGAATTGTGAACTAGAAAAGACTCAAAAAGCTTATTTCTTTAATCTTACACCTGGAGTTAAGGAATCTCAGAGAATGGGAAAAATTATCTATCATAAATAACATCATTCTGATATCTTGATATCAAATCCAGTGCTCTCTTTTCATGTTGAGAAGCTATCCAAAGCCAATAATTAAAACGCAAGTCTGTGGCCAGCACTGAATGAGGTTGTGCAGACAGTGCTAAATAATGATGTCAGATGATTATAATGAGGTCAAAAGGAGGAAAACCAGCAAGCATTCTAGACAGTTAGCAAGGATAATTAAATGCTAAACTCTATAGTAGCAACAAATACACTCAAGCTGAAATGTATCAGTTGGTAAAATTCACAAGACCTGGGAGCTGGAAATATGGCTTAGCAGTTAAGAGAGTTCATACTGTTCCTGCAGAAAACTCCAGTTCAGTTCCCAGCGCCCACATCTGCAGTTCCAAGGGATCTGATGCCCTCTTATGCACTTGTATACACACACACACACACACACACACACACACACACACACGAAGGGTGAGAGAAATAAAAATAAAATAAATAATTTTTAAAAAACTCATGAGAACTTCTAGTTAATGACCACTTGATTTCTCACAAAACTATGATAGACAAGATAATAACATTTTTATGTGTTCCCACTATACATTTATAAAAAGCCCACTGAATTTAGACTCCTTGTCAGGCTTCATACTGTCAAGAACTGTTGGATGTTATAAACGAACTCTGAGTGCTGGGAAGATAGTCCAGTCTGTAAAGTGCTTGCTTTGTGAGGATGAGGACCTGAGTTCAGATTCCCCAGCACTTGAGTAAGAGTGAGGTGTGAAGGCAAGTGCCTGTAATCCTACATCTGGGAAGGAAGAAACAGGAGTGTCCCTGGAGCACACTTGTCACCGAGTCTCGTAAAACTAGTGAAATAACCGGTCACTAAAAGTAAGGTAGAGAACGAGAGAAGAAATAGCCAATTCAATCTCTGGCCTCCACATTCCGCACATAAAAACACACACATGCACACACAAAATTTTCCTGTCTCATTCCAAAACTGGGATTCTGGGATGGAGATACAGTTCAGTCCTATGTGTTTGCCTAGCATGCTCAAGCATGTACAAGGCCCTGAGCTTGAAAAGAAAGTTAAAAAATAAGTGAGTGAGCTGGGAGCTTGGGTTCTAGCCAATACATGGCAGTGATTGTCAGGATTAATGTAATGACTCACAGGCTGAGGGGCTTTTACTCTGTATTAGCCACCAGCCACCATAATAGTATTGATTCCTTAGACATGAGTTCTAGTGCCCTAGAAAATGATATTAATTTATTAATTCATAAATAAATATCCATTCAAAAGAATATATTGAAAATTTTCTGTATGTTTAGCACAGGCATGGAAAGGAAGGCAGAAAAAAAGAAAAGGAGGGGATACAGCTATTTCTAAACTACAACTCATGGTTACTCCTCTGACCACAATTTAACTGGAGAAGCTGTTGTGTTACAGCACAGTGCTATACATCCAGAGTACAGAGCAGTGATTCTGCTACCGAGTAAAGAAAGGCATTTTGAGTTGGGTCTTGCAGGAATCACACTGGAACAAGAGAAAAGGGAGGGCTTTCTGTGTCGACTCTGTTAGGCTAAAGATATCTACATAACTAAATAGTTCAAATTTTACCCTGGAAAATATTTGGTCTGCAGTATTTCTCTGTTTTAGATTTCAGCATAGTTTTCTCTCCACTTCTAAAGTAATGTATACTTACTACAACAAATTTGTATGTGGTAGGTATCTATAGCATAAAACAGTAAATGGCCCTTATCCCTTTTCCCTGTCTTCTATTTCAAAAGCTGGGAGGTTTTTAAGTAGAAAAGTATAATCCATTTGTATTTTAGTTATTTGATAAGGCTATGGAAAATGATAAGAATGAGGGGTCAAATTACCACCATATTTTTTCCTTTGTTGATTTCGTGAAGATATCAAATCAAAGGAATTCAAGTAAATCTGGCCCAACATTATTCAATAAAGCATACAGACATATTCTGAACAGTACCCCTACCATTAAGAATTTTAAAATCTAGTGATGGACAAACACTCGTGGATGCTAAAAATCTACCTTTGCATGAAAGCCTTATCACTTCTAACTTTTAAACATTCTGTAAACATAGAGGTTTTTAACATAATATAATATTTTGATAGACATGAGTTCCTTCCAGCTAACTTTTCTAGATTTAAACGTTAATAAATCATCTTGGTACATCTCTTTTTAAATAATTTTAGCAAATATCTCATATTTCATGCTAAAAAGCTGTTCCTTAAGCTGTCATGGTCCTTCCACAGAAGTCATTTGTGCTCCAGTTCTTAAATAATTACATAATTCTAAAAGTTTGCCTTTTCAAGACTGTATATGGATAGATAATTTTTAAAACATTTGCTTACTGTAGTAAATGTGGATACCTAGGAATCTACTAGATGTTAAATATTAAATGATAAGAGCAACTTAAGAGTCAAGAAATTAGGATTAAATTCCTGGGTTTGCCACTCTCTGGCCATATTTCATTTAGGAAAAGCATCAAATGAGAAAGCCAATGCTACCAAGGTGCTGTGAAATTTGAATGATATTTAATACTATTTATTATTATAATATTTATAATAATAACAGCCGAAGTCTTCAAGATACTAAAATGCCTGTTTAAATTCACTTCAGTTAAGCAGACTTCACTAAATACTAGGTACTTACTCTGGTTTATTAAAAAAGATTAAAATCAGTTTGATATAATTATTTTATTAAATGATGTTTTTTACATCTAAAAGCATTGGCATATGTACCAGTGCTCTATTAACTACATTATCTGAAATGTCAGTCCATTCCTGTGTTGGGTTGTGTTAGCTAGATGATAACCTAGGATAATTAGTCTGAGCTTATCTCTTCATCTATTTAGCCCAACCTAAAGGAAACAAATAGGAAAAAAGCTAGTCTTTGTCTCCACCAAAAAGAGCATTAAATTAAAAAGTTGAAACCCACAAGACAATTTTTATTTTTCATTTCCAATTCGCATGATTTCTAGGTGAAAATAATATAAGGTTAAAAAGTCAAACTGTACTGGCCCATGAGTAAGTTATAATGTCTATAGGAAACAACTGCCATCATGATTTAACATGACTAACAGTGCCTTGCTTCTGTTATTATTCTGTTCCACAGCAACTCAGATGTGTGAGAAAATTGGTGAAGGGTATTAGTTTGGAGAATGTGGGACATAGTCCAACACACTGGTGGGGAAGTAGGAGGCAGGAACAAATGCCAACAGTAGTCAACTAACTGTGTCTGACTTGGCTCAAGTGGAGGGACCATTATGTATTCTGATACGGATGAAAATGGAATATGGCACAGAAACACAAAGCAGTCATATGTTCACAGGACATCTGGCAACCTAAATTTCACATGAGAAAAAGAAAGCATGAAAATTTACAACCGCACAGAACAGAATGTCTGCAATGCTATAGCTGAGCTCACTGTTTTTCTAAATCTTTCACGTTGCTTTTTTTCCTGTCAGTTACACCACAGATACCACATAATAGGCAACAAGTGAACCAGCTGCACTGCCAGAGAAGCTCTGCTGATTATTAGAAGGAAAGCTGACTAAACTCTAATAAATTAAAGGCATTCCCACAAAGGTAAATACGGAAAGGAATCGCCATATTTCAACTTATATTTTTAATACCACCTCCTGCTATAAAATTTGGCATATGTTGAAGGAATAGAGGAAAAACCAATCAGGGCCAAGTTAAAATAAAAGCACACTTAAGACTTTACCGTACTATCAGGCCTTGGTGTCACATGTAATCCTAGTCTAAAAGAGGAAGGAGCAGGGGGACAACTGTTAATTCAAGACCAACCTGGTCCACAGAGTGAGTCAGTCCCATGCTAGTCAAATAGTGAGACCCAACTCAGAAATATTTTTGTGTATATGTGGTTGTTTGTGTTTTTCTGTTAGGTTGGTTTTGTTTATTTGCTTGCTTTTGGGGGAGAAGAGCTTACTGCACAGCCTTGGTTAGCCTAGAACTCATGTAGCCCAGGCTGGTCTCATACTCAGGACAATTTTCCTGTCTCACCACCCCAAGGATTTCAGGCTCATTTTTATTTTTAATTCAATTTTGACTTTAATTAACACATAAAACACAACATAATGCATACTAATGAGGTAGCATACAATGTGTTATACACATATACATTGCATCATGTTCAAATTAGGCTAAGCATTTACTTCCACAAATATTTCTAGTTTATTTTTTCTAATATAACTCTTTATTCTTTACATAATTTGTTTTATTCTTCTCTCATACAATATACTCTGACTGCAGCTTCCCCTCCCTTAAATCATCCCGGTTCCCCCCACCAGCTCCTCTCTCCCCCAGATCCACTCCTCCTCCGTTTCCCTTCAGAAAAAAGCATGCCTCCCAATGAACATGGCATAACAAGTTACAATAAGACTACGCACAAACCCTCATATCAGAGCTGGGCAAGGCAACCTAGTAGGAGGAAAAGGGTCCCAACAGCAGGCAAAATAGTCAGAGATACCCCCACTCCCACTCTTAGGAGTCCCACAAAAACACCAAGCTACACATCCACACCATGTATGCAGGGACTTAGCACAGACCCATGCAGGCTCCATGATTGTCGCTTTGATCTCTGTGAGCCCCTATGAGCCCTCTTGAACTGTGTTCTCCTGGTGTCCTGGAGCCCTCTGGCTCCCACAATTCTTTCTCCGCTTCTTCCTCAATCTCCGAGGGAAGAGACCCAATGGAGATCTCCAGTTTGGGCTCTCTCTGCCTAATGTTTGGCTATGAGTCTCTGCATCTGCTCCTATCAGCTACCAGAGGAAGCCTCTCTGATGATGATTGGACTAGAGACCTAGGATGTTTTAAAAATCAATAAAATGATTCCTAATCATATTCTGCTATTCTTGTAGATCGATGCCTAGCCAAACTGTGATTTCTTGATGATGAAAACTTTCAGAACAGTTAATGATTTGAGCCAACCCAAGAGAAAGGCTTTGAACGTTAAAGCCAGGAAAGCTATTATAGCAAGGATGTCCCAAGCCTGCAGAACTCAAATCATGTCAGGACATGACCTGAATGCTAGAAATGGAGCTACAGGTTGTCTACCCTCTTGGATTTCAGTCTTGTTCTGAAACAGTTGTTCCTTGCTGTTTTACCATCCTCCTCTTTTGCAATGGGAATGTTTACTTTGTGCCATTGGATCATTGGATTGTGCCATTCTCTTATTTTATTGGGACCTCCAACTAAGAGTGTCTTCATTCTCAAAAAACACTCAATACCGAGACTCTTAAACAATGTTGGTAGTCTTAAGATTTTAAAAACTTTTAGAGTGGATTAAGCGTAATTTTCACTATGAGATGGCCACAAGCCTTCAGGAGACAAAGTCTGAATATCGAAATGTCTTGACAGGATCATGTGTTCAAATCTTAGATTCCAGCTAGAGGAGCTATTTTGGAAGGTGGTAGGGTAAAAGTGGAGGAAAAAGGTTACTGGCAATGTGCCTTTGAAGGTCATAATTCGTCCTTAGCTCCTTCCTTACTGAGTGCTTTCTGTCCAGCATGTGGTGTGTTGCTTTTGTCACTTACTTCCACTACCATGATCTTCTGCCGCATCACAAGCCAAAGATCAACCAAGGGAAGACCACGAACCAAAATCTCTGAAACTTTTAGCTAAAACAAATAATTCCTTACTTTAAGTTGAACTCTTAAGTATTTTTTCACAGCAACACAAAAGTAATATACATACTGTGGAAAATTAGTCATAAAATTGAATGAAGTAATAATATATTACCCAGAATGCACAAAGTTGGTAACCCTTATAAGCTGAAGAAGCTAATCACCAAAGACCAAACACTGTACAGTTACATTGATTATAGATACATACCTAAAATTGTCAAATTAATAGAGATATTAAGATAAAATAATAATTCATGCATCTCCACTAGTTTGGCTAGCCATCTCTGTATATCTTCCCATCATGATCCCGTTGTCCCTTGCTCACAGAAGCCCCTCTCTCTCTGTATATCTTCCCATCATGATCCCGTTGTCCCTTGCTCACAGAAGCCCCTCTCTCTTCTATCAACTGGACTCCAATAGCTGAGGAGCCCTCTCCCAGAGACAAATGCAAATAGATGCAGAGATCCACAATGGGGCGCCAACCCGAGCCCCAGGAGTCCAGTTGTTGTGAGAGAGGAAAAATTGTATGAGCAAGGGACATGGAGATCATGACTGGAAAATGTCCTGAGATGGCCAGCTAAACTAGTGGAAACGCATGAACTGTGGACCAATAGCAGTGGAGCCCCCATGGTGCTGGACTGAGCCCTCTGAATACTCGAGACAGTGGTTTAGCGTGAACTGTCTAGGGGGCTCCCAGGCAATGGGATCTGGATCCATCCCTAGTGCATGAGCTGGGTTTTTTGTTTGTTTGTTTGTTTTGTTTTGTTTTGTTTTTTGGAGTGCAATGACTATGGTGGGACACCTGGTGCAGCCTAGGCACAGGGAGGAGGGTCTTGGACC
>LZPO01034900.1:275969-300767 GCA_001675575.1 Neotoma lepida | reverse complement strand
GAGAGGGGGATCTGAGGTTGGTATGTAAAAGGAGTGGAAGATCTTTTTAATTAAAAATAAATAAATAAATAAATAAATAAATAAATAAATAAATACAAAGAAATTATATCTATTAAGGAAATGTCAGTAAATAGGTGTTCCTCTGGGGTCTATGATCTCCCCAGCCATGAGTTGCTGGCTAGGTTTACAGAACCACAAATAAACTTTTTTTCATTGAGCGACCTTTGGTACAATCAAACAGTTAGTTATTGGTTCCCTGCAAGATAAAAATTCCACCATTGCACCATTGAGGATGTCTTGCCACTCTGGTCACTGTTGTGATTTGTAAGCTTTACAGCTGAGTAGGGCTATTGATTGATTTTCTCCCTTGGTGGCTTACATAGCACCTTTCTATACTTGCTCTCAAATTATGTGAAGGGACTTCTACACTCTCTGGCAAAATTAGCTTGAATAGTTTCTGACAAGAAATTTGCTATCATTCTTACCATCATATACTCATAGGCAATATAAATTTTTTCTTCTGGGTGCTTTGAGACTTCCTCCACAAAAATCAATAGCCTTCCTATACACAAATGAAAAATAAACCAAGAAAAAAAATCAAGGAAACAATATGATTCATAATAGCCTCAAAAAATGCTTTGGAATAAGGCTAATCAAAGAAGTAAAAGACTTGCACAATGAAAACTTTAAGACACTAAAAAAATAAATTGGAAATTATACCAGATGGAAAGACCTCCCATGCTTATGGATTGGCAGGAATAATATTGCAAAAATATCCTTCCTACCAAAAGGAATCTACAAAATAAATGCAAACCCCATTAAAATTCTAATGTAATTCTTTACAGAAATTGAAAAAATATTAAATTTAATATAGAAATACAAAAGAGAGAGTGTAGCCAAAACAATGCTAAACAACAGCCAGTTGCTGGAAGGATCATCATGCCAGATTTCAAGTTACACTTCAGAGATATGGTAATGAAAACATCATGGTACTGGCACAGAAACAAAGTCAAAGTCATTGTTCAATGGAATATAATTGAGGACCACATATGAACCCATACTCCTACAGTCATCTGATTTTTAACAAAGAAACCAGCAATGCATATTGGAGAGAAAACAACACCTTCAATGAATGGTACTGATGAAAATGTCTAGCCACATGTTAGAAGAGTAAAATTTGATCCTCATTTTTCATGCCACACAAGATAGATCAAGAACCTCAAGATTTGATACCCTGAATCTGAGAGAGGAGAAAGTAAGGAGTGGCTTGAAGTCATTGGCACAAGAAAGGACTTTCTGTTCAGCACCTTAATAGTGCAGGCACTAATATGAGCAATTAGTAAATGGGACCTCATGAAAATAAAGATGTTTCTGTACAACAAAGGATATCAATGCTTGAGTAAAGAGGTAGCCTACACAATGGGGAAAATCTTTAACAGCTGTACATAGAACAGAGGGTCAGTAGCTAAAATATGCTTTAAAAAACTTTAAATAATTAAAAATTAAGAAAACAACCCAATTAAAAATGGGGCATAGAACTAAATAGATTTATCAAAAGATGAAAAAAGAAACACTTGAGAAACAATTTTGAAAAATCAACATCCTTAGCCAACAGGAAAGTACTAATTAAAACTACTTTGAGATTGCATCTTATTCCAGTCAAAATAACTAAAATTAAAAACACAAATTATAACATATGCTAGCATGAATACAAGGAAAAACAAACACTTATTTACTCCTGATGGAAATACAAATTGATGCACCTCTGTGAAAATCACTGTGGAGGTTCCTCCAAAACTAAAAATGATCCAGTTATACCATTCTTGGGCATATATCCAGAAGGATTCATTACCTACTCCAGAGAGATCTGCTTATCCATGTTCATCTACTCATAATAGCCAGGAAATGGAAATGGTCTAGATGTCTATCTGATAAATGGATAAAGAAAACATGGTATATTTACACAATGGAATTCTATTCAACTATTAGGATAAAATGACATTCACAAGTAAATAAATGTAGGTGAAAATAATCATCCTGGGCAAAGTAATCCATATCCAGAAAGACAAACATCATGTGTTTTCTCTCATCTGTGGATGCTATCTTGGAATCTTCAGATATGTGTGTTTCATTTAGAATACCCATACAGGTCAGGAAATTTCTAAGGGGCCTTGAGGAATGTTTCTAGGGAGGGAAGACTGAATGCATTATTATAAAGTCTTGAAAAAGGAATAATGAAACAAGGAGGGTTAAAGTGGGGTGGGAAAGCAGGGGTAGGGCAGAAGAGGGAGTTAAGGGAAAGATAACTAACACTAAAGACCTTTCATAAAGGACATATGGAAACCTATCACTACAGAAACTTCCTAATACATATATACACATAATAAAGAGAGGTAAAATGTACTTACTCTATAACAATGTAACAATGTCCCACTAGATACCAGAGGTTAATGAAAAGCCAGAAATGGGCTACTTCTTTTGGAGTCATTGAACAATGATGTCTCATAGACCCCCAAACATTACAGTGTATTGATTTCTATTGCTTTTGGTGACCCTCCAGAACTTGCTGGTGAAATGCTACAACTGAAGACAACATGTACTTGAGTCATGGAATATGATGAAAGAAAAGTTGGAATGGACCTAGAAGCTTCATCCCTATTGACCAGCTTTCATAGTACTGGAAGGTACAATGCAAGTTCACAGAGGAGAAAACTAATCATCAATTAAACCCAGCTGTGGATTCTACAAGCTAAAAAAATGATGGCCTGGCAAAACATGCCCTGTGCTTCAGTGATGGCATGAACACCATGGGAGTAACCAACCACTTTCTGATTGAATATAAGTCCCATTCCACAAGATGAAATCCATTCCTGGCACTTTGGCGGACCAAGCACTTAAGGCCAGACAGGTCATAAGCCTTAGAAGGGAACCTATTACTATTATGCTGCTTATGGACATGGTATTTCTCCTAACGAGCTATCATTATATCCATAGATAAGCATGTCCCTAAATCATTATGAAAGAAATTCCTATTTGCAGCAGACTGATAAGCACAGAAACCCACAACTGGCCGAAGTATAGAGAATAAGAGACTAAAGAATATGCATTCCTGAAAGGGAATAAATATACTGCACCCCGCCCTCCCAAGGCTCAGGGATCATTGTGGAAGCAGGCACAAAAAAGTCTAAGGGCTAGAGGAGGTGAATGACTACATGGAAACATCTTCGAGATACAGCAGGACAACTAAATGTGTAAACTCACAGTGCCTGAGACATCATGCATAAAAACCAGTCCAACCCTAAGTCACACCAAATTCCAGCATGGAGGGGAGATGTGAGCACACAATTCTATGCCTAGCCATGGATAAGTCAAGCCCTCTTCAATGGATGATCACACTTTCAAGAATATTTTGGATGGCACAAATAGCTCTTGAAGGAGTTAAAAGAGAAGTACACCAAGTTGGATGGATACAAAAGCAGAGGTGAATCTGGGAAAAGTGAGAGGTGAATATAATCAAAACATATTGTGCAGAATTCAAACCTCTCAAATATCTAATTTTAAAAATTAAAGATAAGCCGGGCGGTGGTGGCGCACGCCTTTAATCCCAGCACTTGGGAGGCAGAGGCAGGCGGATCTCTGTGAGTTCGAGGCCAGCCTGGACTACCAAGTGAGTTCCAGGAAAGGCTCAAAGCTACACAGAGAAACCCTGTCTCGAAAAACCAAAAAAAAAATAATAATAATAAAATAAAGATAAAATAAAATTTAAAAACTAGGAAATAAAATAAAATAAATACGTGAAATACATCATCTCCATCCCTATTGTACTCATGAGAATCTTTTGATGGAAATGTTGAAGGTAAATACAGCACTCTCACTTTACAATAAACTGAAGTCCAAAGAAAAGAACAATGCTACCCAAAGTCACACAGTAAGAGATGAAACCAGAATTCTGATGGTTAGCTCTCTAGCATATAAAAATGTTAGAAACCTAGAAGTAGTGTTATGGCAGCAATAGAGTATAAAGAAGGTGGAGTAGGTGGAAGAGCACAGAAAACAAATCTGGTTACCAATTTCATAGTTTAGAGACCACTTCTTTGGCTTTAAGTACTAACTTTACGTAAATAGTATATAAAATGCCTTGCTTGAAGAATTAAATGATACATTACACATTGAAAAACCTAGCACGGAGCTTGACCCAAAGGAGATATACAGCAAATGATTATTTACAAGTGGGAATGAAAATTCTCAAATTTGGCTGACCACAGTCTGTTCTCTTTAGAAAACAAATTTGGAACACAAGTCTCGCTAATGCTGGCGGTCCAGAGAATCACACTTTGAGATCTTCTGAGTAAATAAAGCAGTGAAAACTCAGGTCAATTCCCTGTTAGTTGTTACCCTAAATATGAAAAAGACAACATACATCTTCTATAATATAAATCAAATACTCTAATCATCCTCATGGCTCTTAAATGTTAAGAGTCTATTTTAAAAATCTGGTAATGTAATAATTGAATATTTTCACAGCACACATCCCATCAGCCAGACATTCAGGTAGTTACTAGGTCTGAAGGTCGTTATGACACCCCTTTCCTCCCCGCACAGTCACACCATTAATACAAAATTCCCTACATAAGATACTAGGCACAGTCCCAACTGGCCTCAATGGGAGTTGTTACCTAAGGATTAAGCTGGAATCTCAGCCGTTGCTCTTCTGAAAGCTGAAAAGATCACATCGTTAAACTATGTCTAGGGAGGAAAAAGAAGCTATTCATGGCCTCTGAACACATGCCTATGTTTCAGTTCCAAATGCTTATACATTTGCATCTGTTTTCATTCTTGGAAATGTGATTGCCGTTTTTAGGATTATGGTAACAGACAAATATTGTACTGTGAGAATCTTTCCATTGCTGTTCTGAATCGTGCACTCCGGAAACATCCTTGGAACATTTGGAATGACTGATGGTTTTGTGATTATATTTCATAGGAATGGGCAATGTAACTGAACAGGTGTGGGGGAATGGACAAAGAACTGCAAGAGTCTGGAGGATTTACTTCCCAAAACCGCTTCGAGTACAGGCTGTGTCTGAATAAGCCATTTCATTTTCTGGATCCATTTCCTAATGTGTAAAATTAAGGGAGTCACACAAAAATCAGAGTAGCTAATCCTACTCTGTGAACCACAGTGAGTTGAACAGCACCCTTCAAAGTAAAGAGAAGTAAAATCAAGTAATTCTCAGGAAAAAAGAAAACAGCACAGAGGGTTTTAAAATAAAAGTTTCTCTACTCTTACCTCCTTAACAACTTCTCAGAGGTAACAGTGTTAAAAGCTTTGTATAGTTTTCAGCCATTTTATGCATATGCGAAAATTTATGTAATCTTTGGCATCTTAAAAGGATGAGAGCATAATTGCATAAAGATGACCTTAAATCGAACAGTCTTATTTTTTATGTTTTTATTGTGTCTTCCTGTACTTGTGTTAATTCTCATAAAGCACAAATCCCTGAAAGCAAAACAAAAATTAAAATACTACATGTAAAATTTTAGAGATTGTTTTACAAGTATTTTCTACACTTAACTAAAAAGTCAATTTTCTGCACAAACATATTTATGCTGCTGACTTGGTAACCCATCATGACACATACAAGTATATTCATACGTATTACATATAGAGTTTTAGTTTTATGCCAGTTGTCACATTTACAAAACCTTGGCTACCTACAAAATGATAGCCAACTACAGTATTAAATCATTTTATGTACCTTCAAATCAATTATTCCAGTAGTTTTACTAAAATTTTTATGATTAATAAAGCCTTGGAGCATATGTGTACATGGCAACTTAAACAATATGATTCAATTTAGAGTAATATTTGTATGATTTAGCCACATTACACCATATACTTTATCCATTTTAATACCCCATTATATGTCTATTTAATATTTTTAATCCATTCATCAGTAAATTAATATCTTCAGCTGTTTCTATTTTTAAGTATTATGTTTTAGATAACTAAAGATCATTAGTGTACAACTTTTAACATTTCTTTTATTATTTATTTTTTGAGAATTTCATACATTATTTCCACCGCAGCTTTTCACCTTCCAACTCCTCCTATGTACCCCCACTCCCTCTCCACTTCGTGACCTCTTCTTCTTTGTTATTCTTACATGCATACATATATAAATATGTACGTGTAAACACAAGCTGTGGAGTCCATTTAGCATTACTTGTATGTATATGTATTTAGGACTGACCAAAACCAGGTAAAAATGTAACAGTAAAAGAAAACTAGAGAGTACAAATTTTTTGAACATCTGTTTTTAATTTTCTTTAGTGTATACCTAAGCCTTAAAGGGAGGAAACAAAAGCAGAAAAAAGCGCATACTGTTCCATCCAATTTGTATGAAATGTAGAGAATAGGCAAATCCATCATCAGTTTAGTGGTTTCCAAAGGCTGGGAGGAGTACAAGACAGAAAGTGATTGCTTCATGGGTACAGAAAATTCTTTTGGAGGTGATGAAAATGCTCTAAAACTAGCTCTGATGGGCTAGAGAGCACTGTAAATGTGCTGAAATCCACTGACCTGCGTAGTAAAAATCCTTAAGATGATGAATCTGATGTTATATGATGCATACCTCTAATACAAATCCATGTCATTATATTATGCTATACTATGCCATAGAGTTTTGTTTTCAGTCTTATTTTGAAGCACTTCTAGAGGTTGCACAACAATTGGAAAAATAAAAATTCAGAAAAATAAAAGAAAAAATTAAAAGTTATAAAAATAATACAGAGAGCTGTAAGCTTCATCCAGCTTTCCTGGTATTAGCATCTAACAGCCATTACACAATTACCAAAATTAGAAACTTACCTAAAAACTTCTCTCAAAGTTCACCAAGTGTTCTACTGATGTTTCTTTTCTGTTTTAATGCAATATTGAATACAAGATTCATGGCTGCATTTAATTGTAGCGTGTATTTAAATCTGTTTCAACTTTTTAAAGTTTCTAAATTTTTCCTTGTCATTGACAATCTTGACACTTTTGTAATGCATGGTTCAGATACTTATTAAATAGCTGTCAATTTGGGTTCCTCTGATGTTTTCTCTATTACACTGAGGTTATTTACTTTTTCTGCAGGAGTCTCTGTTTCTCTCTCTCTCTCTCTCTCTCTCTCTCTCTCTCTCTCTCTCTCTCACACACACACACACACACACACACACACAGCACTGCAGAGGTGTTGATAAAACTTATCATCACTGGAGATGTTAAATTTGATCACATGGTTTCAATATTTTCTGCTATGTTTCTCCACCATAATATTGTTCGTATTCCCTTTGTAATTCACACTAAAAATTTGAGAAAGATAATAAACCTTTTACCCACTCCAGGGGAAGGAATACATGCCTGGAAATGCAAACTTGCTCAAAAGTCTACATCCGAGGATGTCACAGACCCTAAGGGAGAGTGTACTACTGAGTTTCATGTCTTACTAATATTTAGGTCTTTGATTCATTTTGAATTGACTTTTAGTATAGGATAAGTACATGGATATACTTTCACTATTTTACATGTGAATATCCAGTTCCTCCCATCATTTGTTGAAGAGGCTATCTCATTATCAATGTATATTATTGACACTTTTACCAAAGATTACGCAGCTCGGCTACGTGGATTTATTTTTGGGTCCTCTGTTGTAGTCTAGCACCATAATGATGTTTTTGTTACTATGGATCTGTATATGAGACGAAATTGGGTATTGTGATATCTTCAACGTTGCTAATTCTGATTAGGATTGTTTTGGCTCTGAAACAATTTTATGTTGATTTTGTATTCTACTACTTTGTTGAAAATGCTTGTTGAATCTAAGATATGTTTCATTTAGTTTTTATGGTCTTTAAAAATAGGATCAAGATGCCTTCAAGTGGTAGTGTTTTAATTATTCCATTCCTATTTTTATCCATTTTGTTTCTTTCTCTCAATTTATTGCCCCGTCTAAGGCTTCAAGTGCTATAATGAGTAAGAGTAGTGATTAATCATCACCTACCTCATTTTTCACCATTTGATATAGATTGGCTACATGTTTGCCACAGGCTTTAGTCTGCTGAGGTATCTTCTGTTCCATAAGCTTTTATCATGACAGCATGATGAGCATTACCAAAGATATGTTCTTTTGAAAATCTATTTTCTGAGGCAATTTTACCTCTATTGATATGATCTGTGATTTCTATCCTTACTTCAGTTTATGTGCTGTATCAAATTTATTTGTTTGAGTATTGAAACATACATCAATGAGATGACTTCAACTTGGGCATGGTATACAAACTTTGGGAGATTCCTACTAGTAGACTCCACATATTTTTTTTCTTTATTCATGTTGAATGTAGTATTTTCTCATCTTTATTTGCTATCCCAGATATTCTTTTTTTCTACTTGATTGTGTCTTTGGTGATGCTTTTCACTGTTATTTACTTGACTGATTCATTTATTTTTACAGATTTTATTTTTATTTATGTGAAAATGTTTGTGTCTGTGTGTCGATTTGTGTACTTGAGCACTGAGTCCACAGAAGAAGGAGTGATATCCTCTGGCATTGAAAGTACATGCAGTTGTAAGTTGTCCACTATAAATTATGCGAACTGAGCACCAGTCCTCTGTATGGTCTTAAACCATTGATCTTTATCCAATCCCTAGTTAGTTAGTTAGTTAGTTAGTTAGTTAGTTAGTTAGTTAGTTTTATTAATTTTGTTCTTTGACAATTATACTATGTACAAAATGCATACTCATCCCCTACCTGCTCTTATTTCCTTACTACTGCTGTCCCTTAACATCTGTTTTTCACATTCACATCTATTTGTTTTGTTTTGTGACCCACTAAGTTTACTCAGTTCCATCTGTGTGACCACGAGTTTAGTGCTATCTGTTGGAGTTTGGTGGGCTCATTAATTGGAACACAACTGAAGACAACGATTCCTTCTCTCTAAGAATCTATCAGTAGCCAATAATTCAGCAGTAAGGGGTAGGGTTCAATGAGTCCTTACCCCTTTCATGACTGATTGTTGACAGAACCAGTCTTGTGTATGCCCAGTACAGTTAACCAAAATCATGACCTCATGATTTCAATGGTTGCATTGATTTTAGAGGATGGCATTTCTCAGCCATTTACCATATTATTTGAGTCTTTCATACTTCTCATCCTCTCTTCTATAATTCTATCTAAGCCTTTGATGTGGTGGTATAAATGTCTTATACCACATCATGTGGTAAAATTGCAGAGCTACCTCATGTAACCATCATTTATTCTCAGTATCTTGGTCAGCCATTAGTCTCTGTGTTCACTGCAAACAGAGGCTTCTCTGATTAAGGCTAAGAGCAGCTTTTGTCTATAACTATAAACATAGGTATTTAGAAGGCAGTAAATTTAGTTAAACAACAGTAGTAAATTACCCCTTTAGGCCTATGACCCACCCAGGCATGGGTAAATAACCAGGCTTATAGCACCAGGACTCTATTTTGTACAATGGGTCTCAGATCCAATCAGACAGTGGCTGGTTACCCCCACAATAGTTGTGCCTATATTGCACAAGTGGACAAATCTTGCCTACAGAAGTTGGTTTTGTGGTTTGTATAGTTCACATCTGTAGACTATTCATACATTTTCTCCCTCAGTAGCCAACAAGGCTGACAGCAGCATTTGTCTAAGGGTATAAATACAAATATTTCAAAGACATTTTAACTACATGTCCATTTAGCAAAACATTAATTAGTAGTAAGTTCATTGTTATGGACTGTGTTTCCCCAAGCCATAAGTTTTTTACCCAGATTCACAGTACCAGATATGTATCCCCTTTTGGAGGACTGGGCCTCATATTCAATAAGAAAGCAGTTACCCAAAAAATTAGCATGCTGCTATTGTACAGTGGGAAGGGTTTTCATGACAAAACATTGTTTTTTTGAACCTCTAGGACTGGCCAACAATATATAGGGAGCTATTCCACATCTGGCACATCTTTTTTTTCTTTTTCATGTTTTGCTAGTTTAGGCACAAGGACTTTTGTGTAAAGCCCTATGGTTTCTAGGAGCAGCATTATCGTTTCATGAAGGATACTTCTCAAACTTTTAAAAAATTAATATATCTTTTAGTTATTGGATAATATACTAGGTTTTTATATGGATTTTCTCTAAATGCATGGAATTTATTACATTTCCCAATGATAATGCAACATTATGTAATTTATCTTAAATAGATCAAAGACCTAGAAGTAGGAGTTAAGTTTATAAAACTTTTAGAAGACATCCAAGAGCTACATCTTTGAGACCTTGTATTTAGTGACAAATTCTTGCAAATGGTACTGCAACAAAATCAGCAAAAAGAAAAACAGGTAAGTTATATTTCATTGAAATTAAAACCTTTTTGATTCAAACAATACTATCAATGAAGCAAAAAGATAACACACAGAATTGGAGAAGTTATTTTTAAATAATATATCTGGTAAGTGTCCAGTATTCAAAATATATTACCTTTTACTTTTCAAAAATACAAAGAAATAATTTCAAAACCAATAAATTATTTGAATAGGTATTTCTACAATGAAGTTATACAAATATTCAATAAACACATAAATATGTATAATGTCATTAGTCAGTAGAGAAGTACTAGAGGAGGAAGTAGGTCATTGAGGGTGAGCCCTTGGGAATTTATTGTCATTGTCCCTTTCTTCTCCCTTTTCCCTATGTCCTGATCACAGTGACATGAATTGTGTCTCCCTATCCATTATGACCTAGAACACTCTGAAACCATGAGCCAAAATACATGTCTTCCCTTCATTTGTTCTTCCATGACATCTGTGATGAACTGACTAATGGTACCAGAGGACTAAACTTGACCATCAGGCTCTTAAATCTTTGGAACTAGATTCTGGGAGGAATCTGAAAGAGTGTGGAGACAAAGGGGAGACCATTTTCATTCGAACTACCACATCGACTCAGGCTACAAAAATGTCTACTTTTTGCCCAGGTCTTTGAACTTTGAGTGAGGCTAAATTAAAAAAAAAAAAACTCAAGAATTTGGTAGAAAAATTTTCAAAGAATAGCATTCAGGCTAAAGCATGGTCATTGCTGGATGTTCTTAGGTCTGTAATGAGGATAGAGAGCAAAAATATTTGAAAAAGCCGATATTTATCCAGAAAAATTAATTAGTTGAATATTACAAATAAGCAAAGACTTGTTTTTAAAGAGAATGGTACCATTAAATTAAAGCCAAGTGTCTTACATTGGTATAATGGGAAAGAAGCTTTGCAGCATCCCAGGAATCATCCTACCCATTTCAGACTCAAAGGTATAAAATTGTGAAAACTTTATAATGCTAGACTAGCTGTGCATGTGGATCATTGAGAGGGGGCCTCTTGGGGGTATCTTGTCCATAAACCTGCTGTGTCCTTCTCTCTATTTCCTAGTCAGCTTCCTCTGACACCTGCTTTCAATGAAACAAGTGGTCATGTATCGAACCCTGTGAAGTAATAAGCCAAAATAAATCCTTTATCCTTTAAGTTGTTTCTGTAAGGCATTTTGTCACAGTGATGAAACTATAATTAATACAAATGGTCAATATATGAAAAACACTAAGCCTAGCCATCAGTGAACTGCAAATCTTATTATAGCGAGAAATTATCACACCTCAGTTACAATAGCTGTTTTCAGATAAAAGATAACAAATATTGGTCAGAATATGGAGAAACAAGAACTATTTTAAACTATTTGATGATATTGTAAATCACCACAATCAGTATGGCCAAAAGTATAATGGACATGAAAAAGCTAAAAATTGATCTACTATGTGATTCAGCTATTACACTCTGTACATAAACACAGAGGAAATGAAGTCACCATAGCAGTTATAGCTACACTCTCATGTTTATTGAAACACTATTCACAATAGCTAAGATATGGAACCAGTCTAGTTTCCCATCAACTCATGAATGGATAAAGACAATGTGGTATATATACACACAATGGCAAAATTATCAGCTGGAAAGAAAAATAAAATTCCTTCATTTTCAGCAAAATGGAAGGAACTAAAGTACAGTAATCTAAGTGAAATAAGCCAGACAAAGACAAACACCATTCTCTTTCAGATTTGGAAGCAAAAAAATAAAGTCAACTTGAAAGTAAAGCAATGATTATTAGAAGTTAACCTAATATAAAGTTTATAAAGAGCTAGAAGAGAGAAATCCAAAGTCACCAAGTATAAAGAAATGATGAAGAGAGGGAAATGCTTTGATTTCGTGACTGCACAGTATTGAAATATCACACTGCACTCCTGTGCTGACTAGTTTTCAACTTGACACAGGCTGGAGTCATTTGAGAGACTGGACCCTCAATTGAGAAAATACTTCCGTAAGATTGGGCTGCAGGCAAGCCTGAAGGGCATTTTCTTAATTAGTGGTTGATGGAGGAGGGCCCAGCTCATCATGAGTTGTTCAATGGCTGGGCTGGTTGGTGGTCCTGGGTTTTATGAGAGCAGGCTAAGCAAGCCAGAGGGAAGCAAGCCAGTAAGTAGTATGTCTCCATGGTCTCTGCTTCAGCTCCTGCCGCCCGGTTCTTGTCTTGTTTGAGTCCCTATTCTGACTTCTTTTGATGATGAACAGGGATGTACAAGTGTAAGCCAAATAAGCCCTTTCTTCCCCAACATGCTTTTTGGTCATGGTGTTTCATCGTGGAAAACGAATTAACACAGAAATTGGTACCAGGATTATAGGGTATTGCTGTGACAGACCTGATCATAGTTTGGGGAGGATTATGGAAGGACTTTGGAACTTTGGGCTAGACAAGCCATTGAGTGTTGAGAGCCTAGTGGGCTGTTCCATAGGAGCTTGGATGATAAGAATGTTGAGAGCAATGCAGACAACAGAGGCCTGGCTTGTGAAGTTTCAGAGGGAAGCAAAAACTCAACACTGGGCCATTTGTGTGAAGAATATGTGGTGCCTGGCCAGCTGGAGCAAAGAACCAACTATGATTAAGAAGAGACCAGCATCATTGAGGTGAAATCCTCTGGGAAGTGGTTCCTCAGGATCAGCACACAGAAGCTGTGTTCCAGAGACAACCAAGGTTGTAACTAGGGCTGGCAGCCCAACTTGGTAGTGTAAGAGTCACCCAGATGGCACTGGTTTTGAAGGCATGAAGGGGTCATGGAGAGAAGCTGAGGCTTGGCACTGTGTGGCAGGGCTGGAAAGAGCCCTGAGTAGAGTTCAGGAGACACTACTGGTGAAAATGCAGCCCAGTTGCAGCAAGTGACCCCAGCATTTTGGAGATGCTAACACCATGGGATAACCACCAAGAGCAGCAACAGCAGAGAAATGGAGCCAACTGGAGCCTAGAAGATAAGCTGTGTGAGCTGTAGCAACAGTAACCCTAACTAAGACAACTCTTACTTCTTTGCAGGTCTCATAATTTTATTTAGAATATTGAACATTTTACATACAGCATAAT
This sequence comes from Neotoma lepida, assembly GCA_001675575.1. Taxonomy (NCBI): domain Eukaryota; kingdom Metazoa; phylum Chordata; class Mammalia; order Rodentia; family Cricetidae; genus Neotoma; species Neotoma lepida. The sequence goes on along the minus strand of LZPO01034900.1, from coordinate 287,281 downwards.
GTGCAAGCTGTGGAAGTCATATTTTAATTTACTGAACTTTTAAAACTAATTTTGTGAAGTCTATATTCTGTGTCTTATATAGTCATGGAAGTGTCTGTTCAATCAACTTAATGGTCAGCTAATAATTGTACAGGGATATTCTTAAACATTGAAAACTAATAATCTTCCCAATCTTGTCAAAGAGCTGTGTGTGCATGCACACACACACACATACATACACATATACATGTGTGCACATATGGTATGTGGTGTGATACGCTTCCTTAATTTCCTTCTTGCAGAGAGCCCCAACTTAAGCCATAGGTATTAAGTTAGAGCCTTCTCTGGTCTTTTCTGAGCATGTACACTATCCAGAGTATTCACACATCTAATGTATACATGTACACTCCTAGAGTCTCAGAAATGTACCACAGATTTTAAAAATCCCTCTTGGTATCTAATTCTATAGCTTTTCCTTGAGACTGTTGGCTAGTTTATTGTTTGCACCATCTGTTATTGGCCACTTTAGAAAACTTAAATCTTTGTCTCTAAACATTTTCAACATATGCCCCAAAGGAAAAGTGCATTTCCCACAAAATGACCTCTGAGTCAAATCAAATGAAATCAGCCATCCAGGGCAGTAATGTCTTCTAGCAAATCACCAAATATGTTAAATAATAAAAGTTTTCCTTCAAAGCTTTATTTCCAGGAAATTGTCCTCATTCTTCTACTTCCAGTGCTGCTGGCTTCCATACAACTGAGAACTGTTGGTCTTCAAGCCTACTGCAGAGATGGAAGGGTAGCTTATAATGCCACAGATATCACTATTCTCACTCAAAGTCATGCGGGTTTTTGCACAAAATGTGACTTCTCTTTAATGTAATTAAGGTGCCCATGTTGGCTACAAATTCTATTTTTACCTCTTTCAAGTAAAAATGTTATCAGTTGCTCTGAAGAAAATGCTTTTTAACCTGCTCTTGAGCAGGAGTTTAAGGATAGTGTGTGCCCTTTATTCCCCTTGAAATACTAGAGCAGGGGAGGTATAGCATGAACAGGTATAGTTGATCCCTGTCAACTTGAAATAGAAAATTTTTCTTTCCTGGAAACCTGGGTAGGAAGAGAAAATGTGATAATATATAAAACAGCTGAACATATGTCATTATGAATATTGTCTTCATTCTAATCTCAGTAGATACTTCTGTAACTTGTTGGAATCAATTACGGTTTGTTTCCATCCCTTCTCCTAATATTCCATGGGCCAGTGAAATAATCAGTGAATAAAGGTGCTTGATGAGCAAGCCTGACAATCTGAGTTCAGTCCTTGACACTCACCTGGTAGGAGAGACCTGACTCTCACAAGTTGTCCTCTGACCTCCACATGTATGCTTTGGCACAGTTATGCATTCACTTGAGAGCACACACACAGAAATGCATACATTAAAAATGCAATTTGATTTTTTTCAGTTCCACCAAGAGCATTAGGTTTGAATGGGGATCAAACTGAAGTTAAAGCTGGAAAATAGCCCTAGATCTAATACCAAAGCACACCACCATACAATGGTTTCCAAAAAGTCTTCTAACTCAAGATCAAAGAATTGGATTTTAAATTGGTGTACTAATTTACTCAGTCACAATGCACACAGCACCATACAAGGTACAGTTGTGTGTTTGAGTGGAGGGAACAGATTCAGGTATAAATAACGTTCAATCAGTACCTCTAAGAGATTACTCTTAATTAAGTGAGGCCCAAAGCAAAAGTAGAACGAATCAAAATATGGGAAATGTCTATGTAGGACATCAGCAGAGTACTGTAAAAATGCAAATAAGTGTAAAAAGACATGTGATCATTTTAAGTAAACTACAAAAATACAGATAAAATTTCCCATTAAGATCAACACAGACATTAAGTATTGGAGGAGAATGTATTAATCATCAATGTCACCCAGCTATGAACTCTACAAGCGATAATACTGATTGGTCTGACAAGATATGCCCATAAAGTGGCATGAATCTTATAGAAGTAACCAACCACTTTCTGACTGTATCTAAAGTCCATTCCATGAGATAGAACCCATACCTGGCAAGAACCTGAGCCTAGATAGGTTATAGGCTATAGGGAAGAATGTAATAGTATTATTCTGCTAAATGTACATTGTAGTAAAATGATTCCTAATGACTTATTGTTGTGCATATTGACCAATATCAATATGTGTATCTCTCAACCCTCATCAGAGAAGCTTCTTGAAGTAAATGACAATTAGCACAGAGACCCTCAAATGGTCAATGTGCAAAGATATGGAGTGCTCAGCCCTAAATGGGACATATCACACCCCTCCCACAAAGGCTTAGGTATATTTGTTCAAGAAAGATTGTCAGAGCTGGAGATGAAGCACAACTTCAAAGAAACAATATTTTCAAGACACAAAAGGGCAGTTGGACATATGAACTCATATCACTGTGACAGCATGCACAAACCCTGCACAAGCTCAAGGGAGACAAAATCCCAGCATGGAGGGGTAGGAGAAGGTGGGCAGGAAGTCCCTCCATTAGCTGAAGAGCTCTTGGCATTTAAGAGGTTCTGGGAAAGAGAAAGCCATGGTTTTTCATTTTGTTTTGCTTTGCTTTACTTTGCTTTGCTTTGCTTTGTTTTATGATGTGACCCATGGTAGGTTTACCACACTACAGGACAGGTCCTATTCTTAAAGTTGTTGGGAAACACAAACTGGAATCATTGGGAAAAGAAGAACTCAATGCTGGGTGTGTAGGGACATCAGGGTGGAGACTGTGGATCTGGGAGGAGTTGGGGAAGAGGGAAATATGATAAAAAATACATTGTGTGAATTTCTCAAAGAATTAATAAAATATTATTTTAAGGCATGGTATTATGTGAAATGCATAAAATAGTGAAATTCTAATAAATTTTATAATATTAAAAATCTGTACACATAAGTAAACTGAAAGGCAGAAATGAAAGTCATTTGCCAAAAGTCACAGATTGAATGAATGCTTAAACTATGGTGGGAAACAGACTGAAGGGCTTATGGTCACTCTAGTGTTCTTTCCTCTGGATGACATTGCCAGGCTCTGTAGCAAATCATTCACCTTCACTTAAACTTTAGGTAACAGGGTGTGGAGTTGATGGTATTTGGTTTGATGTAGCTCTGCTGACAAGAGTCGGCCCCTTCCAGCAACACAACACTCCCCTTTAGTTAATCTTGGTTCCCAGCTGTCAGAACAGGTGGCAGATGGAAAGAGCCCGAGAGAGTGGCACTGCTAGAGGGAAAAAACTACTGAGTTTTGGGAGAAATCAGGTTATTAAGAAGACTGAGTGAAAAGGGGGGTCATGGAGTCATGTAAGACAGAAGATATAGTGATAAATGGTTAAGCAGTAAAAGATGTAAGAAAATGTAAAGGAATTTAATCTCAGTTCTCTCTCTCTCTCTATCTATCTATCTATCTATATCTATCTTTGGTGTGTGTGTGTGTGTGTGTGTGTGTGTGTGTGTGTGTGTAGATGTGTCCTTGCTATGGAATATATGTGGAGGTCAGAGGAAAACATCCAGTGTCAATCCTTGCATTTACCTTGTTTGAGACAGGCTGTCTTGTGGTTCATGATTGCACACACCAGGCTGGTCTGCCCCATGAGTTTCTGGAAATCTTTTTGTTTCTGCCTACTTTCTGATAGTAGGAACACTAGGATTGCAACCATGTGCTATCACATATAGCTTAAGGAATCCTATTATGAAACAAAATTGGACTCTGAACCTACTCCAATAAAGAACGTAAAAGGGACACAATGGTATGTCACTAATATGTATCTAATCCACAATTCTATTTTATGATCAATTTATACAATGAATGTTCACAAAAATATACCAAATTTTCACAAGTTGAGATGGTGTTAGTATGTGTGTTAAACTTGATATATAGCATTTATAAATATATATTTTGTAAGTTTTGTTTCAAAGTCAAAATAAATATATTTTGTGGTGCTAATTCAAGCCTAGGGTGGTACTGGGATAAAACCTAGGGGATCTCTAAAATGGGAAATTATTAAGGCAACTCTACATAGTTAATAGAGGGTTTATTTAGGGTAACTTACAGCCAGTAAAGGGGCTGGTTACAGGGTCCAGGAGAGGTGAGGTGCAGTCCAGCAGTGTTCTCTGGAGAACTCTGCTCAGTCTACCATCCAGAGTCCAGGATCCAGGAACTAAGAGGGCTGGCACAGATGGATCTCTGGTCTTAAAGGCTCCCATCTCCGCCTGCCCCAGAGGGAGGTCCTAAGTAGGCGTGACAGTTACCGAAAGCCTCACTAGGGATTGTGCTTCCAGGTCAAAGCTGGAACTGCTGCCCCCTACAGATCTCACATACTAAGCAAGGGCTCTACTATAGTACTCTATCTTCACCCCCAGAATATATATGTATTTAGAGATTGGAGCATAGCTTACTCTATGCCTAGCATGTGCAAAGACTCTGGACTCAACTGCAGCACAATAAAAAGAGTATTTTGCCTAGCAAAATATATGAAAACTAGAAAAAATATATTAAAACTAGAAATAAGACATGTTCAGACTATCCAGTTCTATCTTGTAAACTCCTTTTCCTCAGAGAACATACCATAAACCATTGGCTTAGTGTGTGCCTCTTCCCCCAGTAATATGCCACTCCATAGAAAGGGATAAAAGAAAAGCCTTTGATAGTTAAATGAATAAATATTTATTAGAGAGCTTCAAATAAAAGAATTTCTCAAAAACATCAAAGTCTCTGGGGTGAGCATGTACACAGATATGACTTGGGTAAACACAACATAATATTGAATATTCAATATCTAAAAAAGAAAAATTATTCTCTTGCTTTCTAATATGGAACACAAAAATAAAACCTGAAAAAATATTCTCAACTAGTGAGGTGGTACGAAAAACTATTATAACTCATAAGGTGAGGAGAAGTATCTCATAGCACATAGTTTCATCAAAATTCTGATGCAACATTGGAATGATTTAAATAAGAAATGTCCCCCACAGGCTCCAGCATTTGAATACTTACTTAGTCCCTGGTTTGTGCCGTGTTTGAGAAAGCTTAGGAGCCGCATACTGAAGGAAGTACGTCACTGGGGACAGGATTTGGGAGCTGAAAGCCACACCCTACTTCCAGTCTGTTCTTTCATCTCTGTGCTTGCCTTCAGGGATGTGAACTCTCGGCTTCTTGCTGTCTTTCTTCTGGAAATTGCCTTGGTCATAGTATTGTATTAGAGCAACAGAAAAGTAACTAACACAGGCATGAAATCTGCTTACAAACTGCAAGCATGACATTTTGAAGTGAAGAAAATACTGCTAAATAATAAACAAGGTTGAAAACAAATGCAGGACAAGAAAAACAGTGTATAAAGACTCTAGACCTCTACACTTCAAAGATCATGTTTTCTTTTTTCATTGGTGTAAGTGTCCTTCTATATTTCATCTCTCAAGATTTTGCTTAAGAAATGTATAGTTTACAAGCATTGTAAGTTGATCCTTCACCTTTTTTTAATCTTGTGATTATTGTGAGAATATAAGAAACCAAATAGTAACTATATATTTTATAATTAGCCATTCTATGGAGTATTAATGTTGATTTTAATAATTCTTCATTTTTTTATAATTTTAATAAAAGCAATCTTATCATTTTTGGCAAATAGTTATAGTTTGCATCCTATTTTCAAACAAATGTTTTTCGTTCTTTTGGTTTTTGGGTTTTTTTGTTGTTGTTATTTTATACCTTAGTATCACTTTGAAAGAGTTTGACAAACACACTTTGCTCCCTACTTCACTAGAAATCATAAAAATCTGAAAAAGTGTTTTATTTTATCAAGTAATTTTTATACTTTTAAGATGGGTATGTGCTCCTTCGTATTTGACTTAGTGGTGTGACATGTTACACTAATATATTTTCTATAAGTAATCCATGAATTTCTGAGGAAAGAAAAACACTTCACATCTTGTTTTGTAATAAGATGGGCTATATTACCCACACTGAACGGGAGAGATGAGGCTTGACAACAGTCATGTGTCACTTAATCCTTACCCAAAACAACACTTTCTGGGAAATGCATGCTTAGCTGATTTCATAACTGTGCTAAAATCCCTAAAAGTCCTTATGCAAACTGTGACAACTAAGCCATGACTTGGCAACATTCTATGGGACGACCTTATATGCATTCTTCTCTTGACAAAAGGATCATTATGAAGTACATGACTGCACTTTCTCTCATATAAACCATGTTAGGACTTCAGGGTATATTAGAATCTCATGAAATTTTCGCATACGTATTTTTCCTGGAACAGGGTCTGTAGGTTTCAGCTTCTTCACAAAAGAAATTGTGTCTCTCTTCCCAGGAAATAAAAGTTAAGAACATAAACTTAAAGTATCCTGATTCCAAAAGAAACTATATGGAGTTCCAGAGTGCAAAGTTTAAAAAACAAGAAAACAAAAATAGAAACAAATACGCAAGAGATCGCATTATTTAAAAGATGGTGGATGTAATTCATGAAAAAGCCCTGAATAATGAAGTGTTTCAAGAGCTCTGTTATTTTCATGGTTTCCAAAGGTTAACCTGAGGTGTTTGTGGAAAGAGACTTTTGGTAAAGGTGTATTCAAGAAGCAGGATTCTGGCTGGAAACGAAGGCTCAGAGGAGATGTGCTAGGAAACTTTTCAGAACTCTCTTCCTGTACTGTCGTAAGGGAGACGAAAAGGAACATTTTGACCACATTGGTTTCTGAACCTGACCAAATACTTGCAGTCTCTTTTTAACCCAACATTTAATTTAATTCGCATTATAATAGCACCATCTTGTGGAATATGGCAGAAACACATGACTCTAGGAGCTTCTCAATCTGTGGCCTGTGAACCCCTGCCTGAATCTAATGCAGACAGTCCTGTCTACCAAATCTATTTTCATTAAAATATCAGTATGCTGCCTATGAAGTTGGTACTGTCATCCTTTTAATATAGGAAAACTAAGGCCAGGAGAGATTCGAGTGTTGTTTTCTGAAGTCACATAGCCAGGTGTTGAGGAAAACTACAACTCTCACAATTTCAATTCAAAGGGGCAACAAAAGGCCTTTTGTGAGATCTAGAAAATGATAATTTCATGACACTTGCAAAAAGGATAAAATCGCTTAATGGGGACTTCTAAAACAAATTCTGAAAACTCCATATATAATATAAACCAGAATATAAATGTCAATCCAGAAGTACATCTCACCTTTGTAAGATTTGTAACCAAAAACCTCAGGAATGGAGATAGTAGTTCTGACAGAGTGATAAGCCCAAGATTTGTATCAATATTACCAAATGGCAAAACTGACACCACACCAGATTAGTCCCATAAAAGTCTTATTGCTTAATGTTTTCTGAACAAAATAGGACAGATCTTCAGACACCTGACAGATTGTGTTATCATAACTAACCATAAAGAAATATCAACATACCTCACACCACAATTCAATTTAAATAATCTTAGCTTCCCACAACAGTAATTTATTTTTATTTTGTATGTGTGAGTGTTTTGCCAGTACATATGTTTGCAACATGTGTGTACCTGGTGCTCAAGAAAGGGTCAGATTCTCTGGAATTGGAGTTACAGACAGTTGTGAGCTGCTGTGTGGGTGTCTGGAACAGAACCCAGGTCCTCTGAAAGAGCAGCCAGTGCTCTTAACCACTGAGCCACCTCTCCAGCCCCACAAACAACAATAATTTTAAAGATATGTCTTATGGACTTCAAGTGTACAGCAAAGGAAGCTCTTAACACTAGTCTTTTTTGTTGTTGTTGTTTATTTGAAGTCTCTACATTGTGCTTTAACAAATCATTTTGTTATGCCTAAATCAAGAAAGTATCTGTAAATCAAGCCTCACGGGGCCATGACTCACAAGTCTGATGACCAGAGTCTGATCCCAGTGACTCACAGAAAAAGCCAGTGTAGTATTGGACATGTAATCCCATGATCCAATGGGTAGATGGGAGGAGGACACAGGGAAATTACCTGGAAGCTTAATGGTCAGTGAAACAAGAGAACCTGCCTCAATAAAGTGAAAGGCAAAAACGGAAAGGAAAGAACTGACTTCCAAAAAGTAAGACGCTGTCCTCTGACTTCCACATACATTCATTCATAAATGTTAGAAGTTTTATCTTTGAATTAAATTCCCAAATAACCATAAGCAGTCAGGCACATGTATCTCCTCTCTGGCAACACATGTTACACAATCACTTTGCTGCCAATGATACCACCTGAGGTCTCTGCTCCCCATATCTGTCCTTTGACTTTCTGCCTCTCTTCCTGCAATAGTTTTAGTGCTGTTGGAACTACTTCTAGGTGAGTATGGATGTTCTGTACCTTTGATAGTAATTTTTTTTTGGCCAGGGCTTTATTATTTTTTTATGAGTGATACTAATTTTTTTGTTTTTGGTTTTGGTTTTGGTTTTCTGGTTTTATTTGAGACAGGGTTCCTTTGTGTAGCCTTGGCTGTCCTGGAACTCACTCTGTACACCAGCCTGGCCTTGAACTCACAGAGATCCACCTGCTTCTGCCTCCAAGTGCTGGGATTAAAGGCTTGCGCCACCACTGCCCAGCTCAAGTTTTCTTTTCTTGTAATCACTATTGCTTTCAAAAACTGAATGGACTTTCAACAAACAGGACTCTCATTTAACAATTCTCACAATGCAGTTCCTGGTTGGTTTAGAAGATGACAATGTGTACTCGAGTTTGGGTACTGTTATTTCTCACGATCTTCAGCAAGTCTTAAGAAATAACTCAGTGTGCATAATAAACCCTTGAAAATGGCACAAATGACTTCCACCTTTTCACACAGAACCACTAAATGGAGACATGTTAACACATACCAAAAATAGCACTTTGTTGTGTTCTAACGATATTTCACTTTATTAAATCTCAACAGTCATGTTTTTTACATTTTCCATAACAAAATAAGAATATGAGAAAAAGCACTTGTGTGATTAAGCTTCAAAATGAACCTATTTATGTCATGGAGCATCATTTTTGCTCAAAATAATAACTAAAGGATAAAATGTGACTTGTCTGACTTGAATCTTTTATAGACATATTGCCTAAAATGAGAAAAATTATCATGTTACATCAGAGAAGATAATTGACAAAATTCAAACAAGAATTTAAATATTAGAAAATGTACATCTGCTATTGTGGCTTGAGAGGTTTCTGACACCTCTCTGATGAACTTGTTGATAATAATAATGAGCTTGATTTTCTAAACATTACACAATGACATATATCAACATTCAATATCTTTTTATAAAACTGTCTCATTCATAATTTTACCCAAGCAGGAATAAGCAAAAGATACACTCATGGTATGATGGGTGAATGGATTCATGTAATAGAGAAGGAAAAGTTCTTTCATCCATGTTGTAGAAATTGCTTGTTGTCTAGTGTTGATGCTGCTGCATTTAGAGTGTTCATTCTTTTTTTTAAGGTTTATTTATTATGTATACAGTGTTCTGCCTGCATGTATCCCTGCAGGCCAGAAGAGGGCACCAGATCTCATTACAGATGGTTGTGAGCCATCATGTGGTTGCTGGGAATTGAACTCAGGACCTCTGTAAGAGCAGTCAGTGCTCTTAACCTCTGAGCCACCTCTCCAGCTCCTAGAATGTTCATTCTTAGTTGAAAGGCTATCCCTCCTTTTTATGATTATGAAACAATGTGAGGCCAGATTTTTTTCCTATATTTCAGTTAAGATAGTGCCACAAAAATACCTTCAAAAACAGAAATGAGAATCTAGATTTCTTCTATTAAACTAGACCATGAAGAATCTAGTCTACAAAACAGTGACACTATTCTTGGTGTTTTTGTAAATTAGTCTTCATAAGATATGTATCCTTTATCACAACATATAATTATTTATTATTGTTATTTTTAAATGTATTAACAGATAATTTTCAGTTTTAGTTTACAACATGATAAATATCAGTAAGATCTTTTTAATACCTATGATTTATAGTATAAAGACACTTTAAAAGTAAACAATTTATAAACTGTAGTTTGGTAAAACATTAATACAAAGATGCATCCCTCTTGCAGAAGGAGGAAGTTGCTGGCAAACATTTATCATGAACCCATTGCCTCTCACTAAACAAAAATAAGGAAATGAAAACTCTCTTATGGTCCAATTTTGTAAGCCAAATTGATAACTATTACTTGGCATCCATTGGGACTGAATTCTCTAAGTTCATATTGGAAACGAGAGATTTGGGGTCTTCCTTTCTGGGAAGGTAAACTGTGGCAACACATTTCTAAAGCTCCAGATGCTATTGAATCAAAAGAGTGCAATGTCAGCCAAAAGCAGTTTATAGAATCTAATGTGGAAAAGAAAAGGACTGGTAATTGGCTAGAGAAAACACAAACATGCTTCTACCAAGGAAACAATTTCCTAATAAAGTATTTATTAAAAGCTAATTCTTACGGAAATGAGGGAACATGGTATACTACCCTGCCTTGTTCTATAACCCAGGAAATCAACTTATCTTTCTGTCTGTGTCTATGTTTCCTATGGGCAAAATGGGAGAATTCCTATATGAGCAATTAAGATGTAAATATCAAAGGATGATGTAAACAAGTATGTCCAATTTCAAATTATTTAACAAAATAGTGTCTCAAATTACAGTCTCTTTTTCAAATATATCCTATCTACCTGTGTTAAATTTGTCCAAAGAATATTATTTCTTAACACTTGGACATTTTTTCAGTATATGTGCTGCCAAAGCAAGCTCAACAGTTGTACTCTTTACTGTTATGTCAATATATCTCATTATTTTTCCTGACTGTGGTTTTATACCTTATCATATCTGTTTATAGTGCTCTTTCACACCAAAATCTTAATCTGTCTTTTGTAACTCTTATTCTGGAATGTTTGGGGGTTCTTTTGGTGAGACATAGTCTCACTTTGTAACACAGGCTGGCTTCAGGCTGTGTTACTGCAAAAGCAATGAGCAAAATCCCCATTGGAAACACACTGGGGTAGGAAAACCTGACCTTCTAACTCCAAATCTGTTATAGAAAGTGGTGGCTTGTGCCTGAAAGCCATGACATCTCAACAATAAACAAGGCTTGCTCAATGACGACATCCATTGACATGCCAATGTGAATTGGTGAAATCTCACAAGGCCGCTCCCCTAGATGAAGAACTATAATCAATGGCTGCTGAGAGATTGAGAAACAGTCTTCCATTCCCAAGTAACCTGTGGGCCACTCGTTTGTGGAAAGAGGTAGGCTAATTGTAAATCTTTGTCTCTCCCTCTGCTTCTCTAAGTGCAAGCCCC
>LZPO01034900.1:234726-250206 GCA_001675575.1 Neotoma lepida | reverse complement strand
TACAAGTCAGTAAAAGATGATTTTTGTTCTATGTTTGAGCAGGTAAAAAGTGTCTGTTAACTTTATGAGTCCATTTGAACTGTATAACCAAACCTCTATCCATACCATATGAAAGGATGGCATGTAATAGTAAGTCATGAGGACTCTGTAGCCAACAAGATTTATCATGTCTCATCCAGTCTCAATGCTGTTCCTTTAGTAGAAGGATTGGCATATATGCCACCTGTCATGTAGTCTTTGTGGGTTTCATTTTTTCATGTTTGTAACCAAGATTTTCAGGAGGTCTTTCCTGATCAGATTTGATCTTTATTAATTTTGAAGAGAACCATAAATTTTTGTTTCCTGTGGAAACAAAGGCATAACCTCTCCCCCAATGCAACATTTTTATTTTCTGATTTCCATTTTGAAGTTAAGACATTTTTAAAATATATAGATTAGCTTAATTTAGCAATTTCCATAATCTAATGTCTCTCAGTAGCTATTATATTTTGTGGATTAGCATTTAAAAAAATTCAAAGTCAATAAAGCACCATACAGGATCCAGACACTCTGTGTATTTCCCATTTTTACATGGCTTATTGTTTTTGTATTATTTTACTCTCTCTTTAAAGACTTTATTATTTTTAAACTATTTTTTTCTGTGACTGTCTATACCCCTTTTTTACTGTGTCTGTTTAAAGGTTTTCTCAGTCTGGACTGCTTTACTGAGCACCTGCATCATTATCTGACTGCATGAGACAAATTTTAAACTGCCTTGTCAGCCACCTCACAGTTCTGGTGCATGGTACGTGCAGTTGACTCCAGCCTGCAGGCAGCAACCGGGAGCCACATCTCTGTGGCCTGCCTGAGAGACTGCAGGATGAGGAAGTCATGTCTGGCACTGTATTTGTGTGTTTAAAACTTTTCTTTTAAAGCTTTCTCAGGTCCTATGTGGAAAAACATGACCCCAGCTTGGATGCCAAGCAGCAGCAGCCACAAAAACAATCTCACCTTTCTTAACAGCTGAATAACATTCCATTGTGTAAACATACCACACTTTTATTATTCACTTATCAGTTGATGGTCATCTAGGCTCTTTCTATTTCCTGGTAGGTGAGGACACAGCAAAACAGAAACTCTAATTTGTCCAATGAGCCCTCACTGAGACTCCTCTTGGATACCCTGTTGTTGCGCTGTGTCATGGAGATCCTGTAGCTTTGGTTCTGCAGCTCTGGCCCTTCACATGCTCCAGCCATTCATAGATGAGGAGGATGTTGTGGTGTGCCAACTCATAGCCCTGGTTCTGGGCCTGAGAGGTAGCTGGGTTGGTCAGGCTGCCAGCTTTTCTCACCATCACCACCCAGGGGTGCTCTCCAGCACTGCCCTAGCTAGTTCACCCAGTGGAGCAGACAGCAAGGATCAGGGCCCGTTCTCCTGCTCTCACACCCTTGGGTCGAGCTCACCTGCACTCACACCACTAGAGCCAGATCTCCTGTTTTGTCCAGGCGAGGTTCCGGGCCTGCACTATGGATGGCTATACTTGGTGAGGCCAGGGCCAGCTCTTCCACTCTCATGCCCTGCCAGGCCAGCTCTCCCACCTGTCACAGGTGGCAAGGGTTGGGGGAAGGGCATATTTCCCTTACCTTTCCCATGGCATACCAGGGAGGGGTGAGGGCAGATCTCCTATTCTCAAGCCCACAGGCCTAGTTCACCTTCACCCCCCTCCAACAGGGTCAGCTCTAGTGTGCTACCCTGGGGAGGTACAGGGCCTGCTCTCCCGAGTACTGCAGCAGGTGAGGAGTAGGACCAGTTCTCCCTAGTGTTACAGGCAGTGAGGAATGGGGCCAACTCTGTGCAGCCCTATCCTTATTGCTTTTGGTGGACACAGACAATGGCCATGGCCGTGGACCCAGATATGTCTTCTGGCAACAGCCCAGGACCAGATGACACCATGGCCCCAGGTAGCAGCACAAGATACTCAGGTCCGCATGGCCCCCAGCGGAGGCTCAACCCTCTGACACTAACCTGACTCTAGGTAGTGGCCCAGGCCCCTGACATCAAATGGCCTTTAGTGGCATTGTTTGCCATGAACATCAATACAGCCCCCAGTTGTGGTTGAACCATGGACCCAGACATGGTATTTGGCAACAACTTCGGCTCAGATGTCACCATGGCCCTGGTTAGCAGTGCAGGTCACTTAGATGGGCAATGACTCAATGGCAGTATGGCTCTCAAACTCCCTTATAGCTCTAGGTGTGGGCCAAGATCCAACATCAATGGCTTTCAATGGCAACAGGAACCTCAGACATCAGCACAGGTCCTGGCTATCAGAGGACCACGGTCTTGATCTTAGAGTTTAGCTCAGTTGGTAGCATGAATTTTAATCCCAGGTTCATGGGTTCAAGCCCCATGTTGGCACCAGGTGTTGTTTGAATCTTAGATGGTATTTTAATAAAACTCCGTGGTACCAGATATTGGGATAAAAACTGGAAGATCAGAGAAGCAGAGCAAGCCACAGCCAACCTCACCTTGCCAACTCCATGAATCCTCTGACTGAAAGCATCTGAGTTCTCACACAAATGGATCTCAGCTAAACTGCCTTAGTTCCTGCTTCCTCGTGAGTTATATACCTTTCTCTGCCCTGCCGTCACTAATTGGGATTAAAGGTGTGTGTGCTTCAAAGTACTGGGATTAAAGGTGTGTACCACCACTGCCTGGCTCTGTTTCCAGTGTGGTCTTGAACTTACAGAGATTCAGATGGATCTCTGCCTCCCGAGTGATAGGATTAAGGGTGTGTGCCACCACTGCCTGACCTCTGTGTCTAATCTAGTGGCTGGCTCTGTCCTCCGATCCTCAAGCAAACTTTATTAGGGTACACAATATATCACCACACCTTGCTTTCTCTTCACAGACTATAATCTCTTCTTTGATGCCCTGACTCCTCTTACTCACAGAAAGCACTCAAAGGGTACTAGAATTTTACCTATTTTGTTCTGTCCCACTACTTTGATTCACTGTTCTGATGCATGCTACAATATCTGTGAGTCTTGAAGACATGACACTAATTAAAAGTCAGACAGATATAGTGGCAGAGGTCTTTAATCTCAGCACCCAGGAGGCAGAGGCAGAAGCAGGCATATCTTTGTGAGTTGAAGGCCAGCTTGATCTACATATCAAGTTCTAGGACAGCCAGGGCTATAGAGAGAGACCCTGCCTCAAAATAAATAAGTAAATAAACCCCAAATACAACTACAACTTTTATATTATTCTGCTTATTTGAAGTAACCTATGTAGCTGGAGGCTTTTTTGTATTCTGCCTGATCCTACAGCTGCTTATAAAATAATCACTCAGAGGCTTAATATTAATTAAAATTGTTTGGCCAGTAGTTCAGGCTTATTACTAACTAGCTCTTACACTTAAATTAACCCATAATTCTTATCTATGTTTAGCCATGTGGCTTGGTACCTTTTCTCAGTGTGACATTCTCATCTTGCTTCCTCTGCATCTTGCTGGCAACTCCTGACCCTCCCTTCCTCTTCCCAACATTCTTAGTTTGGTTACTCTGCCTACACTTCCTGCCTGGCTACTGGCCAATCAGTGCTTTATTAAACCAATTCAAGTGACAAATCTTTACAGTGTACAAGAGAATTATTCCACAGCAAACCTAAATAGTCAAATTTATAAGGATAAAAAATAGAACTGCAGTTCCTTGGGTCTTGAAGGAGGAGAAAGTGAAGCATGATTGTTTAGTACTAAATGGTTCAGTTGCAATGATGAAAACTTTCTAGAAATAGACATTAGTGTGTTTGACATTAATGTGACCGTAATAACACTGAGGGTGTTACTTAAGGTGAACTTAATACACTTAAAGGGTGAAAATGACAAGTTTTACATCACTTATATTTTATCACAGTTTAAAAATAAATGTGTCGATAAATAAATAGAGATTTCCCAATGCACCCAATTTCTGGATAACTACAATTCTTCATTGCTTGGCTAATGCAAAGCCAAACTCATTGAAGTAACTTTATTATAGAGGGTCAAAAACTATGGAGGACTCTAGACTACAAAAAAAAATACCAAGAGACTTTAGAACATATTAAAGAAATTCCAATGAATGTAGTAGCCTGCAGATACCTTTCCACATCAAAGAGACTATGTAGGCCATGTAAGTATCAGCTGGACTTCTCCATGTTCAATGAGTTGTGTGGATGTTGTCCTCAGCAATGGGATCCCACTGCCAGTTTGCAGAGAGTAACCTTTTGTCTTAACATGAACCTGGGTTGTTTGGGGATTTCCATAGAACCCCCTTGGCCAACAACTCTCTTGAATGCAATCCAGTCCCATCTCTAGAAGCTATGTGTGACTTCAAGAGATGGCTAGTTGAGACTCTGATGCTGCATTACTAGAAGTTCTCATTAAGATCACCTTCATAGATTCAAGGAAGTTGCAAATGCACTAGATTTCCACACTATCCCACAAATGCCCCCAAATTCTAGCAGTCTTTCTTAACACTCTCTCCCTCCATCTCATTTTCCCCCACACACCATATCTCTCTTGCTCCTGTCCACACTCACCCCCAGTCCATCAATAAAATCTATTCAATTTCCTCTTTCCAGGGAGATTGATGTGTCTGCCCTAGACCCCTCCTCTTTACCTAACCACTCTAGATCTACAGATTATAGCTTGGTTGTCATTTACTTAACAGCTCATATCCACTTATAAGTGAATACATACCATATTTGTCTTTCTGGATCTGGGTTATCTCACTCATGATTTTTTCTAGTTCTATCCATTTGCCTATGAATTCTATGATGTTTTGTTTTGTTTTGTTTTTTTCAGGAAAAGGAATGTTTATTTGGCTTACATTTCCATATCACAGTCCATCACTGAGGGAAATCAGGGCAGAAGCTCAAATCAGGAACCTGGAGGCAGGAACTGAAGTAGAGACCACAGTAGCATGCTGCTTTGTGATGGCTTTTTCATGGTTCGCTCAGCTTGCTTTTTTGTACAACTCAGGCTACCTACCCAGTCATGCCACCACCCCCAGTGATCTGGGCCATCTCACATGAATCTCAATCAAGAAAACACTCCATAGACTTGACAGGCCAATCTGATAGAAACAATTCTTTAAGTGAGGCTCCCTCTCTTCAGGTGTCTGGAGCCTGTTTCAAGTTGACAAAACAAAGCCCCCTTCCCAACAATAGCCAACCAGCACAAATCTAAATGCTTAGAATATCTAGATGTGGAGGAACACCCCTGAAATTCTAACACTTAGAAAACTGAGGTAGGAAGATTTTGAATTTAGGCAAGCCTGGGGTTCTTAGGAAGACAGAGACAGCTGACCTGAGCTCATGGGAGCTCATGGACTCTGGACCAACAGTTAGGGAGCCTGAATGAGACTGACCTAGGCTCTCCACATGTGTGTGAGACAGTTGTGTAGCTTGGTTTCTTTGTAAGGCTCCTAGCAGTGAGATCATGACCTGTCCCTGGTGCTTAGCTGGCTTTTGGGAACCTATTCCCCATGCTGGATTACCTTGCCCAGCCTTGATACAAGGGGAGGAGCTCGGTTCTGCCTCAACTTGATGTGCCATGATTTGTTCAAGCCCATGGGAAGCCTGTCCCTTTCTGAATGGAGATGAAGGGGGAGTGGATTGGGGAGGAGGTAGATGGGAGCTGGGGAGTGGGAAGGAGCAGGTGGAGAGGAGGGAGGGGGAACTGTGGTCAGTATGTAAAACAAATGAAAAAATGTTAATTAAATAAAAAATTAAAAAGACCCTGTCTCAAAAAGATAAGGATAATATGTATAACTTAAACAATGTGTCTTATCTAAGGGTAACTATTCAATGCAATTATAGGAATATTTATCTTGAATTGAAGCTCTATTTCTTTCTTTTTAAATGATTCTTTGGGAATTTCACGTCATGTACCCCAATCCCACTCATCTCTCAGTCCCTCCATATCTGCCCCTCACTCTTGTAGTGCCCCCCTCGAAAGCTAAAAAAGAATAAAAATTATATAAAAATAAACAATAAGAAGAAAGGAAAAAAAGAAAAACACTTCATTCCTGTCTTTCCCAACTCTCCATCACCTCTTCATTTGTTTTAGTGGCATTGGGAGCTGCTGTGTGTCATGCAGTAGACTCTTTTGTCCTATCAGCTTTACTTGCAAATGTTCATTGTGTGATGAGATGTTGGTCAGGTTCAAGTTCTCTGGCTTTGGTACACCATCAATACCAGACCCCCACCGACATTCCTCTTTGATATCCTGTTGTTGCCCAGAGTCATGGAGATCCTGTAGCTATAGTTCCTCAGGATCAGTCCCTTCATACACTCCAGCATGTCATAGATGGGGTAGATGTTGGGAATATTAAACAGGCAGGGTTGTCTCTTCAATAACCTGTTTTCCACCCAGAAGGTTGGGAATGCAGGTGGCTAGTAGCCTAGGTGATCCTTGCACTACCTGTATAGCCAGTGCCTCCCCTGGACTCCACAAGCGGTACTGGAGATAGTTAATAGTCTAGGTAACCCCTTCCCTATCTGTATGGCCCAAGCTTTTACAACTAGGACTGGAGGTGGCTGGTAGTCTAGGTGACCTCTGCATGATCTGTATGGCTGACACTACACCAGATCCTCCCCTAGGCCCTTAAGATAACACATGTAGTCTATCTTTAGAACCCATCTACATGGAAGAAGTGACTTTGAGAAAAGTTTTGATATAATTATGTCTCCTTGTACACATGGGCTGTGTTACACCAGGAAACTTTTTTCCCAAATTATGATATATATATATATATGCCCAAAGTAAACTGCCAGTGTCAGACTCTGGAAGTTTGAACCAACACTGGCCACAGTCATGTTGACCAGATTTTCTTCTTATCTCATATGGATCCTTACTCTGCTGCCTATGGCATTTGCAGAGATGCCCACAAGTTCATACGTTGAACTACCTTATTATGTCTAGAAAACACTGTGTCCTTGTAGTCATCCACAGCCTCTCACTCTTAAAAGTCTTTCAGCCCCCTTCTGCAATGATTCCTGAGCTTTGGGAGGAGGGGCTGTGAAACTGGTGTCCCATTCAGGACTGAGCACTCAAAATAACTTATTCTCTGCACCTTGATTAATTGTAGATATCTGTGTTAGTCATCATCTCAGTATTCTTTATTGTTCAGGATTGTTTTCACTATTCTTGGTCTTCTGTGCTTCCTTATAAATTTAAAGATTTATTTTTCTATATCTGTGAAAAATGGTACTGGATTGTTTACTGAGATTGTATTGAATTCGTAGATTGCTTTTTGTAGGTTGGGTATTTTCATAATATGGATTCTTTTGATCCATGAACACGAGAGTTCTTCTAGCTCCTAGTGTCTTCCCAAATTTTCTTCTTCAGTGTCTTAAAGATTTTTCTGTAGAGGTTTCTGTTTCCTTTGTTAGATTTATTTCTAAGTATTTTATTTGAGAGGAGGCTATAGTGAATAGGATTGTTTCCCAGATTTCTTTTTCAGTCTGTCATTGGTATATAAAAAGGCTATTTATTTGTGTGTGTTAATCTTGTGTCCTGTCACTTTGCTGAAAGTGCTTATCAGTTCTAGGAGCTCTTTTCTGTTTTGGTGGAGTCTTTAGGGTCTTTTATGAGTAGAATCATGTCATTTGCAAACAGGGATGCTTTGATTTCTCATCTATTTGTATCCCTTTTATTCCTTCCTCTTGTTTTATTTCTCTAGTTAAGACTTCAAGCACTATATTGAATAGGAGTGGATAGAATAGACATCCTTGCCTTGTTCTTAATCTTAGAGGGAATGCAATAATGTAATCTTAAGTGTTGTAGACAAAGCTATGGTTTCAAATCCTAAAAGTTGTGTGATACCAAGTCTTGGGTCTTGATCCAGTAATTGATATTATGATAATTCTTATCTCTGCCATTTACTCCAGAACCAAACATCTGTGGGAAAAGAAAGTCTGTAGCATCCACAGAAGCTGTAATCAGAAAAGCTGATCCTAGCTTCACATGGACAACCAAAGCAAAAGTCTTATTACTGTGAATGTAACAGATTTTATTGCTCCTAGAATACATCCCTAAATGCTCAAGCAAAATTTTTAGACATGTAGCCCTGGCCTGGAACTCAATGTGTAGACCAGACTGGCCTTGAACTCACAGAGATCTGCCTCACTCTATCTCCTAAGTACTGGGATTAAATGTGTGTGCCACCACATCAGAAAAAAATTAATGCCATGAAGGTAAGATTCAGAAAAAAAAAGACCAACTATAATTCAATATTAAAACAAATAAATACACCTCATGTTTTCTCTTGTATTTGCTTACTATTTGTCAGGCATTTTGGTAGAAGCAAAGCTGCAAGCTTTAAAAAAATCTTAATAAAAATTTCTGAGTATAGTGTATAAGACCGAAAATTAAAATATAGTATGCTAAGTGTCATGATAGTGGTGAACACTGAGAAAGTTCCTCTAAGAAAGGAAAACAAACTAAGAAAAAATGCACTAGGGATGGATCCCGATCCCACCACCTGGGGGTCCCCTAAAGAGTTCAAGCTAAACCCCTGTCTCCAGTATCCAGAGAGCCCAGTCCAGTACCATGGGGGACTCCACTGCTATTGGTCCATAGTTCATGCGTTTCCACTAGTTTGGCTGGCCATCTCAGTACATTTTCCAGTTAAGTTCTCCATGTCCCTTGCTCATACAATTTTTCCTCTCTCACAACTGGACTCCTGGGGCTCGGGTTGGCACCCGGTTGCGGATCTCTGAATCTGTTTCCATGTGTCTCTGGGAGAGGGCTTCTGGGAGCTCCTCAGCTATTGGTTGACAGTTCATGCATCTCCACTAGTTTGTCTAGCCATCTCTGTATATCAACACATCATGATCCCATTGTCCCTTGCTCACAGAAGCCCCTCTCTCTTCTATCAACTGGACTCCTGGAGCTCGGCCTGGAGTCTGGCTGTGGATCTCCACATCTGCCTCCATCAGTCTCTGGTCCAGGGCTCTGTATTGACAGATAGGGTATTCATCCATGTGAATACTCATTGGAGTATGTCAGTACAGGCTCCCTCTCGATTACTTCCCGTAGTCTAAGGTGGGGTCATCCTTGCATATTCCTGGGAACCTCCCTAGCATTCTGTTTCTCCCTATTCCCATGATGTCTTCATTTATCATGGTATTTCTTTCCTTGCTATCTTACTGTGTCTCTGTTCCTACTCGAACCTCCGGTTCCGCTATGCTCACATCCTCCATCTTGTTGCTCTCTATTCCTCCTCCTCACTCCCAGTCTGCCCATGTGGATTTCATCCAGTTCTCCCTCACTGGGCAGTCTATGCGTCCTTCCTAGGGTCCTCCGTGGAGCTGTGGATTGNAGTCTGGTTATCCTTTGCTTTACATCTAGTATCCACTTATGAGTGAGTACATACCATGTTTGTCCTTCTGGGTCTGGGTTACCTCACTCAGGATGATATTTTCTAGTTCCCTCCATTTGCCTGCAAATTTCATGATGTCATTGTTTTTCTCTGCTGAGTAGCTGTCTCTTATACACATCTAGATGTGTATAAGAGACAGCCTCCCTAGCATTCTGTTTCTCCCTATTCCCATGATGTCTTCATTTATCATGGTATTTCTTTCCTTGCTATCTTACTGTGTCTCTGTTCCTACTCGAACCTCCGGTTCCGCTATGCTCACATCCTCCATCTTGTTGCTCTCTATTCCTCCTCCTCACTCCCAGTCTGCCCATGTGGATTTCATCCAGTTCTCCCTCACTGGGCAGTCTATGCGCTGTCTCTTATACACATCTAGATGTGTATAAGAGACAGCACATACACACACACACATCCTTTAACATTACATACATACATGTTTGCATATAATTACACCCAAAGTTTCTCATTGTCTCTTGACAATGACTCAAATGAGTCCTTTCTGTGAATTTCTATAACATTAACTTTGTTGAGCTCTCATATCAGTGCTGATAGAAAGATTTTTAAAATGATAAAGGAGCCTGACATAGAATGCATGATTACATCCTCAGTTACTTGGGAGTCTCAGTTTGAGGCCAGCCTGTGATTAAACACTGAGANCCTACAATGAAAAGAAAAGAACAAATTAAGAAACAGTGCCATGTATTGGCACTGAATGGCGTTGCCAAGAATGGGGCATTTAGCAAGAGGGAAATCATAAATGTGAGTAGAGGTATTGTTTTCCAATCCCGACAACCTGAATTTGATCCAATAGACCCATATGGTAGAAGGCATCAACTTACCTACAGACATATAACATACACAAAATAAAACATATTGAAGAAATAGTAGAAGACAATGAGGAACAAAAACATGTATCTAGGAAAAATGTTGTGTATTTCAATAGCCCTCCAGTATAATTCCAGTGTAACTATTGACTTCCATTTTTCTATTATCCTAACATTTTCTTATTTCCATCTCTTTCTTTAGGTTTTTCTTCAAAGTCTACACTACTGTTATCATTTTTCAAGCATTGTGTTTCCAGTTCCTTTGAGTGTGGTTTTATGGGAAAAATAATTGAACCTGTAGATTAATTTAGATTCTTATGTTAATAAACACTGATTTTTTTCCTGTTAAAAAAGAAAAAGAAAAAGAAAAAAGAAAAAATGATAACATTACCAGCAGAGGGAGCAAGCAGCAAATGCAAAAAATTCAGCATGTAGAAGCGAGCTACACTGGGAAACTCTTGAGGGTGTTTGCAGGAAGTAATTTTAGAAAGGAACCAAAAGTTAAAGTGTGAAAAACATTTTGCTCACGTGTAATATCTGGCAATTGACCTTGAGAGCAAAATACTATTGAATTGTGAGCAAGGTAATAACAAGACCAGTTAGTTGTTCAATTTTCAAGAACACCAGAACAGAAGAATGAAGTTGAAAGAAACGAGGCAGGGGGATTTGGTTAGAAAATTCCTGTAAAGGCATGGGAACAGATCAGTAGTCGATTGGATGAGACCTACCCTAAGGGAAGGCTGAGATAGTAGAGGACTGGGGGAACTGAAGAACTGTTGAGACAGACTGGAAAAGGAGGAGGAAGAAGGCTAAGATGACTCGAAGTTTTAGTCCAAATGACAGAGTGTGGAACCAAATATTGATATACAAAAATGTCAGAAAGCTCAGCTCTGTGTAAGAACAATGGCAAATTAAATTTTGAGCACAATTAGAAATGAGAGATACAGAGATGGAGACAGCTGGAAAACGGAAGTAGATACTTTGAGTAATCTGCATGCTGGAAAACATTGTGTTGTCGGATAAGTAGATAGGATAAGAGCTATCTTGTAGGGCAAAAAAGTATCCTCGTTTTTAAATATAAACCAATAGTACTTCCACATAAAAGGGCTGCACTGCAGAAAATGCTATACATAGGGGTTTTCCTAGGATTTAAAATACTAGGATAAATTATGGAAAAGGCTTTTACTCAAAATGACATAAAAATTAGAAGTCAGAGAAGAAAGTAAGTTTTTCCTAAATATTTTAGAATGCCTTATGTTATATGCATATATAAAAATGTCATAATGAAAGTCATCATCATGTATAATTAATATATACTCATAAAAACTTAATTAACTTTCCTCTTAGCACTGCTTTCATAATGTCCCATAAGTTTGGGTGTGTTGTACATTTATTTTCATTGAATTCCAGGAAGTCTTTAATTTCTTTCTGATTTCTTCCTTGACCCAGTGGTGATTCAGTTGGGCATTGTTCAGTTTCCATGAGTTTGTAGGCTTTCTGCATTTTGTGTTGTTGTTAAATTCTAGCTTTAAGCCATCATGGCCCAATAAGATACAGGGGGTTATTCCACTTTTTTGTATCTGTTGAGATTTGCTTTGCTACTAAGTATGTGGTCAATTTTAGAGAAGGTTCCATGAGGTGCTGAGAAGAAGGTATATTCTTTTGTGTTTGAGTGAAATGTTCTATAGATGTCTGTTAAGCCCATTTGAGTCATAACATCTGTTATTTCCCTTATTTCTCTGTTAAGTTTCAAGATCATGATGGGGAAAACCACAGAGATAGCTGACCCAAGCTAGTAGGAGCTCACAGACTCTGGACAGACAGCTGAGGGACCTGCGTGGGACCAAACCAGGCCCTCTGAATGTGAGTGACAGTTGTGTGGCATGATCTGTTTGTGGGGCCCCTGGCAGTGGGACCAGGATTTATCCTTGGTGCATGAACTGGCATTTTAGAGCCCATTCCCTATGGTGGGATACCTTGCTCAGCCTTGATGCAGTGGAGAAGGGCTTGGTCCTGCCTTAACTTGATATGTCGGACTTCGTTGACTCCCCATGGGAGGCCTTACCCCCTCTGAGGAGTGGATGGGGGGTGAAATGGGTGGAGTTGGTGGGGGAGAAGGGGAAGGGGAGAACTGTGGTTGTATGTAAAATGAAGAAAATGTAATAAAAAAATTAATTAAAATGTTCATTAAAGGGCATGGGGGGTGGTTCAGAGGTTAAGAGCACTTGCTGCTCTTACAGAGGATCCAGGCTCAGTTCTAGCACCCACATGTTGGCTCACAACTATCTATAACTCCAGTTACAAGGGATACAACGCCCATTTCTGGCCTCCACATGTTCCTGCATACATGTGGTGCACAGATATACACTCCAACACAAACACATGAACTAAAATAAAACAAATATTTAAAAAACCTTCATTTGGAACAGAGACCTGAGCAGGTCTACCAGGGCTTTCTCAGCCCCCGACAGACTGTGGGTCCTTCCTAGTTCTGCTAGATAGGACCGGGTCTTGTGCCTGTATGGAAAGTGGGCAACTGTGGACATGGACCCCAGGCTGTTGGCCCATGTGGGGAAAGATGAATGGGCAAGGATAAATACTAAGGAAGTAATTTCTCCACGTGCCCTTGACTTTTGTGGGTGGAAGAATACTTATTTTTCAAAGTAGGGTAAGGATATCTGGGTCCAAAACAGGTAGATGCAAGATGTGTGGCCTGTGGATGATAACTTTGCCCGAAACCAGAATTTATGCCCCTCCAAAGTGTATGGTAGAACTAAAGACAAACAATGGCCATATGAATTGTGATTGGATCTCTGACAATCCCAGAAAAAAATTAGAGATCACTACTACAGCACAAAATGTTTAATATAAGGGCTCGGGCCATGTATGTTGTGGAGTGAACGGCAAAAGACTCACATGGCATCCTTACCACAGGTACTTTGGCCCTCACTCCACTGTTCCTAGCTGGTGCTGTATTGTTCCTAGCTAGTGTTGAACATTTCTGTATGCTCAGTCTGTAATAAAAATTCTTTACACTGACAGTCATTTGCCATTTCGGAGCTTGTTTACTCAAGTGAAAAACATCATGTGGAGAAACGTGGCTTTAGATCATGAATCCTATTTAAATTGTTGTTTCAAATGGAGTGCAGTTCTGGACAGAGGCAAACAGGAATGCCTCCTGGGGTAAAAAGTTTACTTTGACTTAAAAGAGATACAGTATATTAATCACAAATTTAAAATCATTATTGCTGATTTCTTCTCAAAGGAAAAACATATTAAAGAGCATTTTTCCAATTTCAATCTTGTGATAACTGCTAATTTTCAAGATCTTTTGCATTTTCAAACCTAGTTCTATATAGGATTCTAATTAGCTTGACCATGTAAAACACCACCTACTGGATAAAATAATTTTTGTACTTGTGAACACTGTTCTTAAATGAATTGTTATGAGTAATGTGGACAGACTAAGCAGATCTTCTCCTACAGCCTTCCTTCCCCATTTCATCCTTTTCTCTTATCACCCAGTACCCAAAGCAGTCTCTTCCTGGAAATTCACTTGCAACACCAGCCAGAGACTCAGGTAGGTAATCTCTACTACCCTTCCTATCCGCTGATTCCAATTTCCAGTTGGAAGCCTATCGGCACTCTCTTCCTCCATCCCCTGTCAACTCCACTGATCCTCATGGCAGACCAAGCTGTCTTCTGTCCTATGAACCCTCTTAGCCCCACCCTCTTCTGGCCCATCCCTCATTCCTTCCTGTCAGCTTCCAATACCAAGAAACAGGTTCTACCCAGGACCCCCAGTGGCCAACCTGGCAGGGAATCAGAAGCAGTCTCTGTAAGGAAACCCACAGCCACCACACTCTCCTAAGAACTAGAGAGGGCCACAGAAACCAAGGAACATAAATCTCACCCAACAAAGCCAAAACCAGATATCAACTCCTAGAATCACAGTCTTCCGAAACCCAGATGCCAAGAAGGCAGCTTAAAAATACAGCTAGGACAAAATGTCTCCACTAAGGCCCCAAAACCTTTCTAGAGTAGGCTCTGATAATTTCAATATAGCTGAAGCACAAGGGTGGGACTTCAAAATAGTTATTATGAAGATGAAGGAATTTAAAAAGAATATGAATAAATTAGTTAATGAAATCCATGAGAACACAATGATATTATGAAAACACTTCAAGACATGAAAATAGAATCACTAAATAAACTGAGGGGAAACAAAATTAAAAAGTTTAAGAACTCAAACAGGAATCTCTGAAGCAAGCTTCGCCAAGAGAATACAAGAGAAGGAAGAGAGAATATCAGACACTGAAGACAGAATAGAAGAAATGGATACCTCAGTTAAGGAAAATGTTAAATCTTAAAAAAATCCAGGCACAAAACATCCAGGAAATCTGGAAAACTATGAAAAGACCAAATCCACCAATAATAGGAATAGAGGAAGGAAAAGAAACACAGATCAAAGGCACAGAAAATATTTTCAACAAAGAAGAAATTTCCTTAACCCAAAGAAGGAGGTGTCTATCTTGATGCACATGAAACATATAAAACATAAAATAAATTGAACTAGAAAAGAAATTCTCCATGATACATAATAATTAAAACACTAAATATACAGGACAAAGAGGGAATATATAAAGTTGCAAGGAAAAAGAATAAGTAAGGTATAAATACAGACTTCTTAGAATGACAACTGACTTCTCGATGGAGACACCAGAAGGGCTTGGAAAGATTTCTTGCAAACTCTAAAAGACCACAGATGCCAGCACAGACTGCTATACACAGCAAAACTTATATTCAAATTAGATGGGGAAGAAAGACATTGCATGATGAAACCAAATTTAAACAGTATCAATCTACAAATCCAGCTCTACAGATAGTTTTAGAAGGAAAACTTCAACCTCAAGAGGTTAACAACACCCAAGAAACACAAAGAATAAGTAATCTCAGAATAGTAAATTAAGAGAGGGAAAATCAACACCACAACAATAAAATAACAGAATCAGCAAACACTGCTCATTGATAGAGCTTAAAATCAGTAGTCTCATTTCCCAAATAAAAAGACACAAACTAACAGAATGAATTTGAAAACTGGATCCATCCTTCTACTGAATCCAGAAAACACAATCTAACATCAATGAATTTTGATGGGTGATGTCGTTCTGTA
The DNA here is from genome assembly GCA_001675575.1 of Neotoma lepida. Lineage (NCBI taxonomy): Eukaryota > Metazoa > Chordata > Mammalia > Rodentia > Cricetidae > Neotoma > Neotoma lepida. Next base: position 234,808 of record LZPO01034900.1, on the reverse strand, counting down.
TGCTGTGAATATGTGTTGCTCTGATTGGTTGATAAATAAAGCTGTTGGCCAATGGTGAGGCAGAATAAGGCTAGGTGGGACA
>LZPO01034900.1:218848-234716 GCA_001675575.1 Neotoma lepida | reverse complement strand
TTTCGAGACAGGGTTTCTCTGTGTAGCTTTGCGCCTTTCCTGGAACTCACTTGGTAGCCCAGGCTAGCCTCGAACTCACAGAGATCCGCCTGCCTCTGCCTCCCGAGTGCTGGGATTAAAGGCCTGCGCCACCACCGCCCGGCTAGGTGGGACATTCTAACTAGAGAGAGGAGAAGAAAGTAGAGCTGAGGAGATGCTGCTAGCCGCCAGGAGAAACAAGATGTAGAGGTACTGGAAGGCCACAAGCCATGTGGCAAAGTATAGATTTATAGAAACGGGTTAATTTAAGATGTAAGAGCTGGCTAAAGAAGAAAGGGGGATTATGAAAAGAAATAGGATATAGATATGATAGGATAAAAGGGTGGATTGTTGAACCTACTTTTAAAGAGCAACTTGTTTAAAATGTTTTACATTGGTAGGGATTTTAGTTTATTGATACAAATTTAAAGTTAATTTTGTTATACTATATATATATTTCTACTCTCATTTAAGGGATTATGTTTATGTAACTCATTTAAATTGTAATGGATAATTAAATACAGATTAATAATTAGTCTTCTATGATAATCAAATTTATAGTCATGTTAAGTTTTTTAGGTATACAAAGATACATTTCACATAGATAGGTAATCTTCAAACACTTCAAAGACCTACAGAATATGGCATTTAAAATGTTTTAAAAACTTAGACTTTCTGGACAGTCAGACACATCTGCTCATGGCAGCACCGATTTACTTCAAAGAGAAAGATGGGTGTTGAAGACACTCCATATGGAGCTTATCTTCTTCTTGACAAAAACAGCCATTTGGGCAAGAAACTGTTCTTGTCTAGACTGCTTGAAAAAGTGTTGTATCTTCTGGACATGCAGGACCCATAGGAAAGTGACCACTGAACTTTGCAAGGGTGATGGTCCTTTAGGTTCCTGCTTCACAGAAGAAACTGCCAGACATTCTACAGGACACAGAGAGAAGAGATTTAGAGACTCTAGACCTATAGGCTGAAGAATGGATGCTGCAACATTCCAAAAGAACTTTGAGTAACTGTCCAGGTAGCCAGCTGTTTCTGTCATTCTAGATTCTTAGAAGTTGTTTACAATGCTCTTCCTGTTTACTTAGGTAATATATCCTTCTGAGGTCTTTGATGTAGTTGAAGACTAGAGAGTTATAATTTTCCTTGGTTATGATGAAAGATAAATTAGATATAAAACTTTAGACTCACAAATATAGGATAGATAGAATATTTTCTTTAAATTTGCCAAATATAAATAGACTAGATGTTGTAACTGTTATTCTTGCTTGATAACTGTTTTGTTATATGTAATTTTACTATTTTAAAGTTAAAACTTTTGAATAGAAAGTTTTCTATTCCTTTTGAATAGAAAGAAAAGGGGAAATGATGGGTGATGTTGTTCTGTATGCTGTGAATATGTGTTGCTCTGATTGGTTGATAAATAAAGCTAAGCCGGGCAGTGGTGGCGCATGCCTTTAATCCCAGCACTCGGGAGACAGAGGCAGGCGGATCTCTGTGAGTTCGAGGTCAGCCTGGGCTACCCAGTGAGTTCCAGGAAAGGCGCCGCCAAAGCTACACAGAGAAACCCTGTCTGGAAATAAATAAATAAATAAATAAATAAATAAATAAATAAATAAAGCTGTTGTCCAATGGTGAGGCAGAATAAGGTTAGGTAGGACATTCTAACTAAGGAGAGAGGAGAAGAAAGCAGAACTCAGTAGATGCTGCTAGCTGCCACCAGAAGAAATAAGATATAAAGGTACTGGAAGGCCACAAGCCACGTGGCAAAATATAGATTTATAGAAATGGGTTAATTTAAGTTGTAAGAGCTAGCTAGTGAGAAACCTGAGCCATGAGGTCATATAGTTTGAAAATAATATAAGCCTCTGTGTGTTTATTTGGGTCTGAGTGGCTGTGGGCCCAGGTGGGACACAGGAAAATCCAACTACAGAATTTCTACCAAAGCCAAAATCTGAAATGTTCCCAGCACATATTTCCAAAATTAGTTTCCATAAGGAAAGTAGCCACTATTTTAATTCATGGAAGGAAACCACTCAACAAGTTAAGATCAGGAAAGGAAATTAAGGTAATAGAATTCATGATATTCCACTTTGGCATCCTGCCTTAGGTATCTAATTCCCTAACAGTGTCTACCTCCCCCATGATGCCACATTGTTCCCATAGCTTTACCAAAAAAGTAAAATAAGCTTGACAATTCATTAGTAAAACCTAATAAATTTCTGTGTCATTTCTACCAAACAATCCATTTCCATTTTAACAGAAACCTTCAGAAAATGTTTTCCCATTACAAATTGGATATAAGAATTATTAACAGCTAAATATTTTCTGATCATCCACCCAGTTTTGGAGGTGAGAATACAGTAATGAAAAAGAAGAGTCCTCACCCTGAAGATATTATAAAAGAGTGACATAGTGCTTATATAGGAGAACACAGCCAAGGCCCCCAGAAGTTTGGAGACAAGAAAAAATAGTACTCTTTGATATCAAATGAAATAAAACAAGGCACAAATAAAATATGAACCCATAGAGGTAAAATTGTTACCTGAATAAATGACCCATCATGATAAGTTATTATCAGATATTAATAATATCCATGAAGTTCAGTCAAAAAATCTAGATAGGATGTTTCTGTAAAAGTTCTCCAACATATCTATACTAAAATCCACCTGAGAGAGGTAACATCATCAATATAGTAGAAAAGAAACCCCAGTATTTTTTTCCTGCCTGGGAGACCAATTCAACAATAGATGGACTAAATTCCCCATGTGAGAAATCTAGAAATGATTTGAAAGGTACCTATAATTTGGGCAAGCAAAATATCAACTATGGTGAAGTTGGTGGATAGATTCCTGGGCCATTTATTGTCACAAACCCCCTTCTGTCGTAGTGTTATAAGTTCAAGAGGGAACTCCAAGATGACTTAGTGGTTAAGAGCACTACTGCTCTTGCAGAGGACACAGTTTAGCTCTCAATACCTACATGATCACTCACATCCACTTGTAACTGCAGTCCCAGAGTATCTGACATATCTATCTTCTGGCCTCTTCAGGAACAAGGCAGGAATGGGGTATATAATCATTCAGGAAAACACTCATGCACATGAAAGTATGATGAAATAGAGATTGAACATCAAGCTATCAATCTCTTTTAAGGACGATGACAATATGCAACTATTGATACAATGTTATGATTCTTCAGGGGAACTTCAAAAAGTGTGGATGCTGTGCTACTTGTACCAGACTGTTTAAAGTACACAGCTTCTTTAAAGATGCTCTGAAAGGAAAAGGGACTTGATGGCAAATTGATTCTCTACAAAAGCCATGGTAGAGTAAAGAGGTCTATGTAACTCTACTGCCTATACTATAGGGAAGAAAGGGAAAAGTGGAATGCATGCCTAATATTCTGGCACTGCATGGGTCTAGTCAAGGGACTGATTTATCTATATTTTTTATCAAGATGTAGATGGATACAACATACCTGGGACAGCTGAATGCTCCACTACTTCTTCATAAGTCCCATTATACAGAAGACAGACACCAAGGGGAGCAAGAGATCTTGAGTTCTTGCAAAAAAGAAACAAAAAATCCTTCCAAGGAGGAGGAGGAGAATGAGAAGAAGAAGAAGAAGAAGAAGAAGAAGAAGAAGAAGAAGAAGAAGAAGAAGAAGAAGAAGAAGAAGAAGAAGAAGAAGAAGAAGAAGAAGAAGAAGAAGACGACGACGACGACGACGACGACGACGACGATGACTTGATGTTGGATAGTTGGATGGGCATGGAGGTGAGGGTAGAGCAAGTAGATCTTAGAGGAGTTGGGTGGTGGTAATTATGATCAAAATATATCTATGAAATTCTCAAATAATTAATATAAATATTACTTTATAAGAATCTACAACTATCTGTTTTTCAATAAATGAGCCAAAAATGTACATTGGAGGGAAAGCCTCTATAATAAGTGATACTAGGAAGAACTGGATATTAATATGTAGAAGACTGAAACTAGATTGTTCTCCCTTGCCTACATAAACATCAACTCAATAAGACATAAAATTTTGAAAGTACTAGAGGAATACATAGGTGAATTACCTCAAGATCTAGGGATAAGCAATGACATTCCAAATAACACTGTGATAGTTCAGAAAATAATACTAACAATTGACAAAAAGGGCTACTTTAAATTAAAAAGTATTTTCACAGCAAAAGAAATAAGAGTGAGGAGATACATCCCATATAAGTACACATATCAAATAAATGAAAATAGCACATAAGTGCACTTTAAACATTTTCAACATCTTTAGTAATCAGGAAAACATGAATCAAAGCTATTTTTTATTCCACCTTATCCCATCTGTCGCATCTATCATTAAGAAAACAAATGACAAGAAATCATGGCAAGGAAACAGAGAGAAAGGAACTGTGTATTAGTCAGGGTTTTCTAGAAGAACAGAATTTATAGAATGAACCTATATATACATATATATATATATATACACAAGAGATTTATTAGAATGGCTTACAGGCTGTGGTCTAGCTAGTCCAACAATGCTGTTTATCAATGGAAGGTCCAAGAATTCTGTAGTTGTTCAGTCCACGAGGCTGAATGTCTTAGGTGGTCTTCAGTAGACTCTGGAAACCCAAAGAAGTAGGCTCTAATGCCAGTGAAGGAATGGACTTGCTAGTGAGAGTGAGAGCAAGCAGGCAAAGAGAGAAAACTTCCTTCTTCCATGTCCTTTATATAGGCTGCCAGCAGAAGGTGTGGTTCAGATTAAAGGCAGATTTTCTCGTTTCAAAAGATCTGGATTGAAGGTATATATTCCCACCTCAAAGATCAATATTAGAAGTGGGTTTTTCCACTTCAAATGATTTAATTAAGAAAAAATCCCTCACAGATGTGCCCAGCCACTGGGGTTTTAGTTAATTCCAGATGTAGTCAAGTTGACAACCAAGAATAGCCATCACAAACTGTTTAAACACTGTCAATAGGAATGCAAATGAGTCCCGGTAGTATGGATATCAGATTGGAGGCTGTTCAAAAAACTGAGAATAGAGTAACCATATGATCTGCTATAATAGTTCTGAGTAAATATCCAAAATAATCAAATCTTACAATAGGGATACCTACATACCCAAGTTTACTATAGCAGTGTTCACAATAGCCAGATTACAGAATCAGCCTAAGTATCTACTAATGAATGAATAAAGAAAATATGCATGAACATACATATATCACAAAAATAGAGTTTTTTCTGCCATAAAAATAATCAAATCACAGAGGCAGGGGCAGAGGCAGAGGCAGGAGGATCTCTGTGAGTTCAAGCTCAGCCTGGTATTCAGAGTGAGTTCCAGGACAGCCAGGGCTACACAATGAGACCCAGTCTTGAAAAAACAAAATAATAATAATAATAATAATAATAATAATAATAATATCATGTCATTTGTAGGAAATGGGTGGAAGTGGAGATCATTGTATTAAGAAAAATAAGCTAGACTCACAAACACAAGTGTCATTTGTTTTCTCTCATATATGGACATTGAAGAGAAGGGCATGGAAGTAAAAAGGAGACTATCCAAATAAACAAAAATGAGAAGGGGGAGGAAGAAGGAGATGAGAAAAACTGATAGAAGGGCTGAATGTCATCAATGTATGTCATAAGCATTTATGGAAATATCATAATGAAACTCATTATACTACATAATTAAAATGTGCCAGTAGAAAGAATATTAGAATGCTAGGAATGAAGCGCATTGGTAAAGCCAGATCTATATTGCAGCACCACTAAAAAGAAACCATGCCAGTATATGTAGCATGAAATGAATTCACCTTGCCTGCCAAGTAATAAAACTGTTATTAAACACACACACACACACACACACACACACACACACAGGTTCAGAGGAAGTTTAAGAGTCCTCCAGAATTTCTAGCTAGGAAGGTTGACTAAATCCCTGTTCAAAGACAGTCCATACAGAACAGGAGCAGTCACGTATTTTTCAAATGTGTGAGTGTCAAAACAATGTTCCAAGGAAAAGAATAGAACAATGGTCAATTCAAAGTAAAGAGAAGTGGCTCTAAAGATAGAAAGCTCATGAACTACCCAACAAACTCCAAACAATTATCATAAACATGCTTGATAAGAATAAGTAAACAATGATTGGACAAGTTGAAATATGAAACAAAGACATAGGATCAGAAATTCGAAATAGGATTAAATTAAAAACAATGCTAAAGGGATCCAACAGCACCCCTAATCAAGCAAAAGGCAGGGAGCATGAGAATAGGTCATTTGAGATTACACAAAGAAGCAAAAACTAACAAAGGAGAAAAGAGCATGTAAGCCACCATCCAGAAATATCAAGTCACACGTTTTAAAGGCTCAGAAGAGATAAGATGTTAGGAATCCGATTGCAGTTCAAGCATGTGTACCTGAGTTTCATTCCCAGACTACAAAAAAAAGCTGGGCATACTTACGGAGGTACTTCAACTGCCACACCCAACAACTCCACTCAGCTCTAAGAATCCAGATAGAATGTCACCACAATTCCATAAATGACAGGCCTACCTCTTCAGAAGTGAGACTGATAAGAAAAGGAGATAGAAACTGATTTGGTAAACTTAGAGTAGGGACCCCCTAAAAGCATCAGTTCCAGTGGTCTCCAGCCAAGAATGCCAGCAAGGGAGCTATGACTGCTTACCTGCCCCTACATGAGCAGCCTTGCATGGAGGCTATGTAGAGAGTGGAATAAAACTCCACTCCAGGCACTAATCCCTTCTGGTGAAGAGTTTTAAAATTATATCCCATTTTTACAGTAGAATGTGTTAGATATTTATGCCCCAATTTCAGCCCATTTTCTAAATGATTTTAGGGAAAATGCTATAGTAGCAGTGGAGGTCCATTAAGGGAAAACTATTTCCTTCCGGTCAAGTGAATAGAATCCCCTCTCTCTGTCCTGAGAAGAGATCTAAGACTCCAAGATGCCCAAAACATTAGTTTTAATCCAATTGAGCTCATCAGTCACCCAGCAAAGGCATTACCCCTCAGAAGGGCAGATTCATCTAGTGCCATGTTGAAGAGATAGGTGAAATAATTAATCATTAAGCAAGGTAATGTACTTTTTCTTTCCCAGAAAACCCACCTTCCACAAAGTCACATATGGAGTTGCAACCATGGGCTGGGTTAAGTTTGCATGTTTCTCTGGATTATGGAGAAAAGGTGACTTTTCCTTCTACTTTATTTTTATCTCTGATTCCTTCTTTTGGATGATTGCCAAAACTTGGGCATGCTTTCCCAGACACTCTAGACTTTCTTATTAGTTTTCTCTGAAGTTAGACTCACACAAACGCTTGCCTTCCACTACGATGCTGCTTACAAACAACATAGTTTTTCTCTCTTCCTCTCCCCACCCCTCCTCCAAACAGCTGCCAAGATTTACAGCTTGTCTGCACTGCAGTTTTTATTTTTTAATTAATGTATTTATTTACTTATTTAATGTGTGTGGTTGTTTTCCTACATGCATATCTGGGCACTGTGTGCCTGGTGCCAACAGGGGCCAAAAGATGGAGTCAGATCCCCTGGAACTAGAGTTACATATGGTTGTGAACCACTATATGAGTTCTGTACGCCAAACCTGGTCTCTGAAAGAGCAGTCAGTGCTCTTAACTGCTGAGCTATCTCTCTAGCTGCCCCTACCCCTGAACATTTCATAACCAATTTAAGATGATGAAATCATAATGATTTCAAGCATTTTCCCAAACAATGGAATGAAATTGTCAATCATTAGTAAAAGAAATACTGTTAAAATCACAAATATATGGTTAAACAATGTACTCTAACCATTAGAGAGAGAAACAAAAGAGAGAAATTAGGAAATAATTTGAGATAGATGAAAATGAGAATGCAGCATGCCCAAATTAAAGTACTACATAAAAAGCAATATTCAAAACAAAGTTTATATGAAAAACACTCACATGAAAAAGAAGGATCTCAGAAACAACCTATTCCTACACCTAAAAGAAATTAAACAGTACAAACAAAACCTAAAGATGGCAGAAGGAAGAAAAGACTAGATTATCAAATAAATAATTAAAAATGGGAAATTATAGAAAAAAGAAGAAATTTCATGGTTGAAATATTTAAGATTAATAAAACTGACAAACTTTTCCATAGGCAAAAAGAAGAAGGATCAACAAACGTGGTTCCCTGATAACTCTCAACATCAAAGGTCTCAATTCCTTAGTAAAAAGACATGGACTAACTGATTTGATGTGAAAACAGGATCCATCCTCCTGCTACATCCAAGGAAAACACCTTAACATCAAGAATAGACATCTCCTTTACTTCAGGGTAAAAGGAGAGAAAAGATATTCCATGTAAATGGATCCAAGAAGTAAGCCTGTGTAGCCACTTTAATATCTAACAAAACACACTTCAAACTAAAACAAATTGAAAGAGATGGGAAGGACACTACATACTCGTCAAAGGAAAAATCAACCAACAAGATATTGTAATTCTAAACATCTACACACTAAACACAAGGGCACAAAAGTTCATTTAAAAAACAATACTACAGCTAAAATTACATGTTGACCCTCATGCACTGATAGGGGGTGACTCAGTACCCCATTGCCAATAGGCAGGTCAGCTAGACAAAAGAAAGAAAAGAAAAGAAAAAACAGAAAAAGGAACATGCTGCAGCTAAACTATGTCATAAAACAAACAGACTTAACAGATATTTACAGAACATTTCACCCAAACACAAAAGAGTATAACTTCTTCTCAGCAACTCATAGAACTTTCTTGAAAATTGACCACATACTTGGACATAATGTAAGTCTTAACAGACACAAGAAAATTGAAATAACACCCTGCATCCTATCTGACCTATCTGAAAGTAGGTATCAACAATAGAAACAATAGAAAGCATAGAAACTGAACAACTCACTACCAAGTGAAAAACTGGTGAAGATAGAAATTAAGAAAGACATAAAAACTTTTCAGAATTGAATGAAAATGAATATACAACATAACCAAACTTATGGGACAATATGAAGGCTGTTCTAAGAGGCAACTTCATAGCAGAAAGTGCCTGCATGAAAGATGAAGAAATCTCATACTAGTAGCTTAAGTGCATACCTAAAAGCTCTAGAATAAAAAGAAGAAATAATACCCTAGAGGAGTAGACAGCAAGAAATAATCAAAATTGGGCCTTAAATCAATAAAATAGAAAGAAAAAAATGCAAAGACTCAATGAAACAATTGGTTCTTAAAGAAAATCAATAAGATTGATAAACCCTTAGCCAAATTAACTAAAAAACAGCGAAAGGAAATTCAAATTCATAAAATTAGAGACAAAAAGGATGACATAACAATGGACACTGAGGAAATCCCAACAATCATAAAGACATACTTCAAAAATCTATACTCTACCAAATTGGAAAACCTAAAAGAAATGGATAATTTTCTTGATACATACCATCTACCAAATTTAAATAAAGACCAGACAAGCAACTTAAAGAGACCCACAACCCCTACTGAAATATAAGCAGTAATTATAAAGTCTCCTAAGCAAACAAAGAGCCCAGGGCCAGATGGATTCAATGTAGACTTCTACCAGACATTCAAAGAGGAATTAAAGGTTATACTCCTTAAACTCTTCTGCAAAATAGAAACAGAAGAAACATTACCTAATTCTTATTATGAAGCCACAATTACTTGGATATCCAAACCACATCAAGAGCCAACAAAGAAAATTACAGACCAATTTTCTTTATGAACATAGATGTAAAAATTATCAGTAAAATTGCAAACTGAATCCAAGAACACATCAAAATGATTATTCATCCTCATCCCAGAGTTGCAAAGATGGTTCAACACACATCAATTGATAATTGTAATCCACCACATTTTAAGCTGAAAGACAAAAAAACCTACATGATTATTTCATCATATACAGAAAATGCCTGTGACAAAATCCAACACCTTTCAAGACAAAAGCCCTGGAGACATTAGGGATATGAGGGACATTCCTCAACATAATAAAAGAAATTTAAAGTAAGCCCACAGCCAATCTCAACCTACGTGGATAGAAACTCGAAGCAATTCCACTAAAATCAGGAACAAGACAAGGCTGTCCACTTTCCCCATATCTATTCAATATAGTACTTAAAGTTCTAACTAGAGCAATAAGACAACAAAAAGAAATCAGGGAATACAAATTGGAAAGGAAGAAGTCAAAGTAACTTTATTTGCAGATGGTATGATAGCATATCTAAGAAACCCAGGTGTAGTGGGCAGCAGTGCCGGCTTTGACCTGAAAGCACAACCACTAGTGAGGCTTCCAGTAACTGCCATGCCTACCTAGGACCTCTCCCTGGGGCGGGCCAAGATGGGAGCCTTTAAGACTGGAGATCCGTCAGTGCCCGCCCTCTTGGTTCCTGGATCCTGGATGCTGGATGGTAGACTGGGTGGAGTTCTCCAGAGAATACTGCTGGACTGCACCTCACCTCCCTGGACCCTGTGACCAACCCCTTTACTTGCTCTAAGTTGCCCTAAATAAACCTTCTGTTAACTATGTGGAGTTGCATTAATAATTTCCCCTATACCCAGGAACTCCTATAGCTGATAAACACTCTCAGCAAAATAGCATGACACAAAATAAATACACAAAAAAATCAGCCTTCCTAATTACAAATGGCAAATGTACTGAAAAAGAAACCAGGGAAACAATACCTTTCACAAATAGCCTCAAAAATATCTTGGGATAACTCTAACCAAGCATACATATGAAAGACTTGTATAATAAAACTTTATGACATTGAAGAAAGAAACTGAAGATGATGTCAGAATATGTAAAGATCTCCCAAATTCATGGATTGGTAGGAATCATATAGTAAAAATGGCCACCCCACCTAAAACAATATATAGATTCAATGCAATCTCCATGAAAATTCCAACTTAGAACATGAAAGGGCAATTTTCAGCTTCATATAGAAACACATAAAACCCAGGATAGTTAAAACAATCCTAAATAATGAAAAACACTGTATGCATCATCATCCCCAACCTCAAAAAATACAGAGCTATAGTAATAAAAACAGCGTGGTTGGTATTGGTGAAAAAGCAGATACATTGATTAATGGAACTGAGCTAAAGACTCAGACATAAATCCACATACCTATGGATACCTGAGTTTTGATAAGGAAGCCAGAAATACACACTAGAAAAAAGAAAGCATCTTCCACAAATAGTGCTGGTCAAACTGAATGACTGCATGTAGAAGAATGCAAATAGATCTGTATTGATCACCCTTCACAAATCTCAACTCCAAATGTATCAAAGACCTCAACATAAGACCAGATACACTAAACCTGATAGAAGAGAAAGTGGGGAATAATCTTGAACTCATTGGCACAGTAAATGACTTCCTGAACAGAACACCATTAGCACAGGCACTAAGATCAACAACTAATAAATGGAAACTCATGAAACTGAAAAGCTTTTATAAGGCAAAAGACACTGTTATCTGGACAAAGTGTTAGGTTACACAATGGGAAAAGTTTTATACCAACTCCACATCTGAGAGAAGATAGATGTCCAAAATATATAAAGAATTTTTTAAAACCTGAACATCAAGAAAACAAACACCTCAATTAAAAAAGGGGGTACAGATCTAAACAGAATTCTCAAAAGAGGAAATTCAAATGGCTGAGAAGCACTAAAAGAAATGTTCAACAGCCTTAGTCACCAGAGAAATACAAACCAAAACTACTTTGAGACTTCGTCTTACACTAGTCAGAATGGTAAAGACAAATGACAGCTTGGGCTAGGAAGGATGTGGGGTAAGGGGAGGATGTGGGAGTGCCAACTTGTAAGTCACTATGGAAATCACTGTGGCAGTTCCTCAGGAAGATGGGAATTGATTTACTTTAAGATTCAGCTATATCATTCTTGGGCATGTACCCAAAGACTCTACATCCTACCACAGAGACATTTGCTCAACCATGGTCATTGCTGCTCTAATCATAATAGCTAAAAACTGGAAACAGACTAGATGTCTGTCAATGGGTGAATGGATAAAGGAAATGTGGTACATTACACAATGGAATATTACTCAGCTGTTGAAAAATATAATCATGAAATTCACAGGTAAATGTGTGGATTCCTCAACACCACCAAATAAAAAAAATCATTCTGAGCAAGATAACTTATACCTAAAAAGAAAATTGTGGTATATTATCACTTATATGTAGATATTAGGTTTTAAATGTTCAATAAGCATGCTACAATACAGATAATCACAGAGTTAGATATAGAGTAAGGGAATGATGGGAGAGAAGTATCTCCCTAGGAAGGAGAAAGAGAATAGATAGGTATGGATGGACAGGGCAGGGCAGACTGGAATGAGAGAATTAAACAGGGAGGGGGAGGGAAAAGGAGGATAAGGAAGAGAATACAGCTAAAACTAAGGGCCACTTGAGGTGTCATATGGAAATTTAATACAATAAAAGCTTCTTAAAATGTATACATATATGAAAGAAATCTAAATTGGAATCACCATATAATGGTGGAGACAATACACCAGCTAGATATCACGTTCCACCTAATGAAACCTCCAGTTCTTGGAATGGGTTACTTCTAATTGAATTATTAGCGAAAGGGCCCAATGGAAACTCCCAAACAACCCAGGTTATTGCCAGGGCAATTGGTTGCTTTCCATAAACTGATGGTAAGGCCCTATTGCTGAAGACAACACCTACATAATTCACTGAACACAATGAAGTAGAGCTGGTGCCTGTCTAGAGCCCAGACCTATAGATTAGTGTTCATGGTACCGGATGGTACTCTGTACACTACTAGAGGAGAAGGTAAACACCAACCCAGCTAAAAACCCTGCTTTCTACAATGATGATCTGCTTGCAAGATGTGCTGGTGCAATAGTGGCACAAAAACTATTGGAGTAACCAGCCATTATCTGATTGATATTAAGACCCACTCTGTGAGATGGAAGCCATCTCTTGACACTGCCTGGGTGGCCAAGAATCTGAGACTAGATATACCATGGACCTAAGGGAAAACCAAGTCTTACTGTTCTGCTAAAAGAACATAGCAATAAAATGACAATAAAATAACCATATTCTGCTATACAAATATATCAGTGTCTTGCTCAGAGAAGCTTTTTTTCTGCAGTATATGGGAACTAATACAGAGCTCCACAACTGGGACAATGTGGAAGAGACTTTGGAACACTCAGTCCTAAATAGGATGTCTCCATCAAATTCTTCCCCTCAGGGCTCAGAGAGCTCTGCTGAATAGAAGGTAGAAAGATTGTAAGAGCTAGAAAGGATGGAAGATACCAAGGAAACAAGGCTTTCAAGGTAAAACAGGACTGATGCACATATGAACTCACAGAGACTGAGGCAGCATGTGCCTGCATAGGTATGTACCAGATGGGGTCCCAGTGCTGAGAGTTAAGGTAGACACAACCACCCATCCCTAACTAAGGCAGTTTGAAAGAAAATGGTTCCCAAAGTGGCACTATTAGGAGATGTGGCCTTGTTGGAGTAGGTGTGGCCTTGTTGGAGGAAGTGTGTCAGTGTGGAGGCAGGCTTTGAGGTCTCATATATGCTCAAGCCAAGCCCAGTGGGTCAGCTCACTTCCCTTTGCCTGTGGATCAAGATGTAGAACTCTCAGCTCCTTCTCCAACACCATGTCTGCCTGAGCATTGTCATGAAAATATTGGACTAAACCTCAGAAACTATACGCCAGCCTGAATTAAATGTTTTACTTCATAAAAGTTGCTTTGGTCATGGTGTCTCTTCACAGCAATAGAAACCCTAACTAAGACAGAAGTTGGTACCAGGAATGGGGTATTGCTGTGATAGGCCTGATCATATTTTTGTTTGGAAGAATATGGACTTTGGGACTATGGATTAGAAAAGCAATTGAATGCTTTCAGTGGGGCTTAATGGGCTATCCTATTAGGAACATGGAAGACAGTGGTGTTGAAGGTGATTTGAACTGTAGAGGCCCAGTTCAAGAGGTTGCCTAGAGATTGTTCTTATGAGGATTTTGGTGAAGGATGTGGTTACTTTTTGCCCTTGTCCAAAGAGACTGCCTGAGTCTAAAATGAAGTGTTTTGGATTAATTCTATTGGCAGAGGAAATCTTGAAACAGCCTATAATGGACTCTGTCATGTGGTTATTAGTGTTAACTTTACTGAACATTTATAATGAAAAGCAGCAAGCTCAGCAAGGAAAAATGTACAATTTGAGGAGAAAAGGAGCACCAGGAAGTAGAATGGAGCTAAGTCCTTTGTTCAAGGAGATAAACAGAATAAGAAATGGAATAAAGGGAGTGGTGACCTCAGGGCAAGATCCTACCCAGCTAAGATTCCAACCTGTGAAAAGGAATTAAAGAAAAGCTTAGAGCCAGGTGAAGTGGCGCATACCTTTAATCCCAGCACTCAGAAGGCAGAGGCTGATGGATCTCTGAGTTTGAGGCCAGCCTGGTCTACAGAGCAAGTTCCAGAACAGCCAAGCTTAGGCAGTGAAGGAAATCATAGAAAACAGAAAGCTGGTGAGGATGTACTTGACTAAGAGGTGGAGAGGCAGGAAGCAACAGAAGGTAGCTTCAACCACATGGTTCTGGCTTTAAAGTCAAGGATAGAAGAAAGGGGTTATGGAATCTTCCTCTGCAACTAAGGAAAGCCACTGAGGCATGTGTCAGGGGTGTCCCTAAATGGAGGCCTAGAGAGTCCATTGCATGACGCTGTGAAGTTGAAGCATGGATTGACTTGGAGAACCCAAGATGTTGGAGATGTCCGAGTCGTGGGATACCTGTCAAGGAAAGCTACTAACATGGAGTGGAACCAGACCAAGAGAGAGAGAAAGCAAGAGAGAGAGAGAGAGACAGACAGACAGACAGACAGACAGACAGACAGACAAAGATACAGAGAGACAGAGAGACAGAGACAGAGAGAGACAGAGAGAGAGGGAGAGAGAGGGAGAGATGGAGAGAGAGAGGTGTTGAAGTCAACAAAGCTAAACAGAGTTGGAGATCTAAAGAGCACTTTGACATCAGACATGGAGATGCAGAGTTTGGACTTTGCCTGGCTGGTTTTCAGTCTTGCGTTGGTCCAGTATTTCCTCACTATCCTCCCTTTCTTCAATTTTGGAACAGTAATGTATACTCTGTGCCATTACATGTTGGAAGCATGTGATCTGCTTTTTTTATTTTAATTTTACAGGAGATTGCAATTAAGAGCTTGCATGAATCTCAGAATAGACTTTGAACTTTAGACTTAAATAAATTTGAGGACTGTTATAGACTATGGGGACTTTTGAAGTTGGACTGAATGCATCATTGCATTATGATATGGCTACAAGCCTATGGTGGCTAGGGAGTGGAATGTGGTGGTTTGAAAGAAAATGACCCCATAGGGAATGACACTATTAGGAGGTGTGGCTTTGTTGGAGTAGGGGTGGCCTTGTTGGAGGAAGTGTATCCCTGTGAGGTGGGCTTTGAGGTTTTAGATGCTCAAGGTATGCCCAGTATGGGACACAGTTTCCTTCTACTGCTTGCAGATCGAGATGTAGAACTCTCAGCATCTTCTCCAGCACTGTCTTCCTGCACTCTGCTATGCTTCCCACAATGAAGATAATGGACTAAACTTCTGAAACTGTAAATCAGCCTGAATTAAATGTTTTCCTTTATAAGAGTTGATGTGCGCCGGGTGGTGGTGGCACACGCCTTTAATCCCAGCACTCGGGAGGCAGAGGCAGGCGGATCTCTGTGAGTTCGAGGCCAGCCTGGGCTACCAAGTGAGTTCCAGGAAAGGCACAAAGGT
>LZPO01034900.1:177200-211242 GCA_001675575.1 Neotoma lepida | reverse complement strand
GAGAGGAGAGGAGAGGAGAGGATGAGGGAGGAGAGAACGAGGGAGGGGAGAACAAGGGAGAAAGAGAGGGAGATGGCCAGGACCAGCCAGCCAGGTAGCCACCAGCCAGCTAGACAAAGTAGGACATACAGAAAGAAAAGGTAAAAAGCCCCAAGGCAAAACATAAAGAGAAAAAGATGAAGTTATAGGAGCTAGCAAGAAAATAGCATAAGATAAGACTGAGCATTCATAACTAATAATAAGTCTCCATGTCATGAGTTGTCACTTGATTGGTGGCCCAAAAGAAAGCCTGGTACACATGAGATTTGGGGAAATAATTCTCCAGCAGTAAAAAAGTTCAAAGGCAAAATTAGCTAACTGTAAGACAGAGAGTAAAAATTAAAATATGAATCCTTTAATAAGAAAGATGAACCAAGTCAGGTGTGGTGGTGTGTGACTTTAATCCCAGCACCTGGGAGGCAGAAGCAGGCAAATTTCTGTGGGTTTGAGGTCAGTGTGGTCTGCATAGGCAAGTTCCAGACCAGCCAGGGTACATAGTGAGACATTGTCTAAAATAATAAAATAAAGGAACAAATAGATGGAACTAGAATAAAACCATCCTGAGTGACATAACTGAGATCCAAACATGGTATGTATTCACTTATAAGTGGATATTAGTGGTAAAGTAAAGGATAACCAACCTAGCAATAGTGGATAGGTTTCTTGAACTGGCCATCTCCTCTAATCAGATTGTTGTTTTAGACAATTGCTATCAGAGAGCCTTCATTCAGTAACTGATGGAAACAGATGCAGAGACTCACAGCCAAACATCAGGCCAAACTTGGAGAATACTGCTGAAGAGGGGGAAGGAGGATTGCAGGAGATAAAGGGGTCAAGGACATCACAAGAAAACCCACAGAAACAACTAACCTGACTCATAGGAACTCATAGAAACTGAACCATCTGTGGTGGTATTTTATCTATGTCCCCCAATAAAATTTATCTGAGGATCAGAGGAAGAAGGTCAGCTGCTAGCCTTGCAAAATTAGCACACGCCCTTAATCCTATCACTTAGCAAGCAGTGTCTGTCTGGATCCCAGTGAGTTCCAGGTCACACTAGAAACAGTCAAGTGTGGAGACACATCCTTTAATCCCAGCATCAACCATAGAATTCTGGAGGTCTTTACAGACAGACAGGAAGTGACAGAGATGGGCAATAGGAGAAAGTGATGTAGCTAGGCTGAAAGAGCCAAAGGAAGAACAGAACAGAAATGGATATAGACGTGGAGGTATAGGAAGTCAGAGACACTCTCCTTTTTGCAAGGCTAGTGGCTGACCTTGTTCCTCTGATCCTCAGATAAATTTTATTCAGGGACATAGATAAAATACCACCACAACCATCAACCAGGGAGCTTGAATGGGACTGACCTAGGCCCTCTACATATATGTGACAACTGTGTAGCTTGGTCTGTCTGTTTGTGGGACTTCTAAGCGTTGGAGCAGGGGATGTTCCTAAAGCTTTGGCTGACTTTTGGGGACCTAGTCCTCATACTGGATTCCCTTGCCCAGCCTTAATATAAGAGGAGGAGGTTAGTCCTACCTCAACTTGATATGCAATGCTTTGTTTATACCCATGGGAGACCTGCCCCTTTCTGAAGAGAAACAGAGGAGGAGTGGATTGAGGGAAGAGAGGAGCAGGGGAGGGAATGGGAGGAGAGGAGTGAGGGAAACTACAATTGGGATGTAAAATAAATAAATTAATTTAAAAAAGAAGAAAAGCCAAATGAGGAAAGAGCCATGTTTTTGTTATTTCATTTACATAATATTCTGGTTAAAAAAAAAACTATAGGTAGTCAAAATAAGGATATCTGGGGACTTTGATAAGAAGTAGAATTGATTTAAAAGGAGTAGCACACTTTTTTCTTTACAACACAATGACTATTGCTACTTATATTCCTTAAAGTTTCTAGAACCTTTGTATTTATTACTCTAAAGTTTCTTTTTAATGTTTTGGGAAGTTGACATACCTCAAATTAATTTCATTAACCCAGTATCATTGATGAAAAACCAGAGCATAACACAATGAAAATCTGAAGGACTATTTAATAGATCTGAGAAGGTGAAACAGGTTCAAAGTAGCTTCAGGATGATAAAACTTACTCTGAAAAGCCTATAGAAACATGTCAGTCCCATTCCTTTGCACCAAGTTGGTTAAGCCCAAACCAGAAGCCATGAATTGAGATCATGATGTGAAAGATATTGTCTAAGAGTGAATCTCATAAAAGATGATCAATAAGTGGTCTGTGAGATAACTCGAGTTTATTTGTGTTGATAAAAAACTATAAGTAGGATAAAAATCACAAATCAAAGAGAAGAATCTAAAAGCAAAGATGAACTAAATAAATTGAACTGATTCTAGCCATTGTGGGCAGATGAACTGTGTATGCATCTTATTTGTAAATTTAGGATGAAGCCTGCCTACTGAGGGGTTAAGAAGCTAGAATCTTAAGACTGTTTCTTATTTCATTAAAGACTTTTAATGCCTTTGTTTTTGGATGGAACACTGTCCTCTGATTATCAAATCCTGAATTGATTATGTGGGACAGGAGAAAATTAAATATGATTAAAAGACCTACATAAAAAAAAAACAGGTTTCAAAACTCTTTTGTGGGAATTACAGATAAAAATGCATTTTACCAAAGGAGATTTTTGTGAAAGAATTTTGTTTTCTTTTAAAAGAATGGGTGAACTATATTTGCCACTTTATGTCAGAGGAATTTCCTCTTTATGTCACTGCAAGTACCTTTGTCCTAATACATCCTTGGCAATGGGGTCTCCAAGGTACAGAAATATCTGTGCTTTCATAACAAAGAATGACCTTTCAGGAACACTGGATTAGAGTAAGAGACAGTTATCTAGCCAAAAGTAGCTCAGTAAACAGAAGTGTCAGACCAGAAGATAAGGCATACAACTTAAGAAAGTACTCTGAATCTATTTTGAAAAGCATAGTGAACAACATCTATTTATTTTATCATCCTTGCTTGATATAGAGAATAATGATTTCATGTATTAAATTCAGAAAACCACAGGCTAGAACTTTACAGTAATTCTCTATTGATAGAAAATATCAATCCAGTGAAAAACTACACATCAGTTAAGCCAAGTGATATTTATATGGGTTGGAAATAAGTTCTTAACAACTTCACCCATCTAGAAAGCATCCTCAAAACTAGAATTAAGGGGAAATAACCTATAAATTTCCAGGCATATAGATTTTTGCCAAGCCTGCCAACTTTTTTCAGAATATTGGCACAACATTATATGTGACAGATAATAGCCCTAATTAAATTAATTTGCTTATTATCTGGTTTTACCTAGTAGCTCTCAAACTGACCCTAAATAAGGACTACAGATTCATTCATGGATACACTAAAATTAGAATCATCTTTTAGTAAGCAAAAAGATATAGAAATGTCACCAAACTGGTAATTGAACTTCAGGATAATTTCAGCTGGAGGCACATTTAGGCAAATACAAAGGCACCCAAAAGACCATAGCATAATAGTATCGCCTAACTTATGGAGCTATTAAGGACCTTGCATGAAGCAAAAAAAAAAAAAAATTGAAAGCAAATGTAATACATCTTAGGCAGTGTCCAATCCAAAGTGCTGAACTGTTCCAACATTTTGTACTTTCTAGAAAAACTTCAATTAGTGATAAAGCTTTGAAACTTTCTTATTCACTCCAAGTGCTCTATTTGAACGCTAAGTTAGGGAATAATTTAATTTGACTTAAAAACGCAAGCGTACAAAAATATGAGCTAGCAGCTGACAGGGTATGTATCCTAATTGAAATAGGCAGACTCTTGTATCTTGTCAGGAAGGCACAAAAACAAGTGTGTAAGATGAATTTCTAAATGGTCTTGTTAATAAACACACAAAACAAGAAATAGGGATGAAAAATCTGACAGAGATCAGAGGAATTATGAACAAGCCACCAGCTAACCTCACCTCACCAACGCTGCCACTGCTTCCACAGACAGCGAAGCAAAGAGAGAGCGATTTCCTGTCTAAGCAGGCTTTTTATGCCTGTCCATTCTGCTAACTCATTTCCTCTCTCCACCAAGCTACATCACTTCCTGTCTGTCTGCAAGCTACATCACTTCCTGTCTGTCTGCACAGACTTCCAGAACTCTATGGCTGATGCTGGGATTACAGGCGTGTGTCACCACTGCCTTCCAGCTTGTTCCCAAGTGTGACCTTGAATTCACAGAGAACCAGACAGATTAAAGGCATGGGCTAACTTTCATTTTTACTACTAGCGGCTGGCTGACCATTTTCCTCCAGTCCTCAGATAAATTTTATTGGGGGACACAGATAAAATATCACCACACAAGTGTTGTTGTTTGAGTGAGACATCCTCTATAAACTCGTGTATTTGAATGCTTGATGCCCAGTCGGTAGCACTGACTGGAGAGATGTTGCCTTATTGGAAGAAATAAGTCAGGAAGGGTGGACCTTGAAGTTCTACAGCCCCTCCTCACTTCCTATCCTGTCTCTCTGTTCCTATGTGATGGATCTCACTTCTTCCTGCCCTTGCTACCATGCCATGCCTTCCCTGCCACGAAGCACTTTATGTCTCTGGAATTATAAGCCAAAATCAATTTACTATTCTCAAGCTGCTTTTGGTTGTGGCATTTTATCACAGCAACAGAAAAATAACTAGTAGAGAAAGTAACTAGTTGAAGGAGTGCACTGGGTGACAGTTCAGTATGATGAGTATCAAAGAGACAGAAGTTAGTTCTATGGTCAGCCTAGAAAATATCAGTGAAGGCCTTCTTCACTAGCCAAGGTTTGAACACATCCTGACGGACTAAGCAGGTAGAAGGTGGTTGCAAGATCAAGGAAATAAGAGAGAGTACAGGGGCTCAGGTCCAGGTGGCAGGGGATATGCTCCCCAACTCAACTGAGCGGGCAATCATTATTGCTGGCATTCTGCAATCCATCATTGAGTGTGTCAAACAGATCTGCGTGGTCATGTTGGAGCCCCCCCCAAAGGGCGTGACCATCCAGACCGGCCCAAGCCCTCGAGTTCTCCGGTCATCTTTGCAGGTGGTCAGGCCTATACCATTCAAGGACAGTATGCCATTCCACAGCCAGATTTGACCAAGCTGCACCAGTTGGCAATGCAACAGTCTCATTTTCCCATGACCCATGGCAACACCGGATTCAGTGGCATTGAATCCAGCTCTCCAGAGGTGAAAGGCTATTGGGGTTTGGATGCATCTGCTCAAACTACTTCTCATGAACTCACCATTCCAAATGATTTAATTGGCTGCATAATCGGGCGTCAGGGCGCCAAAATCAATGAGATCCGTCAGATGTCTGGGGCGCAGATCAAAATTGCAAACCCAGTGGAAGGATCTACTGATAGGCAGGTTACCATCACTGGATCTGCTGCCAGCATTAGCCTGGCTCAGTATCTAATCAACGTCAGGCTTTCCTCGGAGACAGGTGGCATGGGGAGCAGCTAGAACAGTGCAGATTCATCCATAATCCCTTTCTGCTGTTCACCACCACCCATAATCCATCTGTGTAGTTTCTGAACAGTCAGCGATTCCAGGTTTTAAATAGTTTGTAAATTTTCAGTTTCTACGCACTTTATCATTTATTCATGATTTTTCAATTAAAAGCGTTTTAATTCCTTCTCTGTTCAGCAGTTATGCTGAGATATCCATATTTAGTTTTATAAGCTTCTCCCCTTTTTTTCCATTTTTTGTTATTTTTTGGCTCATGAATATTTGATTGTCATGGAAATGTAAGAGTGGAATATTAATACATTCCAGGTTAGTTCTGTAGTGTCAGGAATTTTTCAAAAAAAAATTAAAAGATGGACTGGAGCTTTTTCTTTGTGAATAGAAACTGGATGCCACAGTGACTTATGTGGGTGCTATTCCTGTCTTGATGTTATTTTTACACCTTTAAACCTTCATAGAGCTCTGGTTTGGGTTTGAATAAAATTAAGATATTTTCTTCTGTTTTTAAAAAAATAAAAAAATATTTCTTTTCATCTATGTCTTTCTTCCATACCTTCCTCAGATGTCTATACAATAAAATTCACCCTCCCAATTAAGCTACTCTATCTAAAATTTAAAGCATTCCTCCTTCAATATTACATATTCCATTTTCCTGCTTTGTGTCGTCATAGGATACTCACAATCATTTCCAGTTCGTTCACTGGAATATGGTCATTACAAGCACATTTTTTTTTTGTTTTGTTCTATGGCATTAGCCTAGAACACTGTGTTTCACATAGTAACAAATATTTGTTGAGTGAAAACTTGAAAGTTTTGAGCATCTCTGAATGTCAGAAATTGTAAAGGCTTCCAGCATATCATGTTTCAAACATCAAATAGAATTCCTGACACTAGGTGTACACATAGCTTGTGACCATTCAGTGTTGATATGTGTACTAAATTTATATACACTATTTATATTTTAAAAATCACAAGGTTCTGGATTTTACAAATGTATATATGTGCATGTGTACAACAAGAAAGCAGAAAAGAGATTACTTAGGAGGGGACGAAAACAGGAAAGGGTAAAAGGAGGTTAGTGTGAGAGGGGAAGGCAAGGAAAGGGGGGTTTCAAGAAAGAGACTATGGCCAAAGTACATTATGTATTTTAAGGAAAATGTCTCTGTGAAACCTATCACTTTGCACAATGAATAATATGTGAATAAAAGATTTTTAGTGTCATTTTCTAACACAGTCTTAGGCAAATATCAGCTTTATTTGATGCCAGCATTTGAACCAGAAATTTCAACTTTCAAATATAACATGATACCAAAAGGAAACTCTTTATGATATTCTGCTTTATATTTAGTGTTCATGAAAAATATTCTGCTAAAAGAAAAAGAGAAAACTGTTTGAGTTTACCTGTGAAAATCTTTCTGCTTGGCCTTCACTATGATTGCTTCCTGGTCTAATAAGGACAGGGGCGGGGGGTAAGGGAGAGAGTAAGGGGGGCTTCAGATCAGCATTCACCATGTAATCAAATTTCTGTTTTGTATCTTAGAAAAGCTACTGTCGCTTATTAAAGTAAAATTACCATATCCAACTATATATATTTAATACATACTAATATATTTTAATTAAGTTCAGAAGAATGATGCTCTGTGCATCCACCTTCATCTTCTAACAAAACATTTTCCAACAATTAACTGTAATGTCAGGTTTTGAGAATTACGCAGTAGAAAAGCAGAATTCAGAAATTAATTTGAAAGAAAATCTAGCATCTGCTACTAAATCTGTACTCGGATGAAATCAAGTTCAAATGAACAAGGGAAGCTATTGAAAGAGAAAGGAGTTATAAGTATGTATGTCAAGAGGAGAATGGACTAGGGGCATAGTCCATTAAAAATGAGAGACATGCTTACTAGTGGTGAGTGAGAAATTTATGAGCCAATTATGTAAGAGTTCAAGTATCCAGTACTGTCAGTAAAAGAATTCCAAACATGCAAATTTTCCAGAAAGCTCATCGTCTTAAGAATCAAACCCCATCTATTTATAAAGGACATTTTATAGAGCATTTTTAAAAAATTGCGCTCAGCTCCCCTTCTTCTTGTAAAAAGGGGACACTGAATGCCTACTTTAAATGATTTAGTTCAGGTAGAACAAAGTCACATCCATAACCAAACAGTTTTACCAATTGTCAGTATATAAATTTAACTGGGAAATAAGTTTAAATAGAGCAACTGTTTGCCTTCAGTCTATCTCAAATTGGCATACCTGTAAGTCTACACTCACTCAGTATTACCAAAACACTTCCTTTGTTAAAATCACATACATTTACTAGTTTGCCTTTCTTTCCTACATCTTTTTCTCCAAATAATTATTGGCAACCTCCTTTTCCATTGAAAAAGAAAGAACCATTTAGCATTTGACTTTTTCCTAGCCCTACTTGTGATTCTTTTTAAGCTCTTAATTAAGCTTTTTCTGTGTCTAAGGTCTTCCTGACCTCTTGGCACTGGCCCCAATATGGGCAAGCATTGAGTCATTTAGTATTCCTGGAAAAGTAGATTTCTCTGGTGGCCAAAGAATGGGAAGAGTCACCACTAATCCTTATTTTTTACCTCACAAGATTTAGTGAATAAGACTTTCAAATTGGCTTTTCCATTTGGGGACAAAATACACTAGCTCAGAGACTGCCCTAGCCAAGAAGCTATTCCAAAACTTGAGTTGTTTGCATTGACCAGAGTTCTTTTAAGATGCTGATGGAGCATTTCCAGTTCCTCTTTTTGATCTCTAAAGAGTGAAGCGCATAAAAGGGGAATCAATGTTGGTCTGCTGATTACAATTGATTCCTTTATTTCATCCCCATAGTCCCCACAACCATGACAATAATTAAAGAAAGAACAAGGCACAATAGGTTTTTCAGTCTTCACAGTCATGTTAGGGAAAGAACCAAGGAAGGAAATAAAGGCACTGGAAAAAGTCAGTGTCCAAGATGCCTGCTTTTATGCAACTTCTACTTTCAAATAAAATATGATCCTATTCCTCTTCCTAGAATTATTCCCTGTTAAATCCTTGAGTACATATTCTATATAAATATATGTCTACCCTCTCACAGTCTTTTTCCTCCTTCCCAACCCCAAAACGTTCCTGTATTTGATTTCAAATCTAGTGATCCAAAGACAACAAATGTAGAAATGTTTGGCTTAAAATTTGGTCCTGGCCCTTTAATCTTTATGATGGGTCCTTTTATTTAAAACATAGATTAATCAACTACTCTGATTCACTGCATAATGTATTGAAAACCGGCAAAAATGTATACCTAGACAAAAAAAAATGCCTATTAATAGATCCTGCTTAGTGTATCTGCTAAAGGCATCTCAAGAGTCAATCATCGAAGATAAGATAGTTGGTGTTAGGGAAACCTAAATTCCCCTGAGCCATGCAAGAGATAGGTTAAAAAATAAGTATTAGATCAAGGAGTTATAATAATAAGGTTAATATCTACAAAAAAGGTAACATCAGACATACCTAGCTAGGGCATTAGCAACTCAGTAGAAAATGTATTTTTCTTCTAATAAGCATTTATAGGTGTTCTTGGATATACATTAGCAAGTATCTGTTCAATTCAGTTTAGGCACTGATGATAGGCCAATTCTATGAATTCAACTAAAGTCTAGCTTGGTGAATCAATGACTTTACTGGAGTTACAATTACATACAGGAGCACAGGTGGGGGTTACTTATGGGAGCCTAGGTGATGCAGCAGCATCACCACCACAAAGTACACACCAGCATGTGTGATGACTCATGAAAGATGAATCCCAGGAACTCCCTGGCCAATTTGCACACAGTTCCTCCAGAGAGTTTCCTCTTCCTCTGCAATTCTTTACTATGCATGTGATCTGGGGAGGAGCTTTGTGAATCTTGTAAAGCCCTGAGCCGCTGGAGTCTTATGAATTTCACAAGCTTCCTGAGGCTTGCAAGTTTCTTTAGCTTCCTGAGGTATAAACCTCCCAACTTCTTCCAGGAGAGAATATTTTAATTCAGAGGAACTAGCTACACAGCACTAGGCTAAAGCATACTTACCCTATGTTGTTCACTTTTTTCATGTCCTACTACTTATATTTAGGATATGTCCTGGACACAATTTACCTTGATCTCTGGCATCATTAATACTCAAAAAAATAAATCCAAGAGCTGACAAATGGGATTGCCTACAATTAAAAAGCTTCTGCATAGCAAAGGAAACAATCACCAGAGTGAAGTGACAACCTACAAAATGGGAGAAGAATCATTACCAACTATACATCAGACAGGAGATTAATATCTAGAATATATAAAGAAATACAAAAATTAAATGTTAAAAACCACAAATCATCTAATCAGTAAATGGGCTAATAAACTGAACAGTCGGTTCTCAAAAGCATAAAAATAAATGGCCAATACATATTTGGAAAAAAATGTCCAAGATTTTGACCCATTATGGAAACTGTTTTGAGATTCTATCATATGCCAGTAGAATGGCTAGGAAGAAAACAAAAGATAAGGAGTGCTAGTGATGATGTGGTGAAATAGGAATCCTTGTGCTTCCGGTGAGACTGTAAAGCAGAGCAGCATTACCAAAATCAGGACAGAAGTTATGTTGCTTGTTTTCACTCTTTGGGCTCTGCGGGGGCCCGACACCCAACTCCCAAGAAAACACACACGGAGAGACTTATTATTCGTTATAAATGCCCGACCTTAACTTGAATTGTCTGTAACCAGGTTTTCTTTTCTTTCTTTCTTTCTTTCTTTTTTATTTTATTTTATTTTATTTAGTTCTGAGATAAATCACTGTTGTTTTATTTATTTATAGGAAGGCATTATTCACAGAGAAAGAATGACATGCCAAAAAATTTTTTATATGTATCAGCATAACCTTTAACCACTGCATATCAAAACTACTTAAAAAACAAATCATTGAATTTTACAGAGGATGAAAAGAAAGAACTGATAATACAGAATGGGAAAATAAGAATCTATTCAACTTGATTTTATCTAGACTATATTTTGAAAATGTGGTTTGATAAACCATGATAAAAGCAGATATTAGTGTTTTTTCTTAAAAACAAACAAAATAAATGGAAATTTTATTATTATCTGATTGAAAAGATGATTGATATACAAACCAATTTACTGCTATTAATGTTAAATTAGTATCAAGATAATGATATCCATATTATATTTGAGGAGAAAAACATAAAAAAAAACCCTGGGGAGATAAAAAAACAGATAGCACTGTTTTAAACACTACTCAGCATTCATTTGCTACTGTTTAAGGACAATTCCAAGCATTTTCTTAAGTTTTTAATATGTGGTCTTTATTTGGCTGCAACAATAATGAGGTTTTAAAAGATCTAATAGATATCAATTAAAAATTCCATTCCATCCCTCATCATCTAAGCAGAACTAAGCAGCTTTTCTTAAATTATCTTGTCTACCTTTTGCCTTTGGGCTTTACCTTTTCTTACTTCTGTATATCTTACTCTTACTCCATGTCTGGCTGTGTAGCTAAGTGGCTGGCCCCTGATGTCCTCCTCCTGATTGCTGTTGCTCTTCTTCCTTTCTCCCAGATTTCTCCTCCTATTTATTCTCTCTGCCTGCCAGCCCTGCCTATCCTTTCTCCTGCCTAGTTACTGGCCATTCAGCTCTTTATTAGACCATCAGGTGTTTTAGACAGGCAAAGTAACACAGCTTCACAGAGTTAAACAAATGCAACATAACAGAATGCAACACATCTTTGCATCATTAAACAAATTTTCCACAGCATAAACAAATGTAATACATCTTAAAATAATATTCCACAACAGAAGCATCTCAAAAAGAAAATCAAAATCTACAGATAGGACCATCATCTGACCTAGCTATAACACTCCTGTGTATATAACTGAAGAAACTTATGTCAACATGCCACAAAAATACTTACACATTCATGTTCTTTTTGCATTATTCACAATAGCTAAGAAATGGAAGAACTCTTGACGCCTATCCACAGAAAAGTGGAAAAACAAAATATGGTGTATTTACATATATGGAATTTGTTTCAGCTATAAAAAATGATCTTAGGACATATGCAAGAAAATGAATAGAACTGAATATCATTATGTTAAGTGAAATAAAAAAGGTTCAAAAAGATACATATCTTCCCTTATAAATGGAATATATGGAATCTAGATTTTGTGTGTGTGTGTGTGTGTGTGTGTGTGTGTGTGTGTATTTAGCTCAAGGGATAGAAGAGGACTATAGGGGGAGATGATAAAGAAGAACAAAGTATAGTAAAATATGTGAATGAAAATGTCATAATTAGGCCCATCTCTTTGTATGTTTAAAATTTAACTTTAAAAATTAATAAAATGGAAACAAATATTTTTAAAAAGAAGCAGAAGTAGTATTTCAATATCTCAGTCTGTTTTCCGTTGCTATAATAAAATATCTAAGGTGGGGTAGCTTACAGAACAAAGAGATTTATTTGTCTCACAGTTTTGGAGACAGAAATAACAAGATCAAGAGGACCCATCTAGGTAATCTTTGGTAGCATTGTAACAAATCACTTCTTGTCATCATTACTAGTAAATATGAAGTGAAAAAGCATTTTCCAGGTGAGTAACTGCATACCAGTATCAGAGGATGAATTCATTTTCATTAAGAATGAAACTACATCTGATTCAGCAGCTATAATTGAAGTAACTTGAACCTAGTTGGGTTTGCAATAACACTGTCCTCAAATATGTTTCTTGCTTTGTTATTATTATTGTTATTCAGTTGTATTTGGTAATGGTGTCTCCATGTTTTAGAGCTTGCTGGAACTTGAGTCTAGCTATATATAAAGAAACAAAAAGGGATAATTGTTATATAATATTATTTTAAGATGTGTTACAATTGTTTATGCTGTGGAACATTGGTTTAATGATGCAAAGATGTGTTGCATTCTTTTATGTTGCTTTTGTTTAATTCTGTGAAGCTGTGTTACTTTGCCTGTCTGAAACACTTGATGGTCTAATAAAGAGCTGAATGGCCAATACCAAAGCAGGAGAAAAGATAGGTGGGGCTGGCAGGCAGAGAGAATAAATAGGAGGAGAAATTTAGGAAGAAAAGAGAGAGGAAAGAGCAAGAGAACAAGAGGAGGACACTAGGGGCCAGCCATACAGCCACACAGCCAACTATGGAGTAAGAAATAAAGATATACAGAAATAGAAAATGGTGAAAGCCCAGAGGCAAAAGGTAGACAGAATACTTTAAAGAAAGACTGGCTAGCAATAAGCCAAGCTAAGGCCAAGCATTTATAATTAAGAATAAGCGTGTGTGTGTATGTGTCTGTGTGTATGTATGTATGTATGTATTTATTTGGGAGCTGGGTGGCAGGCCCCCCAAAAGAGCCAAAGAGCAAAAACAACCAACTACAGATAATCTTGTCTGTTCTGGGATTAACAGCAAAAAATTTAAAAACAAGTTAAATTGTCAGGATGTGGTGAGAATCCCTGCATCTGAATCATATAAGTCCTTATGGTGATAGTGATAACTGACGTCCCTCCAAGAAAGTCAACATGGCTTCTGATTTATAATTTCCCCAGGTATAGGCAACTCTTGTGGCTTTCACTTGACTTTTCCTACCATAATAAACAACCCTAATAAACAGGTCAGGGTACTAACATGGGGATTTTGCAAGTTATTAAGTATGTCTATTGTAGTTATACATTCTGGAACTGAGGAGATAATGGAAAAATGAATTTGGTAAGACATTAGACTGACTATAAGGTGGGCTGAGCTAAAGCTTCGCTGATCATTTATCCCTAAATCCTCCCCTATCCTGACCGATGTACCACAGTGATGTTTTGGGTATCCTGAAATTAGTGTCACTTCAGACCCACTACCTAACAATCTTCCAAAAGGCTATTTCATGTTTCTCAATTCCAAGTCACCCTAGTAAGCAAAGCCATGGGACCCTTTGACTTATAGGATGCTTAACAGTATAATTGTAGGCATGTTCCCTTACTTATTAAGTGGAGGACATATATCCTCCACTTAATTCAAGTGAATCTGGTCTGAAAACTGACATTAGGTGAGGAAATTTGTTTCTCTGTTGTTATTATGTAGCCTAGGCTAACATGAGACTTAACAATGTAGCCCAGGCTGACCTCAACCTCATGATTCTCCTATCTCAGCTTCCTGAGTTCTGTGATTACAGGCATGTGTTACCATTCCCAACTACTGCTGCTACTGCCTCTGCCTCTTCCTCCTCTACCTTTTCCTCCTTTTCTTCTTTGTCACTGTAGACATCTTTATGATTCAAATTTCACTACTATGTACTTGGCCTAGAATTCTTCAGAATAAAAATAAAAAAATAATTTAATAAACTTTCCAGATATTTTCTATTTCTTTCCACAATGATCAATAAACTAAAGCGATATATTTCTGACTGTGCACTGGACTTTTCTGAAGACTTCTTTGACCCTAGTGCACAATACTATAACTATAGCCATCTTAACTTTGGTGTTCTGTGCCACCAATTGGTTGATAGCATCCCAGACTCTACTATTCTATTGTGTTTAGGAATTCCTCTATGAGGGACAATAGTTCCCACTATAATTTTTGTTTACAAAAAGAAACCACTAAGTTCTTCAAGAACACTAGCCATAGGGGATAGAGAATTCTATCATTTAATGTTTACCTAAAATTACATATAATATGTAAGTTTATATACATATTACCTAAAGTTTTGTCACTTGTGATGACAATAGTTTACCCCCAAACCATAGATGTCCTAACAAAACCATGGTGCTATGCAAGGGAAAACTCCTTGTAAGATTTTGTTTGGGGGACTCCAAGAGAGCCCTTCCAAAACTGTAGGCTCTAGCCACTGCCCTTGGTTGTCTTCCAGAATAAAAATGTAAGCCCCTATTGGTGAAGAAACCACACACTATAGAGTCAGGACTTGGAGGAAGCAAACTTGATTTTAACCTGGAAGCCTCCTCTTTGAGGACTAGCTCTCATAGTATGGGAAAGAGGCATGCCAGCTGCCGAGAGAGAAAAGCAATCAGTCGTCTCATCCAGCTGTAATTACTAAGAACCACAACAATGACCAGCACAGAGAGATATTCCAAAAGGTGCAATAGTGGTGCTTATAGCCTGAGGGTAAGCAACAGGCACCTGACTGGACCTGAAGTCTGGTCAACAGTAGGGAATTCATGCTTTACAGTAAACTTAGTCAACTACCCATGGCTGCTGGGGCCATGGAACCTCAGGGAGAACCTACTACTGCCACTCTCTTAAACCACTATAATTTCAAACTCAAATTTAAACATTTATATTTACATCAACACATAAGTGTAGTTTTCCCCCATCATCAAAGAAACTTTTTCTTTTCAGCAGCAGCAGCAGACAGAGACCATTACAGAAAGTCCTAACAGACCAAAATGCAGTTAACAACTGACCACCAAATGCACCTCCCCAGTTAATACATTTATAACACAAACCCTATACCTAAAGCTCAAGGAAAGTAGTGGAAGAGGATTCAGAAAATTTGTAAGAGTCAGAGGACCAGGAGATCTGCTACAAGACAGTATCTTCTTCACCAGCAATTCAAGAGAAAGAACACCAAAGTCCAGGGGGGTAAGGAGAAGGGGAGGGATCTGGAAGAAGTTTCAGGGAGGAGCAAAAGTGAATATAATCAAAATACAGTGTATGGAATTCTCAAAGAAATAATAAAATAGATTACTTTAATAATGAATGTTGAAATCTCTAGTAAATCTTTTTTTCATGTTCATGGTGAAAGACTGTGTGCTGGTCAGTCTAACATACCAATCTCCATAAGCTTATTTAGCCTAATCTAATGCTATGTCCCCCTTACCCTTATCCTCCACCTTTAATATCTATTACTAAACATTTCACTCAAGTTCCCATCTGTATAAACTGGAAAACTCATACAGTTCTTTTGGATATTAACAAACATCCTTATGCAACACACCTCACCTTTTAGTGCTTGCTGGGACTTGAGTCTAATTATATACACAGAAATAACAGAGAGATAGTTAGGAAGGCCCCAGGAAGAAACCTGAGTGGTGCATGGCAGCCTTGATATGAGATTCTGTACCAGTTTCTCTGGCAAAGTAGAGCTCTTCCTTTGATGAGACTGCTTCTACTGACAAAAGGAACTTGGCTAACCTTAGGGGTTCAGTGTCCTCAGTTCGTTAGCATGTGCCCATTTATCCCCATGTCAATTTTGAATATCCCTTTCCTTCCCAGATAATGTCTTCACTTAGCAAGGTTAGGAGTTCTATTCAAGTTGTAACTTGCTCAACTGATGGTATTTAGATTCAATTTTTCATCATGTCAGCTCTGTGACTACATGTAAAAGTTTTTCATGGAAGATTTCGATGTTTTCAAGTCATTAGTGCAGCACATGAACTAGGAATTAAAAGCCTTTAGTTCATTCCTTTCTTTTTCCACTTGGCAAATTAGGAGCAACTGCTCAATCTCTGTAAGCTCACGAGATTTGTAAGGATGCCCGAGGGTACCCAGCCAGGTGTGATACAACATGCTTGTCATCTCAGCACTTGGGAGGTAGAATCAGGAAGATCAGGAGTCAAAGGCCAGTCTCAGCTACATAGTGAGTTCAAAGCCCCCCACCCCCTGTGTGTGTGTTCACCAGGAAATTTCATTGAGTGTACTCAATAGTGATATTTTACACCTCTTCCCACATCATGCTATGTACTATCAAAGCCCTTTTTACTACTAGAAATAGAGACATCAATGCTCTTAAATCTAGTTACATTAGAGAAGAAATTTCAAAATCCCAAAACTAATTCAGAAACTTGTAAGAATCTGTTTCTCTGGAATGATTCTCAGTAGCAAAAATCAGCATTGGTCAGGGTTCTCCAAAATTAAAAATAAAAATAAAAGAACATATAGGGTATGGCATTCTCACTTTATTTTTTTTATTTTGAGATTATAGTATGATTACAGTATCTTTCCCCTTTCTTCCCTCCAAACCCTACCATAAACCCCTTCTTGCTCTCTTTCAATTCATGGCCTCCTTTTTTTCATCAATTGCAATTGCAGAAAAGAGGGTGAAAAGATTCTAAGAGCCAGGAGATAAGGGAGTTTGCTATGAGACTGTCTCTCCTAGTCATGTTAGAAGCTACACCCATGAAGTCTCACCAACATGGCTGCCTAAACATGACCTGAACAAGGACAATACCAACAGACAGGCTAATGTGGAGATGGAAATCTCACAAGACCTCAACCCTAGACACAGAACTACAGGCAACTAAGGAAAGCTGAGAGCAGGAGAAACATTCTTCCCCAGGAAAGAGCATACCCATTGGTTATCCAATACCAAGTAGTCAGCCCTGAAAACACACATATAAGTGACATTATCCAGATCAAGCAGGTTATGTTTTCTCTTTCTTTTAAGTTAACTGTCTTACATGAGTTTTCAGAGCTAGAAAGCTCCGTGGCGGTGGACCACAAAGCTGGGACATCAGGAACACAGATGCTGTGGTCTTGAGGCTGAAATGTGCAGTGCAGACAACAGCTTCGAACCTCAAGTTACCAGTCTTCAGGCAATATTCCTTTTGCTGGACAACCTGTGGTTTGCTCTCAAAGCCTTCAGCTGATTAGATGAGGTCCATTTTCACTACTGATGTTAGTTTCTTTTTCTTAATAGTAGCAAATTAAAAGTTAATTGTATCTAAATGTCTTCATAGCACCATTAAATATGAGTGTTTGACAAAACAACTGGGCACCTATCTCACATTTCTAATTAACTATAACAGTCTCAGAAATACATTTTATAAAAAAGATATACATTGAAGACTCTTAAAAGAACTCCAATTGGGTAAATAAGTAATTTCAGCAATGTTGTGGTGTTATAACAGAAATTCATCACTAGCCGAACTTGCCTATGAATGCCAATATAAGAGATGTTGATGCCTTTGACGTACTCAAGCTGATAAAGGCAACACTCAGTAATTACAGCAGCCCAGATGATCTTAGAAGCTACTCTGGCACATCTAACATTTCTTATGTGGCGTGTCTCTACTGGAAGAAAAGTAATCAGAAAAGCCTCAAGGCTAACACAGCTGAGGAAAAGGGAACTGGCATGGACATTTGCAATTTGGAAGTTCTCCCTCAAGGCAAATTGAAAAGAAGCTGCCGATGTTTCACTCTTTATCACACCTGCTGTGACGGCAGAAAAAAGGCTGCAGCCAACTAAGATGTCTGCCTGAGCTATGTTACTAATAAACACCACAGTGGATTTTCTGGATACAGAAGGATATGTCAATATCAGCATGACATACAGACTGGCAAGCAATCCCAGTAGAGTGATAATGGTGTTTGGAGAAGGTAGGACTAGATATTGGATGTATTTGAACACCAGGTACCTTCGGAGGTCTTTCATATGGTCTCGATGTTTTAAAATGTGAAGCTGGGCAGGATTCCTGGAGTAAGGTAGAGAAGAAAAATGATATAAGATTATATGCAAAACAACTTAAAGCACTTGAAATTATAGTTCTGTGTAAGAGATTTAGTGGTGTTAATATCTTTCCCATGGTTAGATCCAGTTTCATATTATGTCACACAGACAAGTAAAATGACATCATTTTACTTTTGGTAGCAATTGATGGCAAAGACAAAAATCTTTTTTCCAGTGCTGGGTTTGGTGGCCCACACCTTTAATCGAAGCACTCAGGCGGTAGGGAGGTCAGCAGATATCTGAGTTCAAGGCTAGTCTAGTCTACATAGTGAGTTCCAGGACAGCCAGTTCTGTGCTAGAGAGACCCTTTCTCAAAGAAAACAAAACAAAAAAACCTTTCTTTGGTTTCAAAGCTTTCTACATATAAACTGATGTCTCAGTGTTTGATCTTTTCTTCTGATGACTTAGAGTAACCAAAGAATTAGAAGAAATTTCCCTGAGCAGATAGATTAATATATCAGAATCAGGACAATTCTTGGAGCAGATGGCTAGTGGGGGAAAAATAGTATTCTTCTTGATTAGTGCACTAGAAATGAGAGGGAAATGTTACACTTATAATTTTTAAATGAAATTAAGAGAATGAAAGAAAATATGATATTTAAATATTCTTTCCTTCTTTACACAGAAATACTTTTTAAAGCTAGCAACTGTTTCTTCTACAGCCCCCAAATAATTCTTCATACTGGTATCCTTTGCATTTAAATGTAGCATACCTAGAACATTCTTTCCGTTCTTCTGAAATCTTCTCTATGTCCTCTGTCCTATTTACCATCATGGCACTAAGGAAGAGCTTTTTGTGAGGCAGGTTTTGAAACAACAGTGACATGATGAACCTCCTCATAAGGAAATCATTACACATTGATAGCATTTTCTAATTAAGATTATCATTACTGTAATGAAACAGCATGATCAAAGCAACTTGGGGAGGAAAGAATTTATATGGCTTATGCTTCCATATCACAGCTCATCATCAAAGGAAATTAGGAAAGGAACTCAAACATGGCAGGAACCTGGAGGCAGAAACTGATATAGAGGCCATGGAGGGATGCTGCTTATTGGCTTGCTCCTCATGACTTGCTCAGCCTGCTTTCTTATAAAACCCCAGACTACCAACCCAGTGATGACACCACCTACAGTGGGCTGGGCCCTCTCCCCTCAATCACTAAATTAAGAAAATGCCCCACAGGCTTGCCTACAGCCTGAACTTATGGAGGCATTATCTCGATTGAGGTTCCCTCCTCTCAGATGACTTTTGCTTGTGTTTTGAAATGTATTTTGATACGAAGTGTAAAGTGGGTGTATTTTCACAGCAGAGAAAGCTACATAAAAGTCAATGTCTCTGATAGTATCTCAAAATTCCAGAATGCAGTTTGATATGTGAGCTGCTTAAAACTCTGTATTGTTCTTAAGACAGCATGACTAAGAGAAAATACACATGGGAGACACAATTTAAAATGTCTAAGGGTTCAGAAAGCCAATCTGAATAAATCCCTACTTGAAGGCTAATAATTAGCTTCAGACTATCAGGGCCATTAAGTGGTGTTGTCATACCTTTTAGATTTTCCAAGAGACAGAAGCCAGGCTTTTCAGTCAGATAATTCAAGTTTTTGAAGTGGACCATCAGTTCAGAAGTGCTTATTTGCTCATGGAGTGTTCTGTTTTGTTTTTAACACTGTTAAACAACTCTCAACAGCCACTTTGCAACTTTTAGTTGGAGTCCTGCAAACACCATCTCTAACAAACAAGGGAATTATGAACCAATGGGCCTGATGGACATAGCTGAAACAACTACTAAACCAAAACTGCAGCAAACCAAATTCAATAACGTATTTAGAATCATACATTATGATAACATGGGATTTGTTCCTGGGATGAAAAGATGACAGGTGGTTTCTTTTATTATTTTGCACTGTCTTAAAAACGTGATCCTAAGCTGGGCATGGTGGTGCATGCTTTTAATTCCACCACTAGGGAGGCAGAGGCAGGCAGATCTCTCTGAGTTCAAGGCCAGCCTGGTCTACAGAACGAGTTCCAGGACAGCCAGGGCTGTTATACAGAGAAACTCTGTCTTGAAAAATAAAAAATAAAAAAAAGGAAAGAAAAAGTGATCCTAATTTTAGTGATTAAAAAAGCCAAGGCTTTTGTAGGCTCAATAACTTGACCAAACTCACATACGACTGAGAAATGAGGGGACTTCTAATACAGTCTTGTCTAACTAGCAAACTTTTGTTCTTCACATCCTAACATGTTTTCAAATATTCAACAAGAACTTACTTTGGATCATTTTCATTAATGTATAATTACAGGTTAGGATGTCAATACACAAATTTTTCAAAAAAGTCCACCTTTAAAGCCAATCTTTTAAATCCTTCGTTATTAAAGTAACCTTGGGGTAATTTTTACAAAGAACTACAGGCACCTAGGAGTGCTGAGACTGGGAAAAATAGTCTTCCCCAGGGAAAAGCACACCAATTGGTAATCCAATACCAATGGTCAGCCCTAAAAACATATACTTAAGTAACATACAGACTGAAAAGGCTATGTTTAGAAATATAGATGTGATGCCGGGCGATGGTGGCGCATGCCTTTAATCCCAGCACTCGGGAGGCAGAGGCAGGCGGATGTTTGTGAGTTCGAGCCAGCCTGGGCTACCGAGGGAGTTCCAGGAAAGGCGCCAAAGCTACACAAAGAAACCCTGTCTCGAAAAAACAAAAAAAGAAAAAAAGAAAAAAAGAAATATAGATGTGTATACATACCTGCATGCAATAACAATTTTTGTAAAGACTGAATTTGAAAGAGAATGAGGAGGGGGATATGGAAGGGTTTGGAAGGAAGAAAGGGAAGGGGGAAATGATGTAATTATATTTCAAATTTAGAAAAGTGGAAAGAAGGAAAAGTATCTTAAGTGATTGCCACAGGCATATCAAAAGACATGGGTTTCAAGGTGTTTACAAATGGAATAAAGAGAAAGGCACTGGGTACAATATGAAATATTGAAAGAGGAAATATAAATAATGAAGACAAAACAAATGTCCAAGGAAAATACATTGCATATCATTTGTTCAAAACGGTTTGAATCACATACACACAAAAAAAACATGTTCAGGTCAGGTCTTACATACTACCTCATGTGTGTCCTTTTCCATTTACCTCTTTCTCACTTTTAAAAGAAGACCAGGTGCCTTATTCTAGTCATCTTTAAAAGAAAGAGAGAGAGAGAGAAAGAGAGAGACAGAAAGGGAACTTGAAGATTCTCCTCTTAGCCCCCCAAAAATTAATAGTCAGCCGGGCTAATCTTAGTTTAGTCATCACATTTATGCCTTTGTTGATGAGAAAGGGGAGTCTTTCATGAATAATTCTTAGAGGAAAGTGGGCCAGGGCGGGAAACCGAGTCAGAAAACTGCTGTTTAGAATGCTGTAGATGACCCTATCTCCTTATCTGGGCCGGGAAATACCACTTCAAAGACCCTTGCATGAGTGAGTACGTGCAAATGTCAAGTTACATCACCTCTAAAGGATGTGAAACCCAACAACTCCCAACCACACAGAAATGTAACTATGTACAATGATTTCTATCAAAAGCAATCTGATTGTGCTTATCACATTCATTGTGGTAATAGCTTCGTGGAGGTATTTGTATGCTCAAACTCGTCATATTAAAGGTGATAAATTTTATAAGTTATGTTTCATTAACTATTTTAAAAGAGAAATGTAAATGCATTTCAAAAAAAAAGAGCAACCTGAAATCTGGTCATGTGAATTAAAGTTCATGAATGGACTTTGTTTACATTGCCAAGCTTAATTATGGATGCTCACAAAATACAAAGTGTTTTTTTTTTTTTTATCGGTAAAAGTCAGACTAGTTGAACTGAAAATGGAAAATACTACCAGCGGTGGTAGTATTGGCTATACAGTTTCGTTTCCTAATACAGCAAGACAGTCTCTAATCTGTACTATTATGACACCAAAGATAAAAATATTTGATAGATTTGTTGCCTGCCCTCCGTTAGTTTAGAATCCAGTAGGAAGAACACAAACAGAAACATACGTATGTACATGCATACAAAAATATGCTAACAGTCAGTAATACGTAGTAAGAGTTAGGTCTCTGGATACAATGATTTAAGTTAAAAAAAATAAACCTTCCGTTCACATCTGCTGGTAATTTGGCTACATTTTTTTCTTCATATCCAAACTGACATACATGTTTGTTGAGATTAGTTACAGACATGCTTAATGCTTCTAATTAGACATATTCAGAAATAGAGGTCATACTTACATGATAATGAAGAATCCAACCAGACACACTCCCCAAGGGGTTGGTATAGGTAAACAGAACCGGGGGAAAACTTTCTGTTTATATCTCTTTTTTTCTGGGCTGCATTTCACTGGAGGCCATGGGTAAGCTGTTCATCGAATGGCTCTGCCAAGGAATTTGCTAAAGCAGATTTCACAGGAAATGTCTGAATCACTGCTCTTAATAGTTTGTGTGTGTGTGTGTGTGTAATGTGGAAAAGTTGATACTTCTATTTTTGCAGTAACTTCTTATTTTCCCTTTGAAGATGTGAGGAATGCAGTCTTCATCAGTTGGAACACCACCTGAAGTTTTGAACAAGTTAAAGCTTGGCAATTCAAATCCTTTGTGAAAGAAGGCAGGATAACAAGTACATAAACATCCACATGCAAGGGAAATAAAATGGAACTGCATGGGCAAGTCAGATTCTGAAGGATGCAATACCCTAAAATTCACAACTTCTTGGTGATTCCATAAGGGTTTATGCTAAGAAATGCAGAGGGTTTTTCTTCATTTTTATGGTATTTTTACTGAGTGTGGTGTGTGTGGGAGGGGGGTGGAGAAATAGAGACAGAAACAGGACAGAGACAGACAGATAAGACAAGAGATACAAGGAGAGAAAAAGGAAGGAAGAAAGAAAAGAAGGGAGGTTCAGGGATTTTAATATGAATATTCAAGTAAAAACAAATTCCAAACACTCCCAGGCCTCCAATGGAGCTTAAGTAACAATATTAACTTGTGTCTATGCTTGTCATCAACCTTCACATAACACTGTGCACTATGAGCTAAGTATTCCATTTTCAGATGGCAAAACTCAGCAACACCAATAAAGCCAGAACTAACTGGTATTCACATTTGTGTACTTTGGCTGCAGACTACTTCCAGTAGAATAAAAAAAGAAGTTTACATGTGAAACTGCAGGGGTTGGGAAGACGGCTCAACAGTTAAGATCACATACTGCTTTTGAAAAGGGAGTTTTATTCTTAGCAACCACATTAGATATTTCATAACTGTCTGTAACTCCAGTCCCAGGGGATCTAACCAACTTTTGCTGTGGTAAAAATGTTCAACAGGGAGTGGGGACTTGCCCTGACATTATAATACCTGTGGCACTGCAAAGTCATACCAAACCAGGATTATCCTCCAAAGAACTGGGAAAGGGACTATAGCCAGCTGACATGTTTATCCTTGATGATCTGCCACTGGAGAATGATAGACCAGTAAACAACCCCCTAGTCTATTTCAATATATGAGTTCTGGCCCCAGCCCTTTTTTCCCTCTGCCAAAGCCAAAGTATATTCGCAACTTCATTGCTGGATTAGCAGAATAGAGCATCTGGGGGTGCAGAAGAGTAGGGGGCTCCCATTTCATTTGAAAGGATACACACTGAAAAAAGAACCAAATTAAGCTGAGGCTATAGCTCAGTGGTAGAGCACTTGGTTAGCATGTATGAGACCTTAGCTTCAATCCTCAGTATCACACACACACACACACACGCACACACACACACACACACACACACACACACACACGCACACACACACAAAACTTCTCTAATATTAAGCCTTGCATTATGCCCAATAAGCCTGCAAATAGGTCAAAATTTCCCTGCTTAATTTCCTTGTGCAAGCTTGTGTAAGAATTACAGGGTTTCACCAAAAAAAAAAAAAAAAAAGAAAGAGAAAAAGCCTTTGGTTCTCCAAAACAGAAAGGCTTACCAGAAGTCTTCAGTAGTTTGGCTGGAATTAATATCAAGTTCCCATCTCTTTGAAAAGGACCATCCAAAATCATATCATTTAGCCCTATCAAACATCACCATGCAGTATAAAATAATGCATACAAATACTTGATCATTCCTCCACATAAGTTTGGGGGTCTCCCCAAAAAAGAACATTTGCTTTCTATAGTTCATCACAGCACCTTACACATAATGAGCTAAACTGCCATGGTTAGAATTTTGAGGTGTTTTGTTGTTAAATAGATAATGCCATTATCTGACACTACAGATATTTTGCACAAGTCATTAAACAGCAGAAATCTAATTACGAACATGTAATAACTCATACTAACTCTCAAATAAACTCTAACTACACAACTCTCTAACTTTGAAAATTAATCCCTACCTGGTGAAATAACCTCATATCTAAACAAGATTGACAGAGAGAGAGAGAGAAGACACACACACAGAGAGAGAGACAGAGACAGAGACACAGAGACAGACACAGACAGAGAGATACAGGAGACAGAAGATGGTTTTGTTGCCAAGAGATTATCTGATCCAACTGTCTAACTCTCCTGGTAGTAAAGTTTTAATGAATAAAAGCAGCAATAGGTAAAGAATGTCTGAGTCTTTCTTCTCCTACCATGTACACAATTCAAACACACTAAAAGTCCTTATCAATCACAAAATGACTTTTGGATCTTACAGATCCTACTAATGTCTTTAAGTATACTACTGTCCCACTCCAGATTTGTATCATCTATGTATTTAATCTCATCATCAACACTCCCATTTAAGTCAGCAATAAAAATACTGAATTAGGACAGGGACCAAGATGGACCTCCTTGACACTTCACATTGAAGATATGTTTCAGTAGACACAGATAAACTAAAATTAGTCTTTGAAGATAGTAATCAGTCATGATGAACCCCAGTGCCCATCCACACTCTGAATTTACTCGTTCATCCCCAAAGAAAATGTTTTCTGTAAAAAAGCAGCCCTTCCTTACCAAAAATTTAAAAATTAATTAATTAAGAAAACAAAACAAAACCAAACAGACCAAAAGCACCAGAGATGCTAAGAACAATGAGTAGATATGAACTTGGGCAACTGAAGAAAAACAGAGTTTGAGTTTGGAAAGCTGTCTCAATCTAGATGCCATGATTCAAGTAATAGGACTGTTGGCATTTTCAGTGGAAAGATGAATCATCCTCTAATCCTTTTAACTTCTCAAACTCCATTTTTCTTCATAGAACAGATAATGGTGATTATTGTGGATGGTGGGGGAAGAAAATGTAGAGAAATTGATCAAAGGGAATAAAGTTCATTTGGTATTAATACATTTTTTAAATGTATAGACAGCATGGGAACTATATTTCATGATACTGTTATATATTCTTGAAATTTGCCAAGACTGTAGATCTTAGAGTTCTCACCATTAAACACATATAAACAAAACAAGAACTGTCTAACACAATATATCAGATATCACAATATATCACATGAAGGAAATATTTTTTGAACAAAGTAAACAATGTCTCCCTAAATCAAATCCTGACTTTCTAAGGCCTACCCTCTTTATATCCTCACAGATACTGAATTTTCAATTGAAACTCATGAGAGCATCTATTATTATGACACCTTTCATTTAACAGATGATGAAAGTAAGTTCCAGAAAATGCAAATAATTTTGCATAGGCCCTACAAAAAGCTATCATGTGAGTTGAAACTAGAAATTCCTTTCCTGACTTCTGGCAGAGTATCTTTCCACCATGATTCACAATCTCAGTAGAGGCTAAAAACTCTGGCTTGGCTTGTCCACAAAAATTAAACTATATGCTGTTTTCTTTAATTTGTGTGTATATGTCTCTGTATATATGCACATGTGTTTGCATGTGCACATGCATATGTATGTGTTCATGTGTGGGGGCCAAAAGCTGCATCAAATGTCATTCCTCAATAATTCTTGACTTGATTTTTTGAGACAGAGTCTCTTGGTGAACCTGGAACTTAGCAATTTGGCTAGAGTGGCTGGCTTCAGAACAAGCCCCAAGAATTTTCCTGTCTCTGCCTCCCCAGTACTAGAATTACAGGCAAACACTACTTCACCAGCCTTTTTAAAATGGTACAGGAGATCAAACTTAGGTCCTCCTGCTTGTGGGACAAGCATTTTACTGATTGAACCATCTGTCCAGTGCCTACACACTGCTTTTATATGTTTCTTGAAGCACTTCCAATTTTGTCAAGCTATGCTTTCTTTGACTCTAGCCCTCTTTTTCATGGGTGTTGAGATCTGAAAAAAAAAACCAAGCAATTGAGATCAGTAATATGCTTTACTCAGCATTTGTCCCTTGTACCTTACATGTGACAGAATTGCTGAGAAACGTGTGGTCAGATTCAAAGGTTGGATAAGAATAAACATTTCTATCTATCAGAGACAACATGCATAATATGAGATTGAGTGGTAAGATTATAAGTGAGGAATAATTCCATACCACATGTTATTTTGAAAG
This sequence comes from Neotoma lepida, assembly GCA_001675575.1. NCBI lineage: Eukaryota > Metazoa > Chordata > Mammalia > Rodentia > Cricetidae > Neotoma > Neotoma lepida. Next base: position 184,707 of record LZPO01034900.1, on the reverse strand, counting down.
AGAAATGCTTAATTGTTTGAACCATCCTGCAAGCATATGGGTATGTAAACATGTAATTCACCCCAAAGGAAAACATTTCTAATAATTTTTAAATGCTTAATGAGTAAATTCAAATAATGATACAAGAATACCGTGCAGACATTAAGCTATCATGAGAAATAAATTATCTACTAAAACAGAGAAACAGCCATGCTAAATTCTTAAGTAAAAGTGAGAGTATGAACAAATGCGTATGTGAGAGAGGAAAGTGGGCATTTAAACCCTACTAAGGGCTGGTCCTCTCCTGACCGTTGTAAACAACTCTGCTGAAAGAAGAAAGGCAACCTGCACGAAAAGGAAGAAACACAATCAACTATTCCAGCTGCACAGTCTCAGTGCAGAAACAGAAACAGCATGAAAAACCAAGACAACATGTCTCCTCCACAAATTATAGCAATGACACATAATGAATGTCACTTCCCGACAAAGAATTCAAAAGAGTGGCTATAACTATGTTCACACAATTCACAGATGACACCAATAATTACTCCAGGAGAACAAAAACAAAGAGATAATGAAATAAAGATGTCAATCCAAGATGTGAAAATTGAATTCAACAAAGAAATAGAATTCGCGAAGAAAATCCAACTAAAATGACACTAAAAGTGAAAAACTCAATGAATGAAATAAAAATGTGAATGAAAAGCCTCACCAATAGAATGGATCATGCAAAAAATAAACAAAAAAATGAAACACAAGGCTGAAAGACAAGGTAGAAGTATATCACTCAGTAAAGCCCAATGAGTTGTTTTTTTTTTTTAAATGAACAGAATGTGAGAGAGTTCTGGAATACCATGAAAAGACTGAAACTTTGAATTAGTGACATTACTCTGACACAAAAAAGGATAAAAAAAATCTAACTAAAAACAGAAATTATAGACCAATCTCCCTGATGAACATGGATGCAAAAATTCTCAAAAAAATACAAACTGAATTCAAGGGCACATCAAGAAGGTCGTCTACCACAATCAAGTCAGCTTTATCCCAGATATGCAGAAAGAGTATTAAAAGCTGCAGGAGAGAAAGGTCAAGTTGTTGTTTATTAAGGCAGGCCCAAATGAAATCACTGTCTTGCAAACTGGAAGCATGTCCACTAAAATCAGGAATAAGATAAGGATGTCCATAGTCCCCACTCCTGTTCAACATAGTGCTTGAAGTCTTAGCTACAATAACAAGACAGCAGAAGGAAATAAGGGTAAATAGGAAAAGAAGCCAAATTATCTTTATGTGCAGATGATATGACTCTATACACCAAAGTCCCTAATAACTCCACCAGAAAACCCATACAGCTGATAAATACATTCAGCAAGGTAGCAGGACACAGACTCAATACACAAAAATCTGTAGCCATTCTATATACCAGTGGTTCTCAACCTGTGGGTCACAACTCCCTTGGGGTCGAATATCAGATAGCCTGCATATCAGATATTTACATTACTATTCAGAGCAGTAGCAAAATTACAGTTATAGAGTGGCAATGAAAATAATTTTATGGTTAAGGGTCACCACAACATGAGAAATTGTACTAAAGGGGTGTAGCATTAGGAAGGTTAAGAACCACTGCTATACATAAACAACAAGCATACCTTGAAAAAATTAGGGAAATAATTTTATTCACAATAGCCTCAAAATATGTCCTGGAATAAATCTAACCAAGGAAGTAGGAAGTACAAGATTTGTACAATGGAAACTTTGAGACACTGAAGAAAGACATCGAAGAAGATATCAGAGGACGGAAGAATCTTCCCATGCTCATAGGTTGCTTGGATTAATATTGTGAAAATGACCATCCTGCCAAAAGCAATTACTGATTCAATGTAATTTGGATCTAAATGTCAATGCAATTCTTCACAGACATTGAAAAAGATCTCAAAATTCATATGGAAACATGTAAAATCCAGGATATCCAAAACAATCCTGAACTATAAAAACAATGCTGGTATATAATCACCCCTGATTTCAAGTTATACTACAAGGGTATAGTAATAAAAACAGCATGGCACTGACACAAAAGCAGACGCACTGATCAATGGGATAGAACTGAGGACCCAGATATAATCCTGCATTCCCACAAGCACCTGATTTTTGGCAAAGAGGTCAAAAATACACACTGGAGAAAAGGCAGCATCTTTAGCAAATGGTGCCCATCAAACCAAATAGCTACACAAAGAAGAATGAAACTAAATCCTTATCTCTCACCCTGCACAAACAACATAAGAGCTGATACCCTAGATCTCTGGAAGGAGAAAATAGTGAATAGTTGAATAGTGAATTCAACTTATAGGCACAGGAAAGGACTGTCTGAACAGGATCCCAGTAGTGCAGTCATTAAAACCCCAATTGACAAATGGGATCACACAAAACAAAAAAAGTTTCTATACAGCAAAGGACATCATCATGTGCTTTAAGAGGCTATTTACAGAATGGGAAAAATTATCTTTACCAGCAACTCACCTGACAGAGGTTAGTGTCTAGAAATACAAAGACCTCAAAAACTAAACACTAAGTAAACAAGCAACCCAATTAAAATTGAGGAATGAAACTAAGCAGAGAGTTCTCAAAAGAAGAAATATTCAAATTTCTGAGACATGTCTAGAACTGAGGGAAAAAGTGAACTAAGATGACCCAGACTCAGAAAGAAAAATTCCATGTTTTCTCTCATATGTGGATCCTAGCTTCAAATCTTTTTTTATGTGTTTAACTTGGAGCACACGTGGAAGCTAGGAAACTAGAAGCCATTCACTATTAGATGTCATGTCATCCTCTTGGTTATAAAGAAGAGGGGACCCAACGGGGTACTGTATACTGATTAAGTGTCTTAGTTAGGGTTTCTATTGCTGGGACAAAACACCATGACCATAAAGCAATTTGGGGAGTGTGGTAGTTTGAATGCTAATGGCCCCTATAAGCTCATAGGGAGTGGCACTATTAGGTTTTGTTGGAGTGGGTGCGGCCTTGTTAGAGGAAGTGTGTCACTGTGGGAGTGGGCTTTCAGATTTCCTATGCTCAGGATACCACCCAGTGTCCCGATTGACTTCCTGTTGCCTGCAACATGTAGAACTCTCAGATACTTCTCCAGCCCAGTCTCTGCCTACACACCACCATGCTCCCTGCCATGATGATAATGGACTGAGCCTCTGAACTGTAAGCTGCCACCTCAATGAAATATTTTCCTGTGTAAGAGTTGCTGTGGTCATGGTGTCTCTTCACAGCAATCAAAACCCTAAGACAGGGAGGAAAGGGTTTATTTGGCTTACACTTCCACATCACTGTTCACCCTAGAAGGAAGTCAGGGCAGGAACTCAAATAAGGCAGGAACTTGGAGGCAGGAGCTGATGCAGAGGCCATGGAGGGGTGCTGATTACTGTCTTGCTTCCCCTGGTTTCTTATAGAATCCGGGACCACCAGGCCAGGAATGGCACCACCCGCCATGGGCTGAGCCCTCCCCCATTGATCACTAATTGAGAAAATGCCTTACAGCTGGATCTCATGCAGGCATTTCTTCAAGTGAGGCTCCTTCCTCTCTGATGACTCTAGTTTGTGTCAAGTTGACCCAAAAAGCAGCCAGTACGTGAAGCTACTATGGAAAATAACTTGGAGATTCTACTTAAAAGTAAAAATAGAACTATCATGTAATCCAGCACTATATTTCCTGAGCATATACCCAAAGCAAATGAATTCACCATCTTGTAAACATATCGGACTCCTGTGCTAATTGCAGCACTATTCTCAATAGCTGTCAGAACAGAGAAAAAGACCCCCTCCCCCTTTCTCACTCTCTATTTGTATATGTTATTCAAAAATTATAAAGGAAGATGGACTTGGGGAGATGGCTCAATAGATAAAGCACTTGCCATACAAGCATGAGAACCTGAGTTCAAATTCCCAGAGCCCACATAGACCTGGACACAGAATTGCACATGTATAATCCCAGTGCTCTTATGGGGACATTGAAGGCTGAGACAGGAGAGGCCCCAGAAGTCTCCACACTTGAGCCATGGCACATGCACACCCATATTCATGAATGCGTACATGTACACACACACACACACACACACACACAGAGAGAGAGAGAGAGAGAGAGAGAGAGAGAGAGAGAGAGAGAACACACACATTATTCTTTCACAAAAAACATGTGAAAACAGAGGTGAAGGTATTTGCTGAAAAGCATAAGGACCTGAGTTTGATCCCCAGACTTCACATTGTGGAAGTAGAGAACTGACCTCCACATGTATACTATGGCATGTCCTCCCCCCCCCCGAAAACAAATTCATGCATACATACATACACACATGCAAAAGAATTTAAGAGGATATCCTGCTATTTGTCACATGGGTGGAAGACACCATACTCAGTGAAATAAGCCAAATACAAAGAAATTTGCCTTATATGTGGGATCTTAAAAAAATAAGAGATAGAAAACAAAACAACAGTTTTTTGAAGTAGAGAATGGGAAGGTGTTGGTCAAGTCATACAAAGTACCAAATTTGTACTATTAGCCAATATACATAGCTAAGCATAATGAGAAGACTACACTTAATCATAGTTAGGATGGCCAGGATTTTTGCCAAATGAATAGGCTTTAGCTGTTCTTGCCACATACATATAACATGAGTAACCATGTAAGATGATGGATATATTGTTTGGCTTCACACTACTAACCCATTTCACTAACTGTACCTGTCCTATAACATCATGCACAAGCCTTTAAAAACAGTAAAAATTAATCTCTTTTAAAAGTATGTGTGTTGGGGAATAGAGATGATTCAGTTATTAAGAGCACTTGCTGCTCTTGCAGAAGACCTAGGATCTATTGCCAGCACTGACATGGCTGCTCAAATGTCCATAATTCCAGGTCTGGAAATCTGATGCCTTTATCTGATATCTTCAGGCACTGTGTGCACATGGTACACAGACATACATGCAGACAAAAAAAAATCATACACATATAAAAATAATTTTTAAAAAACAATTTAATTGGAAGGAGGAAAGGGAGATGATAAATGGTGTGATTATATTTTAGTTAAATGGAATTATTTGTGTTAAAAATTTAAAAATAAATTAGTGTGGCATCCTCTCACCATGTAGGAGAAAAATGTAAGCAGTTTGATTTATAATAGTTCAACTTACAAGTTTTCAACATTATTATGGTGCAAAAGTGATGGACATTGTAGAGATAATACTTCAGATTTGAATTATGATCTTTTCTTGAACTAATAATATGTGGGTACAATACTCTCATGAAATATTGGACAAGAAGAATGAGCAAAATCTCCCAGTCAGCCATAATATCTAAAGGCAAATAATGGATACTCTACAGTGCAGTGTGTCACAAAATCTGTAGTTTCTTCCTTGGGTTAGGTGTTATTAAGCACATGTTTGATTTATGACATTTTTTAAACTTACAATCATTTCATCAGTACTTAGCCCTACTGTAATTCAAGGAGTTTGTGAGGATACAGGGAACACATGAGAAACAGCACAAAGAGTCAAGTCTAGCTGTCTATAATACATGGATCAAATGACAGTTTTTCTTCTCACTGTTTATACTTGCACATTTTTCTTACATTAGGCCTATCTCACATTTGTAGTATGAAAAACAGATTTTATTCCAGCCTGTGGAAAGCAATCTCTCCTCAGCCATATAAGGCCATAATTCCATCTCTTTTGAATAGGGCTTCCTACTTTCCCAGGATTTTCACTTAATAGCTTTGGACAATAAATAGTGCAAGCACCATAGGCAACTGAATTGTCATTAGAGTTTATATAACTTTCTTAGTTTATAACTAGAGACTTGATGGTAGAACTCAGGCCTGAATGCATGGCTCTTAGTTTTTGAAGCAGAATACACTCCTTCTATGCCACATAGTCTCCTTAAAGTATGGTTCATCTCTGATTTTCAAATGGAGAAACTAGAAAGTTTTAAGGAATGTGGTTATGGTTATATCCAATAACATTTAGTCTTGCCTCAAAAACGTGAGAGACAGGAACACTTTGGTGATGCAAAATAGTCCCTGATGGATTAATACTGCCATTCTTTATTTCATATCTGGAAAAGTAGAAATTGTGGAGACTCCCAGAGACCCCTGAGCCCGACTGCCATCTGGAAAGGCCTTATTTTAGGGTAATGAAATGAGGCCTTTTCGGGTGATCAATGCTGAATAAAGACATTCAAGGCAGATTGTCCTGAACAGTCTAATGGAAGAAGAGGTACTTTAGAATGCTCTAGGCAAGGTCTTGTTTGCACTTTTTAAAAACTTTTTGTATATTACAAAGGGACAATGTTTCACATCAGAATTACAAAAAAAAGTCATCTATATTTTGTATGACAATTAGTGGTTTTGAGATCAAATAATTATTTGTAGTAACAATTTGCTATTTGAAAAATATGAAATGTCCTTTAACTTTGCACTAGAAGATTAGCAAGTACAGAGGAAAAGTAAGTTACCCATCCTTGGCCAGGTCTGCTGAACTGATAATGACTATTTGAAACAGTGTCTAGAGCAGTGGTTCTCAACTTTCCTAATGCTGCAACCCTTTAATACAGTTTCTCATATTGTGGTGACCCCCAACCATAAACATATTTTTGTTGCTACTTCATAACTGTAATTTTGCTGCTGTTATGAATTGTAATGTAAATATCTGATATGCACTCCTATGAAAGGGTCCTTCAACCCCCAAAGGGGTAACAACGCACAGGTTGAGAACTTCTGGTCTAAAGTAAAACAACAGAGACTTGCAGGTTCAGTGAATCAAGGCTCTAAAACCATAATTCTTAAAGCTCAAAGAAAATACCTAGATGAAAGTGATTTTACCCAGAGTCACATAGATATATAGTTTTTTAAATCTAGAAGAAAAAACTTGACTCAAAAATATGTTTTGCACTATTATATTATATTATATTTTAATAATATAATATTATATATATTATATTCAGTCCATACTCACTGCAGAAACAATTTTTAGATTATTTGAATTTGATTTGTTCAGCAAATCTTCCACTATCCAAAACATTCACAGAACTGGGGAATGAAGGGGAAAATCTGATGTTCTGCTGTAAAGACATGGTACACATTGTCTCCTAAGAGTTCAAAACATTAGGATATAGATAAAATCTTCAAGACTAAAGCAAAAGGTATCTGCCTTTGCTCCTTCAGAAGTTTAAGTGGAAATTTTATAGGCTGCATTTTCCTACAGTCATGAGAAATTCCGTTTCCCATATTGAATTGCTTGAAACCACTACACAGTTACGTGAATCTTCTCAGTTTTTTTCAGAATCAATCTCAATTTATTCCTCCTCCATAAAATATTCTGTGGCCACACAAGTTCCTAAGTATATTTTCTGAGCCTTTCCAGATCTGGCCCTCTAGCCAGACCATTAAGAATGTCTTACTCTGAGGGGGAAGAAATGGGGGGCAAGGGATGGAGGATGAGAGTGTAATGGAACGGGAGGTTCGAGCTGGAACAG